>JAHREE010000179.1:168282-230804 GCA_033628505.1 Tringa tobata
CATTTTCTGATTTAATGGGGGCTTAAGACAAATTGCCTCACAGCTGAGACCATGCAAATCAATCATTAAAATGTAGGGTTAGAGCCTGATGTCAGTTTAAATTCCATTAATATCAGTGGAACTACACTAAATTTATCCACCCAAATTTATAGGGTGCAAAATTTGGCCCACAATTATTATTAGGAGCAAAAGCATGCAAAACTGTATCACGTGTCTAGGATTTTCTTGAAATAAAAAGTAATAGAATAGTAACAACCCAGAATGTAGAATAGACTAGAGTAGAATAGAAAAACGAGGAAAAAGAAAAGGAGAAGGAAAAGAAGGGGAAAAGGAAAGAGGAAAATGAAAGGAAGGGGACAAAGGAAAAGAAAAGGGAAAGAAAATGAAAGACTGAAAGAAATGCCAAGAAAAGGATGCAGGAATTTAGGAAAATTTCCTGATAGGATTTAAAAACATGAACAAAAATTTCCACATGAGTTAAATTACTTCGACATTGGTGTCATCATATCATATTCTTGTCCATGCTTTCATTTACAGCTTTTAAGAGGACCCAGAGGGCATGCAATCTGATAATAGCAAATTATTCCAGAAGATGCCACTATCATTTTAACGGTGACTAGTTTGCAGAGGATATTTGGTGCAGTGATTGAACATCCCGAATATTCAGCCGACATTAGATCCTAAGCCTTTAGGAACGTAGCAGAGCGTGTTAAAAACAGTGGTTTTTTTCAGTACAGTACTAGGCAATAAGAGATACAATCCCAACTAACGGCACCGACTTGCTTTGTGCAGAACACAATCTATTTTAATGACTTTTCAGATATGTTTTGGGGAGCGGTGAGTTAGGTTGAATGGTAATATTTTAGTGTCCTGTGCTTAATATTAAAGTTCCCCGCCTGGTCTTTTTGCTCTGTGTTTGGAAGGGCGGTTCGGTGAAGGGAACACTCCTCTTCGTACAAACAGTGTGGGTGAGGGCCGCTCGTCAGCCAGGGCCGCAGGATCATAACCCAAATCAGAGAGCCTCCGTGGGGCCTTTTGGAGACTCAGAGGGGCTCAGGGCTTTGATAAACCCCCAAGCTGGGGCGAAGGAGTAACTTCCGTGAAGCAGTGGGCTGGTTTTGCAAAGAATGGCTGCCCGCGAGACAGGAATGACAGGGTTTTGGCAGCGTCCAGGCCCGCGCAGCAGCAGCATAGGATGGAGGGGCTGACACGGCTACCAGCCTTGCCTGGCCACGCTGCTCTTATCTCAGAGGCTGGCATCCTTGCCCAGAGCTGACAGAGGGGTACAGACAGCTTGACGTCTTAGAGCAAAGCAAAAAGGATTGTCAGATGGGAACAGTGTCAGTTGAGAAGCTGCTGCGTGGCCCTTGGACCCCCTCCCCTGCCAGGCTGGGAGAAAGGGGGGGAGCAGCCCCGCTTTAATCTGAGCCCATATCCTGATAATTCAGAGTTTGGCTATGAAGAGCTTCTAATCCAAGCTGGCTGTCCTCAGCGACAAAGAAAAATGGAAATGCATGACAACAGTTATGCAGTATGGTGTTTTAGACAGTGATCGTGAAAGAAATTAATGCTTTAGAAAATTCACAAATACATAAAACCCCCTCAGCTGAAAAAACTAAAGAGCCTTTTTTTTTTTTTTTTGCAGCTCCTTCCCTATATTTTGAGTAGTTCTCCTTGCCTTTATCTGAAAATGGTTCTTTCCAGAATAATTTCAGTCTTCATACTTCAATTAAAATCGTATTTGATCATCTGATAGTTTGTCCCACAAAATTACAAGGCAGTTTTCATCAGCTGTAACTCACCTGATCTGATGTGCCTCTACTTGATAGGACTCAACCCAAGTCTTTGATTCAGGTCCCTATTTACAATGGAGGCTGAAGAAAAAATCTTAATGCACTTCCATTTTTTATGAAGGACGTTTGGCAAAGGGAAGAGAAAAAAGGAAAACTGAATAAGGATGCTAAAAATTATTAGAAACATTATGTTAAATCCAAAATTATTCACATGAAAAATTCTTTCCCAGTGGCAGAAGCTGGAAAGGGGGAGCAATGCTTGGAGAGCAGCAGCATAGGTCACTAGCAAACTTGTCCTTGTTTTTCAGCTATCTGGCTTGATTACTTGGGCAACCTATAAGTCACTTTGTCTCTTGTTGATTCAATTCCTCCCTTTCTACTCTCTACCTCTTTATCATTTTGTCAGGATAAAACACATTACAGATTACAAGAAGCTCAAACCGTAAGTAAAAGGCCCTTAATAAGCACAGAAGGTCAATACATTTTATACTAGATCCCCACGACAAGAAGAGATTTGGAAGCACAGAACTCTTACAGAAGTCACAGTATCCAAGTTATGCAAATGCCAGTCACAAAAATCCCTTGCCACTAATGCTAGCCTGCTCAGCAGAGCCATGAAGCACAGAACATGCAATAAAAAATTCTGAAAAAATCCCCTGTAAGTTCACATAGAGCAGGATATGTCTTTATGGGTCACAGGAATACTTTGTCATGTAGAGATTGTTGTGGCTAGAGAAGCCACATCTGAATTCACCTGGGGATTTATAGTTATGACCTGTACTGGAATATAATAGATGAGTATTTAGTCAATCAGCAGCTGACATAAACTAAACATGTTTACTGTTAATGCTGCTGTCACAATGAATCACAAAACCCCGGGAATCAGATGCTACCGCATCCATTGTTTTTCGTTAATATCACTGTGTGGTGAATATTAGGGCTTTCTCAGGTAGGAAATTAATTCTTATTAAAATGTCTTGAGGGCATCAAAACTGAAGTAATGAGACAGGAATGAGGTGGGAATCCAGGGGCAAATGGGGTGGGGTTTTTTATATAAAACAACTCCTTAATAATCTGTAGGGGGAAACTCATGAGAGAGGAGGAGTATGCCAGATGGAACCAGCTTTGCCTGTTGCCTGAATAGAGCCTTTCACACCGTTTTAGAGAGGTAGGGTGAAACATTGTCAAGGCTGATCAGTCCCACAGGCAGACAGTAAAGAATTTGGACTGTCTCTCTCTATTACTGTTTGTTAACTGAGCTGACTGCCAGCTTGGACCATTGGTAGAAGTTTAATTATCAGCCCTGTTGTTTTCATTACAAACTGCCGTTCCTTGGGGTTTTGTCATTTCAGTTCTTAAGGCTTTTCTGTGTGTGGTTTGACCACAGAGGTAGCAGAACTAGATTGATTCAGAAGCAGATTTAGCCAGACTGGTGCTGAAATTGTGGTTAAACTACCGTGACATACCTCTTCACCTCTTTCTGTAACACACATGCTAAAAATCCTGCCATTATATTTACTGGAGTCCCACATAACTAGAACCACATCAATAGGCTTTGCAGAAAAATGCCTTTCTAAAAGGCGTGTGATTAATCTGGAATCTCTTAATGAGGCTGCAGCCTGGCACATGTGCAATGGGCAGGTCAATCGGTCAACATTTGCAAGAAATTCTGAATTATATTCCAAATTTTGGTTCTCACGGACCTCATAAGGTCTTTTCCCTACCCTCCTCTTCCAGATCTGGGATATGCTAGTCTACCAGTTCTACTGGTTAATAAAGGTCTGAAAGCATAGTTGTAATTGGGAGGCTTACATGTATTTTACATACCAGCAAATTGATATGTCTGAAAAGTGAGAACCTGAAAGGACAGAATGCAGATTTTTATAGACAGTGTTGCCTTGTGCTGATTTTCAAAGAAATATGGAGTTTTGTGGTTGTGGATTTTGGTTGGTTTTTTTGGTTGGTTGGTTGTTGGGGTTTTTTTTCCCCACAAATCAAACAAGATCTAGAAAGTGATTAGTTCCTTTTCTTCTCCACAGCAGACAGTGATTTTGAAGTCTTTCCAGAGTACTTGTCATCAAAGTATTTGTTACCTACCTGTCCAGCTCTTTAGAGGGCTACAATATATTTTGGAAGGTGTAATTCTATGGTTGTGCATCCAGCATGTTGTATGGCTATTTGTGTAGGCAGACATTATATAATGCTTCCAGAAAACAATTCCACAGTGGCAAGAAAGAAGTTGGAATTGATGAACCAAGTTTTCCTGTGCTGAATTTGTCAGGTTTAGCCCCTCAGGGTCTGTCTCTGCTGCAGGTTTAACTCAAGCGAGCAGCAGGCCCAGCCAGAGCCTGCGTAGGGCTGCATTCACGTGCCATCCCACACCTCCATCCTCGTCCCCCTTCCTGTGAGAGAGGAGGGTGGGCAAACAGAGGTGGAGGAACTGTACTAGCACTTTGGTTGTCGTTTGTGTTTGGTTTCGGAGCTGCTGTGTGTATCCCACAACCCTCAGCATTTTACAGAGCCGAGCTGCTCCGTCATTCGCTTCCAATGGACCACGGGCCAAAACTAGAACTAGAGCTATCAAAATGGTTTTCCTTACAAAATGTACCCCCCAAGGTTGGCGGTGTGACTGTCAACAGCACGAGGGTTTAGGGTTATAACCCAGCCTAGCTCAGTGCAAAGGAAATGCTGGGGTGAGCTGGTCCACATTTATGGAGACACCAGAGGTTTGGGCGTAGCATCCAGCCAGGATCCCCAGTGAATCCTCAGGGACAGCTGACCTTTGAGCCACATGGACACAGACAAATGTGGGATCATCGCGACTTGCCTGTCCTAATTTGTCTTCTTGTCACGGCTTGCTGGGATGGAACTGCACAGATACGTCCACCACACCCCAGGCGATGCCCCTATCTCAGGAGACATCTATAAACCATTGGCAGATCCTAAGCGAATCCAATTTAGCGCATATGGATATGTGTTATCCAGCCCGTCCAGGATGAATTTTAACTGGTGCCTAAGCACTGTGTAATCATGGTGGTGTATGGTATTGAAGCATGCCTTAGAAAGATACCGCCCTCTGCGTGGCTGGGGTGTTCCTCCATTTGTATGGTAATAAATCAGCATTCAGGGAGCCTCTTGGCTTCTTACCCAGCCCTGTTCCCTCCGGTATCTGCACACAGGGCCCCCAGCAGCAGAGCCGCTAATGAAGGTAAGGGAGGATGAGGACAAAGAGCCCCTCCATACCTATTGAGGGAGAAATCTGCATCTGAAAGTGCCTGCTTGGAAACGGGCAGGGTGCCAAACAGCAGGGAGAAGGGTGATGCTCTAGAATATAAAGGAGAGGCCATACTATTATCTCCTTCTGTCTTTAAGTCACTGATTATTTGTAAAAAAAAAAAAAAAAAAAAAAGGAAACAAACAAGAGGAACCGTCTATTTGACAGCAGCACGGTTTATATTCATTATATTCATATCCCAGATAAGGCAACACCCATTCTCTCCCCTCCTAATGCTGCAGCCATTCCCCTCTTCCACCTCTCCCCAGAGCCTCTACCCACAGCTGATGGACGTGCTGGAGCTGCAATTGCCCCAGGATGCAGGAGTCAAGGCAGGGCCATCTGAGCATGTAGGTGATGTAAGTGCTTGTTTTCAGGGATCCCTGCCTTTTGGGGAGTGTAGGTTACGCAGTCGAACGCATGATGCCAACACCTCAGGCCACAGCAGTCACCACTGCTCAGCAGCCATCACTAGTCCAGTTGAATGGTTGTTGGTTTTTTTTTTTACTGTTCCTGAGCAGATATGCTGCCGTGTTGCTTTTGCAGTTTTTCTGCTTCCACCCATTCTTGCTTCTCTCTTGTGGGCAAGGCACCTAAATGTTTCCCAATATAGACCCTCTGCACACCCTGCCGCCTTCAAGAAAAGAAAGCTTCCTCCAAGAGACCCTGGTCCCTCCAAGGTCCCAAAGTTTAGTGGTATCTCCTACTGAATATAGCTCAAAACTCACAGCTCAAAAGAGAGAAACACCTCAGCAGCAGAGAGTTCTTCAGTACTCAGCTCACGGGGGGATGAACGGCAGCAGGAGCCTGGCTGACATGTAGAAATGGCATGTGCCCAGCCAGCATCAGTGGGTATGGTAATGCTGGAGAAGCAGCCCGTGGTCTCCCTTTTTCAGTAGCTAGGCTGATTAATAGACAACAAGAGTGTGGCCAGCAGGTCGAGGGAGGTCATTCTCCCCCTCTGCTCTGCACTGGTGAGGCCACAACTGGAATACTGTGTCCAGTTCTGGGCTCCCCAGTTCAAGAGAGACAGGGAACTACTGGAGAGAGTCCAACGTAGGGCAACTAAGGTGATTAAGGGATTAGAGCACCTCCCTTACGAGGAAAGGCTCAAAGAGCTGGGGCTCTTTAGCCTGGAGAAGAGAAGGCTGAGAGGAGACTTTATCTATGTTTACAAGTACCTAAAGGGTGGGTTGAAGGAGGATGGAGCTGGACTCTTTTCAGTGGTTACCAGCGATAGGACGAGGGGCAACGGGCACAAGCTGGAACATGGGAAGTTCTACTCAAATATGAGGAAGGACTTCTTTCTGGTGAGGGTGCCAGAGCCCTGGAAGAGGCTGCCCAGGGAGGGTGTGGAGTCCCCTTCTCTGGAGATTTTCAAGACCCGCCTGGATGCAGTCCTGAGTGATGTGCTCTGGGCAACCCTGGGGAGTTGGGACTAGATGATCTCTAGAAGGTCCCTTCTAACTCCAACAATTCCGTGATTCCAGGAAATAAAAGGGGTGGGGTGGGGTGTGTGTGGCCTATAAGTAAGCCCAGAATGAAAGAGTTCAACTGGGAAAGAGAGTCTTCCCCCAGCAACCCCTAAATTATGGTTAGCTCTAAACCAGATTTTCAGCATGGTGAAAGGAAAGCTTTGGGCTTTGGAACCTGGCTGCTAAATCTCAGCTACCCCAGTGCTAGAAGCATCCCAGTTGAGGCTCATCCAGGATTAATCTGCAAAGACTAAGAAAGAGAAGGAGCAATGATTGACATGGTAATACAGCATCTCCCATGCAAAAACGCCCTCACCCCCTCCAGCATTTTCATAACCAAATACACACCTTGTTTTGCACTATAAAGAGCATGGGAATGAAATGTGATAATGAGACGTAACGAGATGCGTGTATAAGGCAAGCTGTGGACAGGCAGTGAACATAAAAAGAGACACGTACATGTGCACATAGGGAAGACGTGGCAGATAGGCACTTTCTTGTAACGAGTAACAATAATCATGACAATAATTAAGTTCTGTTTTCATTTTCCATCCTCCATGCGCCTTTTGTGTGTCTGGAGAAAAGAAGCAAAAACGTCCACTAACATCCACTTTCAGGTTAGAGTTAGGGTAAGTTCACTTCAGTTGCCTTCTCGCCCTTTGGATTCTGCATTTTTTTTCTTTATTAACAAGGAGAAATCTGCATGGAATGTATTTTATGGATAATATTGGAAAATATCAGTTCGGAATTCACTTTCCACAACCCATGGCACACCCAGCACTAAAAGCTGCGTTCACCTTGTCAGGAATCAGAAGCAGAGCCAGACCTGCCTCTGTTTCTTACGCTTGCAAAATTAATATCAGTAAGCTTTAGATCAGAAAGGACTTGGAGAGATTGTCTGGCAAATATTTTCAAATAATAAATAACAGGGCGGAAATCAAGATGCCTGGACAGTGCACCAGCAGAAAAACAGGCAATATTTGTTCACTAAACTGTCTTCTAATTATTGACATATTGCAAATAATCAGCATTAGAAGCAAAAAGAAGCTGTCATCTATCCGTATCCTCCTCTTTTTGATCTGTTTCCAGCGCTAATTGCAGCAGAGGAGCATTCCAGACCAGAGTCCTCTGGCTTTTCCACTCATTGCTTAGAGGAACTCCAAGGCTACACAAAAAAAATTGTAGGTTTCCTGGCTTTTTTTTTTTTCCAGTAACCCTTTTGTCCTTTTGCCTTTTTGCGAGGCCACGGATCCACAGCAACGACCCTGTAGCTGAAAGCCTGTTGTAAGCTGAACCAACAGCAGCAGATGCAGAAACAGATTTCCCTTGGGAAAGAATGTCAAGTCAGTCTGACAGCTGTAGTGGCAAGTACTAGCAATGTTCATTGCCCTTGTAAAGCTCGGGGATAAACATCCCTAAAATGTCAATGGCTGATGGTGGAGATTGAGTGGAGCGTAGGTGTTGTAGTACACGGTATACATTCCTGGGCTCTCGTTGCATAAAAAATGAGATGATAAAAAGAAATGATAAAATTGAATGATCGTTCCTATCGGGCAGGGTGTAATTGCCTACGCCGTGGCGTGGAGCTCGTGGGCAGGCGGTGCTGGGGTGGGCCAAGACACTTGTACGTGAACATGTCATGATGATGAGTGTTCATTGATTCTTTTAGTCCCGTGTATCTGTTACTGTCTGGGTAAGGTTGCATCCTCTCGCTGAAGCAGAGGTTGTTTATGCACAGCACAGTGGCAAGAGCTAGGCACACGTTAAAAGGTGGATATGATTCATTCCTGCTGATGGAAGCAAACCCCTGGCAGAAGATAAACAAATTGTTCCACTGTGGCGCGGAGGTCTCCAAAGCAGAATTGGGGTATTTCTGGTTGTGGTTTTGCTCCCTATTTGAAAGAAACATTTCCTTTGCTCCCCACACTGCAGCCTTGCAGGAGAAGTTCTGCTGCCTGCACACCATCTTTCTGGACTGGGAAATGTTCCTGCCTTATGACACTGAAGCCACCCTCTGGGCAAGGCAAATTTTTCCTCTCAGCCATCCTTCCAGATACCATCTTTTTACCCTTTTCACCCTAGAGGGCAAGGAAATTACTGGTGGGACATCAACAAGGAAGGGAATTTCACTGGCTAAACCAGCAGCCCGCTTATCGTTGTTACTTTTTACTCATGCCGTGATCATCTTGCAGTGGTTTCTATGACAACAGAAAAATTATTTCTTAACATAAATCAAGTTTGTCAGACTTATGCTTGTGCATGGCACTTGCTGAAGGCTAGATAAGCAGTTCTGAGACCGAAAGCAGACAAAGTGATCCACTGTATGAAAATGGGCGTACCAAGGATCTGCAATAGAAAAGATTTCTTGTTTTCCTGGGGAGATTTGCTTTGAATATTGAATTGTGGTTGTTCTTTTGTAGTATGAGAAAGAAAAGCGTGAGAATAGTGAATGTCATTAATTAATACACTTATCTTTTAAATGCAGAGACTTTGGGACAAATCAGCTGTGTTTCTAAGAGCAAAAGTGTGAATATTCAGCACATAAACAACATAGGAAGATGAGGAAAGCAGAAGATTGATAGAAGCCCCTTTTTAGAAAATCTGAAGGGATTTCTGAAAATCACATTCTGTGCCATGGTTAATGATCATAGCTCCTGGCAACCTGGTCCCCAGAGTAAAAAATCTTAAGTTTACCTTTTGCTTGCACATTTTCTTTCATCTTGTCCTCTGGCATCTTTTCGCTAGACCCTAAAAATATAGTTATCATTGACAGATTGGAAGGACTATTCTGCAGACAGTTCATCCCTATTACATGTGTTTCTGCTGCATAGCAATGAGCTTTTAAAAAAAAAGTATAAATTTCTGTACAGCCTGAGTGATGAATGGTAGCACCACATATTTGTTTACTCTAGAATGATCATAATTTTTCGTTATGACAAAGCCCTTTCAGAATCTTTGTGCAATTTGTAGCATTGACATAGCTATTGGGTTTAGGCAGTGGGTTATCCGTGTTAATCTAAAATAGGTGGTTAATGGACTGTTTTAGTTAAGCTGTCTCTGACTGAGGGGGTATCTGTTCATCCTGTGAAGGAGAATGAACTCCGTGCCTGGGTATGGAGGATGAGCTATGGTACAAACACAGGCGAGCATATTGCCTTCTGTCCACAGCACAACTCCTGCTCCTCTCAAAGGGAGCTTCATAGAATGAGCAAAGGCAAAGCCTCATCTTTTGCTGTGGAAGGTAATGCACTGTTTACTGTTCTTTCATTCTGTTAGTGCTTGATTCAACAGAACTCAGTAGGAGTGATTTCTCTTCCCTTCCTTCCCATCTTCCTTTCTCTGTTTCTGCTCTGCTTCCTTCTTGGCATCTCTCCTGTCTTCACCCTCCTCCTTCCAGCAATTCTAAACCCAGCCTCAACTGCATCTTGGCTTCATTTCTGCTCATCTCCATCTGCTAAAATGTATTCATGTATTATGTATCAAATGTTGACATTTATAATGGTGTCAATAAGGTTTTGAGTCAAAGCCTGAATGGAAACAAGCAGTTTGGGCAGTGTTTTCCTCTCTTGTCATCTTGGTTTAGGCTATTTTCAGACTCAAGAAAGGAAACACTGTGCAGTTGAGTCCTACTGGGAAGTTTTCCTGATGAACAACCATGGTGGATAGTAGCATTTTTTGTTCTTTAATGGAAGTTTAAATGCCAAAGAGTATAGTGGTTCCATGTGGTTGACTCATGAAGCAAGTGGACCCAGTGTTTCAAGAATACTGTGTCAAAGAAAACATACACAACTGCAGTAAAGTGGATGTGTACGTCTTTTGAAGCATCCACGTACACACATATGCATGATTGGAGTGGGGTTCTGTGCTTAGAGCTGTGATTCCACAGTAGTTTAGTATGAGCTAAGGTGGGGCTGCCCTCCACCTTCCCTTAGGTGCACTCTCCATTCTTCTCTTCACTGATATTTCTCTGATCGTACAGTGAGCCAGTTAAGGGAGAGAAACTAGCACCTCATTTCATGGGGGAAAAAAAAAAAAAAAGAAAGGAAAAAAAAAAGAAGCACTTTCTTCCAATTTAACTCTCCAAACCGACTCACTGCAGGATTAAGTATGTTTTTGCCAGTGTGAAGGAGAGCCAGAAAATCCAGCCCGCGGTGTCATGGGTCAGAGGGGCAGGTAGTCAAGAGGTAACAGCAACCTAGGTCAGCTTAGATGCTGACAGAACTGCAGCTTCAGTCGGGATTTTGAAAATGTCAGGCATGACTTTGCTGTATCCATAAAAGCAGCAGAGGTCTGTCAAACTTGCTAAAGAAGTATCGTGGCATTAGGGATGCTTAAATTTACAGCCCTGTTTTCCATTTCTGGTCTTCAATATATTGATTGCTACTCTTTCTCCAAGCTGTTTGCTATACATCATATTTTCATTTTCAGTAGAGATCTCAGGCATATTTTGTCAGCTCTGGATATCTGGATAAGACAAATTTCTTCTGCTGTACAGATTTATTTGATTTATGTTTATGGATATCCATATCTGGCTATTTGGATCTGATCTGCATATACACTAGAATAATTTGATAGAAGCAAAATATGAAATAGGATCAGGCACAGGACCAGTCAATCCTTATTTTTCCCAAAATGGAGATTTTTTTTCTATTTCATGCAATACAAGGTTCAGCACTTGGGAGGAACGGAACAGAAAATAATAGAAATTCTTAGGCTTGATTTCCTCTTGGTAAAAACCAATTGAAACGAGCTGAAATTCTGCTCCTTGCTTAACGTGATGAAGTAAGTAAGAACTAGACAACGTAGGGTAAGAAGTACGTGGCTCAGTCTAGAAGCAAAGAGGTGAAAAGAGTTTAGAGACAAGAAAAGAAAAAACAATGGTTTTCTGAAGGCTTCAGGTGGTCAAAGCCCTGCATGAATGCCCAGCTAGATGAACTATGGCCTTTTTACTCTTTGATCTTGATCTGCAAATGATTCATGGCATTTAGTGATGCGCTACGCCAGCTTGCCAGTCGGTTATTAGGGAGTCGTAGAAATCAGTCACAGCTCCTCTTTTTGCATCCCACCCATGTTATTACATCATTTAGTTAATCTCCCAGCAGTGTATTTACAAGTGGGAAAAAAGCACCACCCCTTGTCCTATCAGTGGAAACCACTGAAAAGAGTCCAGCTCCACCATCCTTCAACCCACCCTTTAGGTACTTGTAAACATAGATAATGTCTCCCCTCAGCCTTCTCTTCTCCAGGCTAAAGAGCCCCAGCTCTTTGAGCCTTTCCTTGTAAGGGAGGTGCTCTAATCCCTTAATCATTTTAGTTCCCCTATGCTCGACTCTCTCCAGCAGTTTCCTGTCTCTCTTGAACTGGGGAGCCCAGAACTGGACGCCCTATGAGAACTTAAGGTTCAAAGTGACTCCCTGTGCTGTGCCTTAATTCTTCTGGTCAGAGCAGCACTGAAAAGCTTCACCCTGATGGATCTGCTTCCCACCATTCCTGGTTGCTAACCACCAGCTGATGGGTACCAACCAGAGCAATGCATTTCTTCAGGTATGTCTCAAAGAGAGAAGAGCTCAGCAGCATTTTTTGATACGTGGAACTTCTTAATACATTTTCTATCTACTCAGCGGTATCTGTAGGAAAAAGTAAATCTGTTGCTGCAGTTGTAAGTGATGCGGGAGTCATTAAGAATTGCCTGTTCTTCACTGCTCCATACCACGACATTCTGTGTCTGGAGAGGAAGCTGTAGTTGTTGCCCTTCTCTTCCCAGGGCCAAGAGTTAGCCAAAAAGCAGAGATCATAGAGGGAACAACAAGGAGTACTGACTGAAATTACCAGTAAATTACCTGTTTCTGAAAAGCTGCTATACCCAAGGTGGGCATGGTGTAGCCACGCCAAAAAAAAATTATCTTCTTTCAGGTGGAATAATTACCTTGTTTGCAAGTCCTTCATCATTGCAGGAAATAAGGTCTGATCCAGGAACAATAAATGGTCTTTGGCAGAAGAGATCAGTTTTCAGGGATCTGTCTTAGATCACCTTTCTCTCACTCTTGAAATCATCAGCTGACAAGTTCTTCCCAGTCAACTATTATATCTCTGAGGAAAGTTCTCTCTAACCTCAGTGCTTGAAGGCTTCAGAACCAGGCACTGGCTGCATCTGTCCTTCCATCCTAAGTGTCCTTCCAGACTTGTGTGCAGGATCCCGGGAGCCATGAGGACAAAGCCATCAAGGCTTACTGTTGCAGTTGCTAAAAATCCTGTTGTTGTTTCAGTGGGATGAGTACTCTACACTTAACTGGTTGAGGTGGTGTTTATATGTAGTTAGAAAAGCTTCAATGAGGAGAAGAGAGCTAGTTATTACCCTTCAAAATGGAAAATGTTAAATCTGATGTACTTTTTCATCAGTCTGGTGCCCTCAATCACTGCAAAGGGGCTATTAGTTACTTAGGTACTCCTGCTGACATCAGTGGTGCCACTTGTGGAGCACGTTACCATTCACTCCGAGGGGAGATGGCTATAATCTAGCATATTTATCAACCTGAAAGTCCAGAGCCTGGAAGTACAAAGTCCAAAGCCTCTGACTCTTGAGCGGGGTGGACAACTGTAAGTATCCCTGAAGTCAGAGAGAACTGAGGATGGAGAGGACGCCCAGGAGATTTTCTGGAGTTCTGCATCTAGATCTTCAGGAAAAAGCTCCTGTAGCTATCCAGTCAAAGGAAATTAAATGTGGCAATCTTTGTAGGAGAATTCCTAATTCCGTCCCTCAGTAGATGAGCACAGGCCTTTGTGAGGGTCTGTGTTTTGTGTCAATCAGAAGAGTTTTCAGTTTAAACATCTCATTTTGGTACACGTGAACTCCATGACTTCTCATCAGCTACAGTCTGACCCTGCGGTGCCATCACAGGATGATACGTGTCTGTCTTATAATGAAGGCAAAGCTGCTTCTCTCAGGAGGTGAATTCAGAAATGTAGCCAACCTATGTGTGACTCACAGGAAGGAGTGTATTATTTAGTTTCCCTTTATTATTTATAGTCACTGGGATCCATTAAAGCTGTGAGGCTGCACAAATGTTTGCAAAACCAAAGCTGTATTGTTTTAACCCGTACTGCACCTGGAAACACAATACAACATTGTGTAATAGACACCTGAGGGTGTTGTCAGGGGAAAAAAGGTAACATTGTGAAGTGATTTCAAAAGGAATCAGAAGAATTGTTCAGTCATAAAGCTAATATTTGGCAAGGGAAAAGTGACGTGTCTATAGACAACACAAAAGCTGTTTTCAGAGGATAGTGAATGGAGAAGGATATAGGAAGGCTGTGCCAGATGGCAGAACCAACAAATGAGAAAATAAACTCTACCACTCACAGGAATTTTACGTGGCAATGCATAGTCTAGCGGGCTGTATTCTCAGCTGGTGTAGGCTGGAATAACTCCATTAAAGTCAATGAAGCCAGCAAGTCCAGCTGAGGACGTGGAGCAACATGCTTCTTTATTAAGCCTTTTTGTGTAAGCTGCATTCTGCATTTTGGTGCTTTCCATCCTGTTTGTTTTCCCCTCGTAACACACTAAGGGACAAATTTGGACACGGAGAAGTGCTGCAATGCACAGCAAACGACACTCCGTGGACCGAAGCAAGATGCTGGGCAATAATAACAAATGGTATATAGACAGGAATAGACTACAGCCTCGAAAACAGCCATCTGAGCCTGTCTCTCTCACCGGCGGGCAGCCCAGGACTGGCAGGACCAGAGGTACTTGGGCAGTCAGCATTCCTAGAGAGATGTTACGCTTCATCTCCTCTGCATACCTGCTGCTTCTGCTCCTCCGTTGGTTCCAGAGGGGGCAGGAATGAGCAATTGCAAATCTGTGCACATACCAACCAATCTGTTGTCCCATTATATCCCTAGATCTGTCCTGACTATGTCTAATGCAGAAGTGAAGTCAGACACAGGGCACTCTCTGCATTCAAAGCCTTTGAGCAATTTTAAAGGAAAAGCAAAGCCATGTAGAATACATGCTTGTGATGAAATGACCAAGTCATATACAACAGATGACTTGCAGAACAACACCAGTACTAAGCACAAAGCCATTTGTAGGGAACCAGAGGGCTCCTGTGAGGTTTTGCTTGTTTTGCTCATATTTTCCTTTGACAGCATGAATGCAAGAGAAGAATGTACCACCTGATTTGGTTTTCCCTCCAACTCATTTTCCTGAATGCTGCAAACCATAATCCTCCATAGTCAAAGTTTTGTGGCAATGACCTGCTACATCAGACCTCCACGTAAATGAATAGAGAGAGCCTTGCAGTTGCTTGAAAAGTTCACTGTTCTCAAAGTGAGTCACTTTTATTTCCTCCCTCAGATTGCAAATGGCATTTCTTTGGTTTTTCTCTCTATTTTTTGTTCACCATCAAATGCTCTTTAGCCCTGTGGACAACACCAAATAAATATGACACTGTCATATTATGGGTTAAGAGAAAGAGACTAGAACTGATGTAAGCACAGGACCAACCAGCTCATGTATTCATCAACTAATCTCAAGAAAGCCTGCTGAGATGTTTATCAAGTTAAACGCTCAGTTCTTTTCTTGTTTTCCACCCATTTTTTTCCTGGTTGTCTTTGGATTTGTTATCTATCCAGAAGAGTCATTAATTCTTGTTTTGGTAAATAGGAATACTTTGGAACCACATACTGTCTCTTCTGGGTGACTTTTCCTGAACAGTTCCATTCCTGAGCACCGCAGCTGAGTAGCAAAGCATTATGAATTGAAGCTTCATGAGTCTATTATGCAACTCCTCTCTAGATACAAGATGCCCTAATTTCTGAACAACATGTACAGTTGCGGAGTTTTTTGGCATGGTGGGGATCTCTCTCAGGTCCTCCTCACTATGGTTGTAACCATAAGAGCACAAATATCAAGGACCTGTTAGTTTTCAAACATTTTTCTGTAGCCCCCTCAAGAACTCACCAGAGCATCTGTTTTCCCATCAAAAGTCATTTGCTGCCTTCAGTAGGGCACTACTGAGTTATTTTTCTGACTTGGCAATGAAAAGAGACATAACCTATAAAGCCAATTAGGTATTTTTTCTGTGCTCTTTAGTGCAGCATAGATGTATATCCTGTATGTCCTTTTCAGGTTGGCTCTACTAGTTTGTGTTCATGCTGGAATGGCTAAAGCAGTACAGCTTATGCATACGAGACATTATTTAACTGCTGAGAGAATATAGGAGAAGAGCCTTTGCTGGAAAGTTGTAGCCTGGGCCTCCAGCTACCTGCCTGTGAGTGCTGCACCAGCAGTAACTTCAGGAGCAGGATGGAAAGCAAGCGGGTTTCAAGAAACCACTTTCCTGTCAGTGAGGAATTCCATTTTCAGAGCCTGAAGAGAAGAATAGAGTTGAGCAGGCTGCTCTGCTCTTCTTCCTTGCTCCAGACATACCTGGCGACCTCATCAATACTTGAAAGTTTGAGCAGAAATTGAAGTTCTTGTGGTTCAGGTGATTTTGAAAGGCTCTGGGCGAGGAGGCGTCTTTTGCAATGTACTTTCTCCTCTCTACATGTGCACTCATCCACGTGGTACAGGCTGGAAGTATAAATCTTAGTCAGAAGAGTCATCTTGTGAATGAGGATCAGTCCTGGGACTAAGGAGGAAAAGGTTGGCATCCTCTACTTAGCCTTATCTGATGTAGTTAATTAGGCTGTTTATAGTCAGTGGTCAATGACAGTTATCTTCCAAAAACTGTTCAGCCCACACTTCTTTTATAGAATGTGATAATTGCCCCCAGTGGTGGCCAGTCTCCACTGACTGTAGAGACAGGCTCTGTACAAAGGTTGGCTTAGGTGCTTGATACCTAGAAGACTAAATTTGGGTAAAATGAAAGCCCTCCTACATGGGGGGATTTAGGCACCACAGACTACACCCAGCTTGGCCACCATAACCCCGTGTCTGGTATTGCTGCCTCCCTTTCTTGGGCATTGCCTTTCTCCGCTGACACCGTAAGAAGCCAAAGGCTGGCCGTTCTGCATCACAGCAGTCAAAATCTATCTGTCTTTTCTCCCCTTCAAATACTGAGGCTCTCAAACTTTATGCCTGAGATAGCATTTAAACTGCAAAATAGCTTTCATTTCTTATTCCTACATACATTTATTTGCCTCTGATCGAGCTGCCTGAATGTCAAGTTTTGGCAACCGAGGCACAAAAGAACCAGGTGGGACTGAGACTAGAAGAGGCTGCTGTCTCACAGGAGAAGTCAGGATTGTCTTGGGGACAAGTCAAGCTACTTGGAGGTAGTGAGGAGATTTGATGAACCAGGGTCACTAATTCTGCTGGAACACAGGATGGCTGGAATGGGTGTTACCAGCACTCAGAGCCAGATTTGCAACGTATATTTAGTTGCAAGACACTCAGGCTTCATTTGCCATTGAAATAGAGGGGCTGACTCTCAACAGATGATTTTCATCCATCTTAAAGGCTATATCAGCCCTTATTATTTGTGGGTTTGATCTTTATGGCATAATTTTCAGAGACAGCTCTCACCTCCAGCCCCAGTGACTCTAACTATACTTTGGGGGATTTACTTCCTGTGAATTCTTCGCTAACATAAATTTCCCTATTGATTACACAAGGGAGAAATATTACTGCAGTATATAAGAGCTGTGGGATTGGACTCTTGAGGGTTAAGATTCTCCTGGCTATGATCAGCTTCCCCCTTTGGTCAGTCTCCAACAAATTGAAGACAAGCAGAGCATCAGCGTACAATATACAATTACACTTCTGACACATCGCATCTTTCTGTGCCATCTCTTTTTAAATCAGAACCTGTTTTCACTCTTGTAATTTAATAGAGCATGATATGAAGCCTTGAATAAAAAGCATTTATTTTAAATTTGACTAAAAATAGGTTTCCTTCTACAGTGAGCTCATGACATTTTACTTTATCTTACGGTCAGTTGGCTTCCCCTTCACACATACACTTATTTTATGAAGTGGATTCATACAAATGAGGTCTCTAAATCATTAATTTGCTTTGTGTTTTATTTTAACAGTTTCCTGTTATGAGAGTTCTCAGAAAAGGATTTGACTGTTATGCAAATGCACATATTGCAGATGTAGCACCTGTTCTTGTACATATTCAAACATAGTCAAGTATATATTCTTATGCTTTTCACTTTATTGACTGCTGAGGAAGAGTTTAATTTGCATACTTATGTCACCTGTGGGTTTTGTTAGTCTCTGTGACTGTTAATTTGCAAAATAAGTTGTATACATTTGTTAATCAGACATAACATAAGGCCCGTTCTAAATAAAAACTTGGCCTTGTTCCTATTAAGTCAGATACCTGGAGTGAGGTTGTGGGAAAAGCTCTATGTTTTATTTTTCCGGCCCTCTAGGAAAGATAGAGTAGCTTTGAGGCTGTGCTGTGTTATCTTCTGCTTTCCAAGGTTTTCTGTTAACTCTGAGAAACTGGCATCTGCTGGGAATGCTTTGTACAACTCCTGGTCGGCTGGCTGGCTGCTGCAGTCTCCAGCTATGTCTTAAATCCCTTTACTCCCACTGCCAGTGTGATTGCCAGCTGGGATAATGGTGTTTTAAGCCACTCATTGCAGGAGAACTTTGCATTAAGGAAAAAAAAGGAAAGAAAACCTGAGTTCTGCATTTTGGTGCTGTGGGGTTGTAGTTAATTATCCCTGTGCAAGTTTTAAGAAGTTGAGTGAAATTGTCTTCTTTGATCCACCATTAACAAAAAACTTCTGCACAACACAGTCCTAATTATTCAGCCTAGCAGCATCATTCGTACCAGTGCAATTCACTATTTCTCTTCATTTTGTTTTGAGCATTTCTAGCAACAGCAACACTAGCCATAAGTAATCCATCAATCGCATCTCATGGTAGCTCGGTAACTTTTCTTTATATTGTATAGGTTGGGTCAGAATGAGGTAGCCAGAAGTATTTGTTATTTGTGGTAATTTTTGCTCATTTTCCAAAGGGTGCAGGAAATAAAGTTGTCCTTTACAAAATACACGCTAACAGGAAGAGGACACTAAGCTGCAGATAGTTTATGTCTATTCCAATACGCACCATGAGTTAGGATGGTCTACATCTTGGCAACTTCACCCATACTTACGTGTGCTTGAGTGCCTTTCTGTGTACAGTACAATAAGATTTCTTGTCCCAGCATGTATTATCCCTTTTCATGCTTATACATTACAGTAGAAAACCTGAGCATTTTGGTAGGCAAATGTTCATGATAAAGTACAGGTAGTATTTTAAAGAGAGCTGTATCTCTGGGCCAGAGGTTCTTTGCCATATCTGTCAAAAAAAAAAAAAAAATTGTTTAAGGGTGGCAAGAGGGAATTCACATTCCCAAAGCTCAATCAAATAAGAAAGGCCTGTTTATTAACCTGGCATTGGTTTGTGGGACCGTGTGCCACCGTGGCCCGTGTTTGTTCGGGAGAGCTGTGACTGATTACCAACAATGATGCGACTGATTACTCTGAAGGCCTGAAGAGACTTGCAAGGGGATTAACACTGGAGAACAGAAAATGCTCTTGGCACAAATGACCTCATTGGAATAGATTTATTTATGGAATGAAGACAAATTTGAAGGTGTCCTTTATATTCCAAGAAAAACCTCTTTGTGATGGGTTGCTTCAAGAGCACAACACGTTTAACATACTTACTCTGTTAAGGATATTCAGACCAGTGCATTAAACGTGGTGGTAAAAATTAATGACATTAAAAAAAAAAGGACAAGTAAGAGCCGAGGTTAGGCTGCATGTATGTTGGAAGCTGTGTCTGTTGACTCAAAAAGCTGTAACATTGGTTAAAGGGATTCTGAGCTTGTTTGCAGGAGGATAACATTTCAACAGACTTGCAGAAGTCTGAAATATTAGAGTGACATTAAGACAACTCAATTACATCTCACCAGGTCAATGTGACTTCTCACAGAGCACTTGTTGGAATGTCCAGAAATCTGCTGAACAACCAGATTCAAGCATTTCCTCTCACTACTAGCCCACTATGACTGGAAAAAAAGAGGAAGAAAATCAAAGTACAGTTTAGCAGGGTAGCCAAAAAGACATCTGGTGAGTGGCAGAAATTCAGCTGTGGATTCCTTTGTCTCTTAGTCAAAGGGAAAATAATGAGAGGAGATGTCCTGTTGCACTAAAGCACAGTAGCTTCTTCTTGTACTTTGTACTTGAAACGAGACCTGATCTTGATCTTCATGGTGAACTTGAGCTCCGAAGAGACCAACACAGAGGGGATAAGCACTGAGCACTTCAAAAATCTAAACCCTGCAAGACAATTAAGATCATGTCTAATTTCATATCATTGTGATAGAGCTCGTCTGTCAGCACTGCAATTAGCAATATGTAAGTGCAAAAACAAGAGTAGGTTTCAACTCTGCTAAGCAATCCCTCACCGTAGACATAGTCAGAAATATCTCAGGAGGTGAGGGCTCGAAGCTTCCTTAACATCAGCGGGGACTTCAGAAGGTAGTACTGGGTTCATTGAGCTGCTGTTAAGATTAAGAGCATGGGTCTTTTTTTAAGGAAGATCCTACTGAAACTTAACAGAAGATCTGTGTTTCATAGAAAAATCAAGAAACATTAAGAAAACGGTACAGAGTATCATGACTGAGCACCATAAGTGTCAGCACCTTAACTCTGCCCCTTGGTCCATCACAGTACCAGTCTGGCAGGGCACATTTTATGAGAACCAGCTGGCTGAAAGGAAATCCTAGAAAGCCCGTAGCTTCCATTAACGTGTATCTTTAGATATTTCTGTCTGCATCTCTCAAGTCTCTCCCAAGTCAGTGGTCCCCCTCCCACCTAAACAGTCTTTCTCTTCTGATACCTCTTTCCTGTGGAGTGCCAGGGAGGGGAGATTCTGCTACTGCTCTGTGAATCCCCTGGGTATTCCGAGAAAGACTTGTATCAAATTTACTATCAGCTAAGCATTACCTGGTTCAGATAATTGCTGGAGGCCGTGGGAGGTGACAGTTTAGAGAACAGCCATGCCTCTATTACCATGAGACTATATATTTTTCCTGCTCCAACAGGCAGCAGGAATGTGGCATAAATGTTCTCCTTTCACTGCTGTTAAACTGTGACCATGAATGCTACAACTGTAAATTCGTCAGCTTAATCAATATGAACAGTATTGCAAGAATAATTTCTGTGGGTTAAATAAGAAATGCTTTCACTCAGATGAAGGCCAGCACTTCAACCATAAAGTTGATGTCAGTTGGTTGTTCATCATTTTGTCGTATTTTAATTCTCTGTTATAACCGGGTTATATTTTTTTGAAAAGAAAAATATAAAGTAGAAAGTTCCCCCGTTGTTTGCAGTGGGTGCTCGCTGTATGGCTCATGACATTTGAATGTACATACAGCTTACATGAACAATAAGAGCCTTAACAGAAGAACTATGTCCAGTTCCTCATCAACCATTAATAACGTTATAGTTAACCAATACCTGAGCGCTGTATCATAAAGCATGTGCTGATTTTGACTCTTTGTAGACTGCAAATCGCCATGGCTTTATGTAGGTGACTGTCTCCATTAATTAAGCTATTCAAATCCAATTAACTTTTTTTCCAGAGGGTACTTTATCTCATTAGAGTTCTCTTAACTTAAACAATAAAACAAACAAGCTAAAACTACAAACCCAATCTCACTGTTCCCAATGTCACAATGAGTTAATGTCCTACTTGGCAGAAAGTGAGCCGTGATGCTAACGCTTCTAGTCAGGCACGCTCTTTGCCATCATCTAAGGGCAGGGGAAGCAACTCTGATGTTCATTAGTGACACTCATCACTGTCACGAGAGAATGGCAAGTCTTTTCACCTCTCTGCCTCCACCATGACAGCAGTGGCCCACCATGGTCTTCATAGTCCAGCAGCAAGAAGATTTTGAATGTAACTTGCCTTTGTAGGCAATCACAAGCCTGGCTACTGCATTTGAGGGAGAGGCCAAAGTTGTGCTCTTGACTCGAGCAGCACTGACCATATGCTGATAGTGTAGCCCATATGTGAGGATTTCCAGGACTCGGGTCCAACGTAGTTGTTTCTCACACAGGATTTCACCCAGCCGTGTGGAAGCGAGATGCTACCACACACCAACTTGTTTTGCCATCTGGACACTGCTGGAAGCGTTTTGCTTCTCATAAACAGACTGAGATCATCTTTCCTCATTAGCTAGGTCATGGGATGGCTAGCCAAGTTATCGTGCCATGTTATAATACGCATACTTCAATGCTTAATCATTCCTGACCAATAGGCTTCAAATTACAAAAATATGGACGGATCCCTAATTTTTAGGTTTATTTGCTGAAACATGCCCCAGATTAATGTTCCGTGCTACTCGGCAGTGTGAACGAGCACCAGGTCATTTACTCAGCACTGATGCTGATTGGCAGCTCTAAGAGAAACGCCCAGATGTTCCTGTTCATTGCTTGCCACCTTGCAGGACTCTGGCAGATGACTGTAATCCAAGAGAGGACTCGTAAAACCAGAAAGAGGGAGAAATAAAGGGCAGCTATGCTGGCGAGCCCATGAGACCAGAGAACAAGCTGTTCTGCCAGTGACTCAGAAGCGACCTCCTCCCTTAGGAGGCATTATGTGTATTTTTGTTAGAGGGCAGGATTTGGATTAATGAGAGACCTGGTGGATATAAATAATAATATCGCTATCTGGGAACTTGCATAGTCAAGAAAACCAATCCAAACAATCCGTGAGTGCTCATAAAAATCGATAGCCCCTGAACCAAGGCAACATAGGACCTGGCGAGTTAGCTCTCTGACTCTTTTGTCCATCGCAGGTGCAGGTGCTGGCACGCAGGTGGGACTCAGTAGTTACCAGGGATAGAGCAAACTGAGAATTGGGTTCAAAACTGAACACCACCACTGAGCTTGAGAGAGAGAAAACAAATAGGCCAAAGTGGTTTTAAATTAGAGGATTTACAAAACGCTTGTTAGTGATATCAAAAAAAAAGACAATTTGACACAACTCCTGTCCTCCTCTGCTCTCTGAGGCAAAGCCTTTGTGTCTGCAGTGTTGTATTTTACCGTATAGGATTCTGCAGTAGCACGAAACCACGTGTCATGACCCTTCCCTTTGTCCTGCCCTTGTTCAGCAACTGGTGAAATTTCCACCTACGTGGATAAACGGTGATTTAGAGATCAGACCTGCGGCATCCTAGTTTCCTGGGATGTGCCTGGACTCGGAAGGAACAGCAATGTAGACAGCATGACTTTATCAGATGACCTGGGTGGAAGCTGGGAGTGCTGTGGAGGGCGTAGCTGGAGGCAGATGAGGGGAAATAGGCCACAAATCCGTAGGAATTCAATATCCATTTGTTCTGCTGCTCATAGAGCAGAGTGCTTACCTGAGGCAACACTTTCAGCCAGCTTCAGCACCAGGTTCTGCTTTGTAACGATGGCGAGGCCTAACAGCAGAATTTCCCTGTGACCTTAGAATGGTTAAACAGGTTTTGTTTCAGAAACTAGGGGAAGAATGACAGGTATTATTATGATTAATGGGTGTTGTTATACTGCCCGTTTCCTAGATGTGCTGTAGCTCATTTAGCCAATGCACCAACTCTTTGTGCAGTCACATAAAAACACATCAGTCTATGAGGAATGTGCACAGCTACAAGCCCGGCACGTGCATGTTAGATGTCTGCAAAAGTGGCTAACTGTTTCTCTGTAATCACCCTCTCCTCTCTTCTCTTCTGCCCTCCAGGTTGGCCTCAAAAGCCGTGGTCGCAGATTTGTCTCTAGATGCTTGTGTCCAGAGTTTTGCCCTTCCACTGGCTAACTTTGAGTGGCTTTACGGGACAGTTACAGGGTATCCTGAAAGCACTATCTTGGTCGCTAGCTGTTGGTTGCCCCAAGCTAACTAGCTGTGAAAGAACTGCTCAGGAACCCAGAGTCACCCATTCTCACTGAATGCATGTCCCAGTGCTGCTGAGACCTTCACAATCACACTGAGGAAAATGTTGCAAGACTGAGTCTCGGTGTTAATGACAGGTCCATGCAGCATATACCCAGAATCCAGTATGGGCAACACTTGCAGAAGCTGGATTAGGCAACTCTACAGAGCCCCAAGATTACCATCCAGGGAGGAGAGGAGCAGTAACAAGTGTCAGACATGCAGTCATTCTGGCTGAGCCCCGAATCCTTCATTCATCCCAAAGACAACTTTGTAGGTGGCTAAATGACAGGTTTGCTTTGGAAATGTAGCAATTGCTGCTGATTTGAAGGGATGGTACCAAGGTTGATAAACTGGCCAACCTCTATTTAGCTGGCCTCTCAGGGAGATTGTAACACTGGCCTGGAGCAAAACGCTCTTTTTCAGTACTAATGAGTAGGCTCCTGAGTGATGCTATGAAAGTTGCCTCCTAAGCATGCGACAGTGCTACAGCACCAACAGACAGGAGTTTCTGGATGATCTCTTCAGTGACCCTTGCAGTTGGTTCTCGCCAGCTGTGGATGAACTCAGTGGCCACTGTCACAATTTGTCACAGCCTGAGAAGGACAAGGCAAGATGACAAAAAACAGGGGGGCTGAGAAAGGGGATGACTGCCTGGTTCCGTCTAGCCCCCAAAACCTGCTGCTTTGCTGACATTCGTGTTCCTACACCATGTATTGCTGTGTCTGTTGGCATTGTTCTCACAGATGCCCAGGCTAAAATTGACTGCTACAGCCACGCTGTCTGAACAACCACATAACCTGGGTCACAGGGTTATCGGTTGATAACCTTGCCTCTGCTAAGCTGATCTGGGCTGTCATTCCTGTGGGGTGGGGGCATACCCAGACAGTCCTGAATGAAGATGTCTTTTGTCTCCAGCTGGTCTACATCGATGTGAGAAAGCAATCAGACACAAGATTTCTCATCAAGTCACCAGTTAAGGTAGCGCATCATACAGGTGCGAAGCAGCCTGCATGCATTGTTCTTTGTCTAACTTGTATTTTGCATCTTACAGTAGTCTGGCCAGTCAAGGTGGGAGTCATCTCACCTGACATCAGATGTCTCCATCTGAGCTGGCCTTTATCATCAGTGAAGTTGGTGCTTGTAAGGCATGAGTCATCTGCCCTCTTCTAGAAGTCTGCATTGGGGTGAGATGACTCACACTCTTCCCAATGACTACAAAGGAAGTTCAGACTGCAAGTTCAGATAAAGACATTTATATTGTAGCATCTAAAATTAGATGAGTCGAGGAGTATTCTTAATATCTTGAGGTGTGTCAGTGGCCCGGTCTCACTCCTGATCTCTCATTTCTATATAAAACAGTACATTTGCCCTGAGAATGATCTAATTCCTACCTACTTAAGTGGGCACTCTCAAACTGGAAAGACCCCAGTTTCAAATAAAGTGTTTAAAATATCTTATGGAAATGCCTTGCTTTTATCTAGCCAGCCTCTATCTTTTGCTGCCGTTTTACAGTCACATATTCCTATTATTTTTTAAATTACACTTTCCCAGCCTTCTTCTACTCCCAGTGAGCTGCTGGGAGACCAAAGAAAGCATGCGAGGAGTGGACACAGCAAAGAGAGAAGCTAAGACATACCACTAATTCTGCCAGCTATATGAAATAAAGTGATTACCCAAAGGATTTTTTTCACAAAAAAAATTAGTAGTCACTTATGACAGCAATACAGACTTCTCCAACAGAGTGATCTTAGTGGGCAGTGTCCCTTTAAATTAGATTTTTCTAATCGAATAACTAACTTCATCAAGCAGCCAAAATCAATGCTTTGTATTAGACACGGACCCAAACCCATTAAGCCCTTATTATTCAAGCATGCACCTCCCTTCAGCTTTTATCTTCCCTCAAGGGTTTTCGTAGTAAAGCAGGCTTTTTTTTTTTTTTTTTAATTAGCCCTTCTGCCCTGGAGTCTTCTATTTGATTTTCCAGTATCCAGGGAAGTATTTTTTTTTTTTAACTACTCAATCCTTGAATAGAAAATTTTGCCTCTTAGTTCTTCATTACCAGTGATAATAAAGCTTCGTGGAAGACATTCTGATAATGCAGAGACAGAAGCGCGCAAAGGCAAAGCGACACTTCAAAGGGGCATTAGCTCTGATACGGGAATCTCATTCATCTAACTCGCTCCTAAAGGACAAGTTAGCAATTCAAGGAGGTGCAGTTCACGTGTACACATGAAGTGGCGTGAAGGGCCCTTCGGTTCAGCAGAGCTGCCTGGTCCAAGTGCCCTTGAGTGTGTGGAGCTTTATGAATGTTGTCGTTGTATTTTCACTTCTCCTTGACTTCATTCGGTTTCATATGGAGAATCAACCACTTGCTTACCTGTTTCTGTGTGTCATGAGGGACCCAGAAATGGTTGTACGAGGAGCACAGTTATTGTACGAGGAGCAATCTGCATGGTTGCTGCCTTGCCATGTGTGCCGAGCAACCTGCCGGTGATGTGCAGTGCCATGGCTACCCAGGTGTGCGCCTCTCTACCACAGGTGCTGTGCCTTTGCTACTTAATCATGGTGTATCTCATCAACAGTATAAGCAGTGTACACATAATCAACGCGTAGTTAATCAATGTGCGTGTATTCAATGGGCATAAGTATGTGTATCGTGCATTGTCTTACCCATGGGAAATATTACGCTCACTTATTCAAGAACTGTAATTTTATTAATGAGATAAGAGCGTTGATCTGCGTTGTCCAAGAGACTCCTCAAAGCTAAGTCCACATGCTGGACCCAATTGCTATCAGTGACTGGTGAATCCTAGTGAGCACCACCAAGAGCACTAGTGAACTCAGCTGCTCAGAGGGGCTCACCCCAGCAAGCCATGAGCAGAGGAGCTCATCCTGCGCTGAAGCAGCCGAGGCTCCCAGCAGCAGAAGAGGTGTAGGATTGCTAGTGTATTGTCTATTATTTCCATTCTTTACACAATAAACTGGTGAGCCAGCATTCTTTCGTGCAGTGATCATTTTGCTCCTGATAATGAGATCATCCATATCCTCCCAAAATCCCCAAAGCCTGGGAACATCAAGGTGGCTCACTGTTTTGGGGAAAACCACAACAATAACAGATGAAAAACAGAGTATGTTGAAATAGTGTAAAAGAACCAAAATTGCCTGAAATGGCTGTTAGACAGAAAATTTTGCCTTGCTTTCTTGGTCCAATGGGGTCATTTTCAAAGTTAATTGCTTCTTAGTGTAAGCTTGTCAGAAGTGAGCCCCAGACCAGTAGGGAGGGCTCTGAATCGTTTATTCATTTTCATTCTTTGTCTGTACGTTTTCATATTTAAATTGGGTTGCCCCAGAATTCCTGGACCGTGAGCTTAGCACCATCCTACTCACTGCATAGGTTTGGAGATACAGTTTTCTTCATTCTGCATCTTATTTCTCTTGCAGCTCTTTGATGGGACTCCAGGAGCTGTGGCTGGGAAGAGGAGGATCATAGACCAGCTGTGCTGGAGGGACATTGGTGACTGCTGCCCAGGAGAAGGCCTGGCCATCTCTTCCTTGGACCTCAGTAGCCCATCTGGCTTAGGTACGCTGAGCCTACAGGTCCACCCTTGAAATCATAGAATGGTTAGAGTTGGAAGGGACCTTAAAGATCATTCAGTTCCAAGCCCCCTGCCACGGGCAGGGACACCTCCCACCAGACCAGGTTGCTCAAAGCCCCATCCAGCCTGGCCTTGAACACCTCCAGGGATGGGGCATCCACAGCTTCTCTGGGCAACTTGTTCCAGTGCCTCACCATCCTCACAGTAAAGAATTTCTTTCTGGTATCTAATCTAAATCTCCCCTCTTCCAATTTAAAACTGTTACCCCTTGTCCTGTCACTACACTCCCTGACAAAGAGTCCCTCCCCAGCTCTCCTGTGGGCTCCCTTCAGACACTGGAAGGCTGCTATGTAATCCTTTCACAAGAAGTAGTAAACTGCAGCAAACCCCCTTCTGTTTGGCCTTCTCCTGTGTTTTCCTCCACAGGAGTGACTTGAATAAGCACCTCAGCCTGCAGCTGGCAGCAGGGAGAGCAGGCAGAGCGTCACTCAAGGAATATGGACTGAAGTGCTGGTCTTTGTGGCCAGGTCTATGGTGCCTCACAGCCACCCTCCAGACCTGACGCCCTTGCCAAGGGCATGGACTTAGCTGTCCCCAGCTGGTGGGAGTCCCTGGCCTACCTCAGGGTACACGTCCTCAGGTCCTACCTGAGGCACGTGGACAGCAGGGGCTGTTCACAAGCGGTCAGAAGCTAGGCAGGACTGTGCTTAGGGCTGTTTTTCAGCTGAGCAGACAAAAAAGAATGGACAAAATGGGAGTTTTACCCGTGAGCAATGCACAGCCTTGTCCTGTGCTGTGACCCGGGCAGCGTTGCCCCAGCTTCCTACCTTGTTCTCCATGTCTTGTAGATGGTGCTGGAGTTGAAACAGTCTGGGGAAGCAACGTGAAATGGGCGTCATTAAGATCTGTGAAGGATGTGTGTTACAGGAGAGCGTGGGGGAAGAATCTATGTAGTCACAAGGTTTTCCTAGCAGCTTTTCCTCTGCAGAGGCCCCAAGTCCAACACCACGGGGGTTAATGGAAACCTGTTTTTTTTTTTTTGCAGATTGCATCAAGAACTGGTTGACGGCTACTGCAAAACCACTCTGTATGGAGGCTTGCCTCTCACCCACAGGTGGACACGCCATCTCAGCTCTATCCTCAGAAAGCAGGTACCTTTTTGTTCTCCATTTTTCCATGGAAGTCAGGTTAGTGGTGGATTTTAGCACGTTGCCTCATCTGGACCTGTGTTGTTTCTGGTGAGTACAGTAGGTCAAGCCAGGGTAGCTCACGCTGTACTGGAAAGTAACTGGAAATCCCCAGAGCAGAGTGTCCCCGGTGCTTGTTCCAGCCTGTGCTGGGTGTTCCTGACCCCTATGACCTGACAACTTACCTGCTTGTGTGAGCACTCCCAACCCTGGTCGAGTCTAGTCAAGGCTGTTTATTGTCGTAAATCACAGATTTTTGCTAACTTAAGGAGGACGTGGGGACAGAGGTTTCATAAATGTATGAGCCAGGGATTTCGTGTGCTCCGTGTCCTGAAGCTGGCTGGCTAGCAACCTGATGAGTATGCTGCTCTTAAGAATATGTACCACGAATGGCATTTTTAATACAGCTGATTTGCTTGGGACATTGGTAGCTGACGGAAAGAGAAGTTTCCCTTTGAGCCAGACCACGGTTAAGAGCATGCCAAGCACGCTGGGTATGCTAGGTATTAAAAACAAATACCTAGCTCTTATGAACTGTTTAGATCATTAGCACATCTAAAAGCACCTCAGGAAACGGGACTGCCTCGGGCCTTTAGTAGCCATCTAGTCTATCCTTCTGCTCCAAGGCAGAATCAATTACATGTAAACCATTTTTGACAGATGTTTTCCTAGTCTGCTCTTAGAAACCTTCGGCAACAGAGACTCAATAAGCACCCCAGGCAATCTCCTCCAGGGGCTAGAGTTAGGAAACTTAACTTTCTGGACTAGGCTTCCCTTGCTGCAGTTTAAGTTCAGTTCTCTTTGTCCTGCCTGTGGTGGAAAGACTATTCCCTGCACATCATCAGCAGCATGTTTGAGGGCTGCAGGCCTTATTCTTCTCAATCTTCTGTTTTCCAGAAGAGCCACTGAGCACTGTCCGTTTGAACAGTCTTTTCTCACCCATGGTGTTATCTAGACACCACTCCCAGGTCATTGCTTTCCCCTGAACTACTGAAATACATTAATTGGGGATTTTTTTGTGTGCTGTTAGACGCTAAACAGAGGACTCCAGCAGCTTTGTGGTGCTCACGGTGCCTAATGTATGACGCTCTCTTGTCTATGTGAATCCAGTGTCTCCCTTTTTTCACTGCAGCATGGCATCATCCATGCAGGCTAAATTGGGAACCATCACCCTTAGGTCTTTCTGCAGAGCTTCTGGTGGGTGGGAAGACCAAGAGCTACGGAGTAAAATGGCTTGTGCAGTCCTTCTCCACATCAGAGGCCGGAGCGGAAACAGGCAAGAGGAGATTGCTTTTAGAGAACTGTGTGAAGAGCAGGGGAAGGAGATGGGAATGTGGCAGGGGTTCAGAGGAAAGCCCACAGGCTGCCTGTACAAGTTGTCATTGTCAGAGTTGCAGCCAGTTTCCAAACCACCCTCCTGCATCCCAGCCCAACCTGGACCTTTCACCGTTTGCTCCAGACAAAACCAAAGCATCTATTCCATCCTTTGCAGCCTTAAGAGGTCCACGAGGTGGTGAAGGCTGTAGAATCTCACACTAAATCGGGGACCTTGGCTCACTCAGATACACACTTGGAGTCCTCCGTGGGTGGTTTCCTGCTGTGCTGGGCTGAGATTCAGAAGCGAAGCCAGCCGGCAAAGCACAGATTGCCGTGCCACAGGGGCACATCTGTCCCGACTGGCACGTCTCCGCTGGGCTGGCACAAGATGCATGGCTGAGCAACAGCCCCCTCCACCTCTCACTGACACAGGCCGGGAGGCACAGCGCTGAACTCGGAGGGGTCACGGCAGCGTGACGACAGCGCCAGCACCGGGTCACCGCCTGGAAGGATGCTGACGCACACGAGGGTGGCAGGATGGGGATGAGAAAGCCAGACCCAGAAAGCTCTGAGCGTATTGCTCCCTTGTTACCCATTGCCATTTCCATTGAGAAGGCAGCTTTTTTTTTTTTTTTTCTACTCCTTGCCCACACAGGGCATAGTTCCTGACTATTTCCTTCTCCCTTCATGCAGCACGGAGTGGTCCAGTCAAATAAGCTGCTCTCATTGAAAGAAATGAGAAGAGTCTGGGTTTGAAGAAAGCCACCTATTATTTTCCCTTAATGCCCTATTGTTTGACAGGCTCGATCCCAGATGCACAGCATCGGTGTCTGGAAGGCAGGCGTACCCCGGTGAAAAGACACACAAGGCTGTCATCTTGGCTGCAGAGAAACAAAAGCTCCAGGAGGCACTGCTGTCGGGACGTGGAGCCTTGCAGCTGTCACATCCCAAGTGAAGCTCCCTATTCACTCACCTCCTGCCATCCAGGAGCTCATCAGGGCTCCAGATATTTCCCCCTCCCTCTCCCTGTGACTGATGAGCCCCCAGGGGTGCTAAAGCCATACCCTCTCCTCTGCTGCACGGACAAGAAGCTCAGTTCTGAGCTCAGTTTAGTAGGAGGCTTCACACCACTAATTAGAAAAGATTCGGGGTCGGGTTGGGGTTTTGTTGTCTGTTTTGTGGTGGGTCTGCAGCGATGAGCCGGCTCCCCCACCCCCAGCAGGGTTAATTATTTATGAATGTTCTACAGAGACCAGGTCCTGTCGAAAAATGATGAAGCCAAATGCTCACCGGCTGTTGTGGCAGTCCTGCTCCCCGATCGCTGGCAGAGCAGGATACAGCCCTCATTAAAATAGGTAGACTACCTAATTGCCTCCTCTGGGGAAAAGAAGGCCCTTTCCAAATCCTCATCTCCTTGGAAAATAGCAGACTTAAAATAGCCATTTATAGCCATATAAAAATACATACATTGTTTTTTACGTTACTGTAGTTAATGCATGCACACTAGCATGTGCAGAAAGGCATTTCAGAAAGGTCATAATGATATCTTCAGCATCTTCAGCATGGTGTGAGATAGTGGGCAGGCTGCTGCTATGGTGGTAGGTGGATCTCCCCAGACATCACAGAGAAGACAGCTCAGTCCAGATGTGCAAGGGGAGAGAGCCAAGTAGGTGGTTCCTTTCACACCGGACCCTGATGGATGTCCCTGGCAGGGACAGGACAGAGGCTGATGGCTCTGTATTTGCAATATTTTGCAGTATTTGCACTCTAAAAAAAGCAGGAGCCCAGTTTACGGTGTGTCTTGGAGCGCTGTTATCAGAACTTTGCCCACTGAACCATATTTCTGGAGAGGGCTGAGACTGGTCAGTGTTGTGTCCAGCTCAAACCTTTATCTCCTATCAAACACTCATATATGCGAGACACCTGATGTGGTGCGATCAGTGCCCTAATGAAGATATGGGACAGGGTGAAGATAGATAAGAAGGGGACATTGACCCAGAAACTATCTTCTGTTATGCAGTAAGTGCTGCCAACAGAGGCTTCAACATATGATGGAGATGTATGTTGTGAGTCCATCACTCTTTTATTATATGAACAGCAAATTCTGCTTCCCGGGATGACAGGTCTCTCCAGTTCAGGACTCGATACAGCTCCTCTTCTGATGGCTGCATGCAGCTTCTCCTCTGCCACTAAAAAGAGAATGGGGGGCACTACGGCCATTTCTGGTCCCGCTAAAAATCGGTTCTTCTACAGATTTGCCTAGTTGAGCTAAACTTTGGGCACCCACATCCTCCCATGTTAAGTAACATATTCCACCACTTGAGTGCTTTTGGGGTTAAGTAACACCTTTCACTTATTTGAAGTTGCCTCCTGCTCATTTCGTTAACGGCCCTTACCTCCTGTATCAGAGGAGAAAGTGAAAACCTTTCTCCTGTTCTCCACCCTAACATCTCTCTTGACTTTACAGACCTTTAGTATCCTCCTCTGCACCTTCTCTTTTGCAGGCAAAAAAGTCCCAGAAACATTTACCAACATTAAGTTTCATCTGCCTTTTTATTGCCTGTTTGCCTTGCAACTCTTTGCATTTGGCTTTCATTTTACTACAACTGTTAACTTGAAATTTCAGAGACAAAGAATCTTGTCTTGGAGCCTTAGCTCCTGCACACCACCAGTGAGAGTCCTTCTGCTGTTTTGGAAAGCTGGCTCAAAACAGGTGGCCTTGGATCTCATTTACGGTGTCCCCAAGGAGAGCTTAATCTATAACTCTCCTGAACAGAAACTCCTAAAGGTTTCAGAAGCAGCCAGCCCCAGTCTGCTGGCTGAGCCTCACGCTTTAAAACAGAGAGGACCCTCTCCTGGTAGCTGATGCCTTTGGGCATTGACCGACACAACTGGACGCGTGTTGTGCTGCGCTGTAGTGCGGGGATGGAGCTACGCGGGGCACGCAGGGTCTTGCCTTACTCCGGTTTTCAGAGGAAAGAGGCTGCTTTCTGCACTGCCACCAGCCTGGGGTATTTAAAAACCTTAGAACGCTGGTAGCAGAGGACAGCTGCCCTGGGGTTAGGTACAAAAATAATTTGTTTTGACCTGGAATGGGGTTCCTCTGTTCCTAGATTTACAGCCTCATGTGCTGCCAGAGCAGAAGGAAGATGCGTTTGTGAAAGCCTGTGGATTCAACCTTTAGCAATAAAAATGGGGCAGCTATACTTACACGAGCCTTTGCTTCTCTCTGCCGTTGACATATCCCTTAGGTGCCCAAAAGATGGGTGAGGTGAATGAGGTAAGTGCTGAGCTGTGAATTCCTGAGCCACCCAGCCTGTTACTAATTACCATGATTAAATATTGACACAGTGACTGCAGACGGGGCTCCCAGGCAGAGATCTGTGCCCCCTCTGTGGCGGCGGCAGAGAAATCCAGGCAAAGAAATAGGTCCCTGAGCACTTACACTGCAAGACCCCAATCCATCCTACGCTGAGCGTGCCCTGGGGACCGCCAGCGTGTGTGAGAGCTTGCACAGCTCTAGCAAGGGGGCTGGTGGGGGTGTCAGGAGGTTTCTGATCCAAAAAACCTTGCCTTTGGGATTCCCCTTGCTGCAGCCCCCAGCCGCTGGTAGGGCGAGGGGGATGAGGCAGCGCAGAGGGATCTTCTTCCCCACAGCAAAGGAAGATGGTTACTCAGAAGAAGAGTAGGGTCCTGCTGCTCTGGCTGCCAGCCCCAGGGCATCCTCGGGGAGGCTCCCAGACAGACCTCACAGCCCAACTTGGCTACCTCCCCATAGGCCTGCACTAGCCTGGTAACTGCATCCCCACACACGCTCCCCTAAGTGTCTTATACCCTGCTCTTTCACAGGTTCCATGTAAGAGATCAGGGGGAAAAACCTATAAATATAGGCTTCAGAGTGCCTCGACTTAAGAAAGCGTTTAATCATATGTCTGGAGTTAAGAGTGTGCTGCACAGGGATGCGCAAACTCACCCAACATGGGAAGATTTTGCCCAAGAAAGACTTGCCATCAAACAGGGAAGCCTCTGGAGGCTTTAGCTCTTTCTCCCCTCCCCTTCTCTTCCCCAGCACTGCTGGTTAACGTGCTGGGCTGTGTGCCAGGGGAGCAGATGTACTACTGCACGCCTTCTCCTCCCTGGATCGTGGCCGTGTCCAGCACTGATTTTGCCTGTGGTCATTTTTTAATACGGCAGCTGACTCGGTCGCAAGTGAAAAATAAAATATGATCCCTTGCAATTGCAAACTGCTCAAAGCCATCTGCAGCCCTGAGCTCCTTCTCCTCTGGGAACAAGGAGCAGTATCTGCGAAGGTCTCCTGTATCTAGTGCCTCCACCAGCCAAAACACCATTCCTTCTTCACCGGATCTTCCTTCTTCATCTCTTCAGATCCTATGGGGCAGCCAGAGAAGCCAGGATGAGTTTTCACTAGGCTAGTTTTTTATGAATGCTGCCTGTTACTTGTGTTAAGAACAGCTACTACTCATAATTTGAAGTTCTAAAGAGCCTCTGCTTTGTGGGTGAGCTTTCTTGTCCTGATGCTGGGCAGAAAAGTGCTTTCCAGGAGAAATATTTTATTTCAAAAGTGATGATAGAAGCTGTAGCATTTGAGATTACATTTTCAGGAAAACACCAAAGAAACCAGGTCGTATATTGAAACAAATTCTTGCAAGGCAACAAATTTCTCTGTTCCCCTTTCTTCGTGCTGTGGCTTCCAGCAATTTGCCCCTGCAGGGTGAAGGGCTGCAGCTGCGGCAGCCGGGGGGATTGCGGGCAGGACCACCCCGACTCCAGCTTCCCTCCACGCTCCCCCGGGAGCGGCCAGGATGGGGGGAAAGAAGGGAGAAGTTTTACTACAGCTCCTTCCCCCGTGGGAGGTAAGAAGCAGCAAAGACAGAGGGAGGCAAGGGGCCAGAGAGAGGACTAAGGTACTCACTTGTAGTGGTTTTTTGGGGATAGCCCACATTAGGAGCTGGTGGCAGCCCTGAAGGGCACTCGCAGTACCTCCTTATTTGGGATGGGGAGAGGAGAAGACAGGGCACAATGTATTTATTATCCACCCCAGACACAATCAACAAGCTGTTAATTATGGGGCCGTAGCATATACAGCTGTAGCATACAGGGCTTAAACGGGAAACTGTTGTTTAAACAAAATATCAAGGATGATATTCCTTTGGCTCGTGGTTTGCCTGTGCTTTAGTATGAGCCTGGTACGTTTCCATTTAACTGGAGCTGAGCTGCTCCTCTTGGGCAGGGGGTCAGGGAGGCTGGGTTTGGTTCCCCTCCACTTGAGACTTGTCCCCTGGCCCCAGGGGAGCTGCTAGGGCCGAGTGGGTTATTCTAACCCAGATGTGGGTCCCACACATCTGGCCTGATTTATTTATTTTTTAGCAGCTGAGAGCTGCTCGGTGGCCAGCAGTGGGGGAAGAGCTTACCCAGTGGGAACGATGGGGAGGGCGATGTGGGAAGGAAACACACTTTGTCCTGATTTCTTCAGATCCTTTTGTGACCTTGAGAAAACCAAAAGGAGCTTTAGTTCAGTTCTCGCACTTTTAACGATACCTTAATATTTGTTAATTAACACAGTTGTGAGTTCAAGTACTTAAACATTTGTCGTCGTTCATGTGTAACCTCCACCTCCAGTTCAGGGTTAGCTACAACTCAGGATGAACATCCTTGTCCATAAACAAGCAGCATGTACAGACCATCACCTTAGGCAGACTCGCATTTCTTTCAGCAGTGGCTTCTTCCCTCGCTATTCATTGCCCCTTAAAAAGATCCCCTTGTTCCCTCAGCTCTTGATTTGGAGCCAAAAAGTGAACTAGCCTGGGTTAGAAATAACTTCGTCTGTACGGGAGGTTGTTTTTAACACAAATCAAGTCTCCAGTCCTGTTCGTTGTGGGTCCTGGCAAACGGTCTCACCGGCACAAGTGAGAGAGCAGGGCTGGAGAGAAATGAATGGCCAAATGCAGAGCGAAGTCCCGCTTGAGCTGGGCTGCCTCCAAAAATGTGCGTGCCCTCCAGGTGCTGTCGTCTGCTAACGCTGCTGCTGCGCTCGCTCTTCAGGGTCTGCTTCGGCAGCGCAGTGGTACACACACTCTGAATACTCAAAAACAGCAACTGCTACACCCCCACTGAGGAGCTGAACCTGTAATGGAGCAGGCAGCTGTTCAAATGGTGGTCCCAAGCCTCACTGCCGCTGGAACCCCAGTGACTCTTTTTCCCTAGTTCTCTTTTTCTCTAGCTGTGTTTCCAATTCACTTATTAAAATGCAGAGCAAAGAACTTCTACCTTTATTTATGCAAATTTGTAGCCAGAACTTTAATTATTGAACGAATAGCATGGGTTTAAGTACAACTGATCTGAATTTTCTGATGAAAGGCACCCAAATTTTCCTCTCTTCTTGAGAACACCTAAATATTTGGCAGTAACTTCTACAAATCAAGTACCGATCATCCACCTGCTTGCGTTTTTTCACCTTTCTTTCAAACCACCTCGCTCTCCCGCTTTCCATTGAAGACACTTTAAATGCTTAAGTTCGTCCCATAAAAGCTGTTCGTGGGTGGACGCAGGGAGTGAGCCGAGACAAATGTTGTCCCAGGCTATCTGTCACTTCAGAAGCCATCAGTCCAACCAAGCCAGAAGCTGGTGTTACATTAAGGCATCTCTGGCATGGCCGCTCCTATAAATACATCACTTCCAGCAGAGATCTCTATGGGTTGTCAAGGGGCAGATTTGTATTTATGGCACCCATTGAATAAAAAGAGGGAAAATTAATTTCCTGTTTTGAAATGAGTCTCAATTTTGTCAAAGGGAAAGCTACATCACAAAGCTGACTAGCTGCCTGCAATTTAATGTACACAGCTTTCCTATTTAGCCATTAAGCAGATTATTCTCTGCTGGATGGATGTGTCATTCCTGTTAATGTTAATGATAGTCCCACATATGCCGTGACAGAATAAATGCCAAACTATGTGAACCATTTACTCCCTAAAGGGAAATGCAATTCCTTCAAGCAATGTAGGAATCTGCCAGCAAAGTGATGGGATCCCAGGAAGAGCAGGGAGAGCTTCTAGCAAGGCTGAGATGTAGGGGTGTCGCTTTGGCAGCAAAGCCAACTGAAGACATTCCCACCCATCCTGTCCCCATCCCTGGCCCCTTGTGCTGCTGTCCCCTGCTCCCTGAGCTGAAGCAACTGCATGTGAGCTGCTCTCATGATTGAGTTTTAAAACAGTCCTTCAGAAGAAACCGAGTTGCCCCTCGCTGGTTTTTAACCCATCTCATCTCAGAGTGCAGCTCTGCTGATAGCTGTACCAGAGGCACCAGCAGCAGCAAACCATGGCCAGAGGCCAGAAATAACGAGCAATTAGGGCAGGGCTGGGGAGGAAGCTTCCTGCCCTGGTGTAGGTGGGAGCAGACACGCCAGGGTGCCTGCCTTGGCACCCCGTGTGTGTCTGTGACACCTCTGCACAGTGACACCAGCTCACGGAGGCGTGGGTGAGCTTTGCCTCTGCAGCAGCTTGCCCAGCCGCTGGCTCCAGCAGGGTTGGTTTGGTCAGCACGTGGCTTCTCATCCCAGCCTCTCCCCAGGCTCTGCATCAGGCTGTCCCATCCTCCTGGATCAGGGCCAGGATTCAAGCATTCAAGGGATGCACCATTCACGATGCATCCCTGCCATCTGCCCTCCGAGGCACCTCTAGCACTCACGTACACGAGCCAGGGCAGCGTGACAGGGGACTCCGTGACCCAGCAAATCCTGAAGCCAGAAGGAAAAGGCTTTGCCAGAACATCTTTAGGAGTTCTCTAGACAGCACTAAAGCAGTTGGTTAAATGTTCAAAAAGTGGAGGAACTGGCTGAAAATCAGCCCTCACGTTCACTGATTAAGCTGAAGAGGAGATGGGGATTTTGCTCTCTAGACTTTTATGAGGCTCTTGTAACTGCTGAGCCACGTCAGTAAAATTAGCTTTAACCATGTGCTGTCTTTTCACACAGATTTCACATCTTAGCAAGTTTATCAGTAAACAAACCCAGTGGCACTATTGAATACTAGAGCCACTGGGGAGCAACTGAGCTTGTCCTGCCCAGCATGTTCCCAGGGGATGCAAACCCAGTGGGTGTCCCCACTAACAGCCCACCCACGGACCTGGGATACTTCCACTCCCTGCACTTGGCCACCAAACACGTATTTCTTTAAGAAATAAAGAAGGTACTTGCATTTCTGAGATAGCCCTCATGGCATGAATGCAAGAATATGTCATGTAGTGTTGAAGGAATGCAAACAGGAGGGAAATGAAACCAAGCTTTTGCTGCTTCCACACAGGATCGAGTTGTTTCCTCCCCACGCAGGGTTTTCTTCCATGGATGAGTCAGGCCTAATTCGCTTGGAGTCTCTCGTATGGTGCCAATAGGATATGAAAGAGAAAATAGCCAGGAGGATCCACATTGCACATCTGGCAGGTCAAACTCTGCAAACCCTGTTTGGCTTCCCGTGGTCTCCTGCTTCTCAGGGACTCTGGGGGACTTTGCAAAGTCCTGATGTGATGCTGTGGCCAAGACAGCTCCACGTGCAATGTTGGCGCTCGCTGGCTGCAGGCAGTGGCTCCTGCCCATGTGTTTGAGCTGCTCTTCTGGTTGACTGTGGCTTGCTGAGCCACGGGCCTGCTCTGCCAGCCTGTGTCACCTACAGCTTGCTGTAGCACCAGCAGCAACTGCAGCTGAGAGAGGGGAAGAGGACGGAGGACCTTTCAAAGGAGACTTCATGGAGAAATGCCCACCTTAGCTAGGAGGGGGCTGAGCTGTCCATCAGGGAGGCTGTGAACTGTGACCAGTTCTTGGGGTCGACAGTGGTGGTGACGGTAGAGCACGTAGCTGTCACCACTGCCACCAGAGGTCCAGCTGCGGATGGACAGTGCAGTAGTGGTTACTGATGGTTAGGACTGTGTGGGAGGGCCACAGGGAGTCCTCATTCCCCTCAGCTGCGCTTCACACGGTTCCTCAGTGCTTACCTGTAGAAACAGCATTTTTTTCATTGTGCTCTAGCCCAAGTGTAACAAGGCAAATGGAGCTCGAGCTAGAGACATTCAGGCTGATTGAGATTTTTCAGGAATTCTCATCTGTTTTCTTATGTCAAAAGCTCATTTGCCAGCATAGCCAATAAGGACATGGGTGGTTTCAGCAGTCTCCCCCTTCTCTTTGGAAGTTCTTCTCCTCTGTTATCACGGCTAGTGAATCATTTTATGGGGAATGAGGGTTGCAGGCTGACACAAAGTACCGCTGCCGGGTAAGAGAGTCGTGTGTGCGTTTGGAGAAATGAAGAGCAGGTGATGGGCACCGACTGGCAGCTTGACTCTGCTGACCAGCAGCTGCCAAGGCAAAGGGAAGCAGAGGTTCAGGGACCTGCAAGACCACGCAAGCCACTTATCGGACATGTTGGCTTCAGTGGTAGCAGTCAGAAACACGTTATTCATGTCTTCCGTGTAGTTTGCTTGCCTGTCTGAATGTGTGATAAAAGAGGACGTGCCAGGCCACCGCAGGTGACTGCATGGCAGCAGTTGGTCACTTTGCTTTGGTAGCTGTGACTCGCAGCCTCGTCGTCTCATTAGTTCTCAGGCTTCAGCATGGGTGAGGACAAGGACCTGCAGGCCTGGGCAGGTCCCTTGTCTACGGGCAAGGCTCGCCATGCTTTGTACGAGCAGCCCTGCCGTAGGGCCAGCGGGAGGAAAGAAACTATTAGGAAGGAAAACATGATTTTTATCGTTCTGAAAGAACGGTTGGTGGTGAAAGCGCCAAGGGTGTGATAACACCTACAAGTTTGTGAACCGTGCAAATGGACGTGGTGGGAAGCTGTGCCAAGGGTAAGGGGCACTTCAGCCACAGAGCTGCAGAAGCACCTTACACGGCAGCAAAAGCCCTCTCTGCTCCGTGTGCTGGCTGCTGGGTGTGGAGCACCATGGCAGCAGGCTGGCGCTTAGTCACATGGATTTTGGGTCCTGCCAATGCTCTTTTTGCAAAGGCAGAAGGAGCTGAGCGACAGGGGAGGGGGCCAGGGGTGGGCTGCAGCTCCCAGAGCCCATGATGGCTGGTGAGGGGGGAGCACCTGGCTGGTGAGGGGGGAGAAGAGGTGCAGTGATTGCTGCTCACAGGCACTTCCTACAGCCACGTTTGCCTGTGTGCTTCTCATGAAGATGCTGCTACATCTCCACATCTATTTCTGTTGCCTGCTCTGGCCGAGACAGGCTGCACTCAGCTGTCACAAGGCCTTCTACAGTCCCATTGTGGAGCAAACCTACCTCTTTCTCCACCAATCCCTTGCTGTGATGCCCTCTTACTGACCTCGGTCTTCTCGTATCTGCTCTTTATCATTCCCTTTCCTTGTCTCAGGTACGGCCACCAGCTCCTGAACCACAGTCCACTTTGAGGTGGGGTCTGTGGCCTCCCAGACGCCTCCTCCTGGGCTCTTTGACTCAAGCTGCAGCCTCCTGGCCCAAGGTCGATTCCACTGTTCCTCCAGGGCTGACAGTGTCAGCATATCCCCTGTGAAGCAAGAGAAGTAACAAGCTGCTGTTCATTGCTTGGTTTCCACAGTGATAAAAATGGCTTTTTTTTTTTTTATTTTTCTCAAAAAAAACATTCCCCCTTCCCCAGTTTTGAGCTGCTATCTCCACCACCTCTTGCACATTTCTGAAGATCCCAAAGATGGCAAGTCTAGCGTCAGTTTCCCTCTTCTGTGCACTGAAAGCAGGTTCCTGGGGCTGGTGGTTTGTGCCTTTGCTGATCTGCTGCTGGGCTGCAATCTACCTTTTACAAGGAACGCTGCATGGGGCCAGTTACTTAATTAACTGCTCATGTGTGCTTGAGGAGGGTTCAGGGAGCACTGATGCAGCCTGGCTAGCGATCGCACTACTGGTTCTGCAGGTAATGCCCTCCCTCCCTCCCTTTTTTGGATGACACGACAAAGAAACTGCACATTGACAAAGCCTGAAGGAATTCAGCGCGGGCCTTGCTGTGGTGGTTCCCAGAAAGGTGCCTCCTGCTGTCCCGCAGAACTGGAAAAACCCGCTCCCATGTGTGGGGTCTAAGGGAAAGCAAGTCCTGCCGCACAGTTCAAGGGGCTTCAGCAAGAACTTCATCATCCCACTTCACATCCCCAGCTCATTGCATCCATAAAGCTTTCCGGTGCTGAAGCTCAGACATTTCACCGAGCTGAGAATGGGTCCCCGGGTCTGTGCTTCCTAATTTGGGCTTTGCATAAGTAATTTTGCTGCATTCTGCTACACCGACTTCAGAAGGCTGAAGAAGGCTCAAACCCAGAGCTGAATTCACCAAGGTTACAAGGAACACTTTCTGTAGCCGGCGGCACATGGAGGAGAGCCGTGACCGGTGTCGTGGTTGACCACCTTAGGCACTGCATCCGGGGAGTCCGTCGACAGCTGGGTGAGCCACCAGCAGCCTTTGCCATGAGACGTTATGTGGGGCACAAACTCACATGCCCTGCTCCCACAGCTCTGCGCTGCCACTCCCCATTGCTGCTGCATGACTCACGGGCAGTCCAAAAACCTTCCCCAATAAAGGTTTTGGAGAAACAAAATGAAATGCAGCAAACAAAATGTAATAGAATAATTAAAAAAAAACCCAACAAACTCCAACCTTCAAAAAAAGCCAATAAAAAAGTTTCCTTTTGTTATCCAAAAGAGACAGAGTGATAGGATAAAAACTGGCACTGGTTTTCCCTGTGAACCATTGCATTTCCAGCACAACATAGTCCCGAATGAAGCATGCAGGCCTCAGATCTCATCAAATGCCTTTGCTGGAGTTGAGCGTGTGGTCCTCAAGGATACAGAGAAAAATGGAGAGCGGGGGAAAAAGGAAGCCACAGTCCTGCGTGTGGGAGTAGGAGAAAAATGGGGGAGAAAGAGGCCTGTGTCGCTACCTGCACTCCCAGTTACTTGGCCTGCAGCTGCAGCGGGGCAGAGGGCGAGCAGTCTGGAGGGTGAATGCAAGGCCTCGGCCACTGGAGGAAACTCATTTTGTCATTACTGAGAAACGCAGCGCACACGCTGACAGTGCCCTGCAGGTGAACGTAGTCCTGGTTTTCAGGTCTCCCCGCCGGGGCTGCTTCCAGCAAGGCTGAGCTTTTCCAGGGGCTGGCAGCAGGAACTGGGGCCTTGGGTTGGGGTCTGGCCCCTGGATTGCTGGCACACGCAGAGGAGGACTCGCGACTCGTCATCTCCTCAGCACCCTTTAGCCTGTGTCCGTGCCAAAAGCCTTGTGCCAAAACTGTTGTCCCTCTCCTGTAGTGTGGAAGGCCACCTGGACATGGAGCGGCTGTCTGCGAGCGGCCTGCCAGCCTCAAGCCATTTGAATGGGCTCCTTTACACAGCCACCCCAACCCCAGAAGCTGAGAAGGTCCAGGGAAAACCAGCTCCACCTCTAGTCCCGGGCAGGGGTGATGGGTAAAGCGAGTGGGAGGTGGGTTGGGATGGCAAGGGCCTGGGCCTGCGGAGAGGTGACATCTGGGCCAGCGGCTGCAGCGGGGAGGCAGCTTAGGGCTGGGAGCAGAGCGGTGTCACCAGCAGCCACACCACTGCCACACCGGGGCGCGGATGCACACGCAGAAAGCTTACTCTGACAGGACGTTGCTCCTAACGCTGTCTCAGGAGGTATGGGTACCACCAGGACCAAGAGGTAGTAGGCACCAGCTCCCACTGCCCTGGGCAGTTTTGACAATACCATCTTCAGCATCTTCAGGCTGCTTCCCGCCCCTCCTCCCCATGGTCTTTCTCCATGGCAAGCTCTCAGTCTCTCCAAAACAGGACCTTTTTTTTTTTTTTTTTTTTAAATGCATTGATTCCCTTTTTCCCAACCTGACCCCTTTTCTACCAACAGCTGAAGTTGCAAGAGAGCAAAAGCGGGGTCTCGCAGGCCAGCACCAAACTTGCTTTTATCATCCCCGCAATGCTGCCAGCTGCTCGAGCTGCTTCAAAATTTGGGCTCTGCTGACCTCTAGGGGACTGCTACAAACCCAAAAGCGTAAAGGCTTCAAAGCTCCTGGCGTGCTCCAGCCCTTCACACGCTCTCAAGGAGCCCTGGGGTGGGTATAACATAGCTGGCACCCACTTCTGGGCCCGTTAGCACCACCAGAGGCTGTAAGTAAAAAGCTGGCTCCAACACTGCCTCTTCCATCGCCCTGCTATAGCAGCAACACCTGAAGAAAAGTGTTGTGGCGAGCTATTACCTGCTATCACACTGCCCCATGTAACTGCTGCTTTTATTTGAGTGTGGAGAAGCACTTGGGGGCCCGAGAGCAGGTGACTTTCACACCCTTCTGTAGCAGTTTGTCTAATAAAAGGCATAAAACATTTGCCTTGGTGGCACAGCTACAGCACTACTCGGTGAAAAGCATGGATGCATACACTTAGGCATTGGAAGTAAAGTTAAACGTGCTTTTTATGGCACGTCATCACTCAACAAACAAGTAGTGGAAGCAAGGACCTTGCACAGAGAAGAAGGAACACGAAGACTTGTAGAAAGAAAGCATAAAATCCGATGTTGTCCCAGCACATGGAGCTGCTGAGAGGGGTTAACTCTGCATTTCCCAGCTGATGCTGCCTGAGGACAGCTTTGGTGGAAGACAAAGCGTTAGGCAGGAGCCTACAGAGGCAACACAAATGGCACACATCTAACGGATCTGTTCTCCTTGATTCAAAGCCAGAACCTATCACAGCCCTGGAATATCCCAATCTCCTGACTTGAGGAAGGCATGACATAACCCTGGGGAGCTGGAGTGAGGACAGACCTGGACCGGGGCCGAAGCTACACACAAAGCAGCATGCTGCCAGCTGCAGCCACCACCACCTGTGGGAGCTCCCCACCACAGCAGGGCAGCTTGTTGTCCCTGGGCTGAGGTCTCTTATTAGCAGAGAGCTGCTATCTAAACTGTTTAGGATCACTCGACCTTCTGACTGGGGTCCATCTAGCAGGCCTGAGCAGGCAGCGGGCTCCAAGTAGCTGAACACATGCTGGGACCCTCACCTCTTCCACAAGAGCAGCTGTATCTTTAGCCAGAGCCAAATTGTCGCGGTGGCTTCCACCATACAAATAAAGGTCTCTCAAGAAGTTGTGGAGTTTGCGTTGCCAGGACCGAGCACCAACAGGAGGGAGTCAGTCCTGGCAGCCACTCCACCAGCTGCAGGAACAGCTTTAGAGCCAACCCTCTGGACACACCACAGGGCACATAACTGGCACGCTCCGACTCAGCACTTGTTCCCTGGGAAGTGCCAGAAATACAAGGCAAGTGTTAAAGCAAGTGAAAAGCACTTGCTTTTCCGCGGGCTGGAAGATGTTCATCAACCCACAGGCAGAGGCTCATGACAAAAGATAATGACTGACAGCATTACTTCAACTAAATCAGGGGGAGAAGATGTCAAAGCTGCAATTAAAAGTGCAGTGTTTAAAGAAAAGAGACAAATGAGTTGAACAGAACCACCAATTTTCATTTTAGCATCGTTATACGTCTCTTAATTAGAACAGATGTCTCCCTAATCTGTGCAAAACAGAAGAGGACCTGGGAGGTCTGAAATACTGGCTTATCGACAAATATAACCACCAATTCCCCTCTTCTGACAGCAAATCCACTGCCTCAGACTGCACCAAACCCAACCACCTGGCAGTTCTGTCCCCTGTCCTGCAAAGCAGGGCTTACTCTGCAGTGCCCAAAGCTCAGATGAGATAATTTTCTCCTCCTTGTACCTGCAAATACCATGTTTATCCCACCACTGCTCAGGAAATGCAAGCCTCTCGTTCCCTTTGCCACGTGCGTTGTAGTTACCCTTTAGCCCCTCAAAACCCCTGTTTAGTTGATTTTTGGTCACAGAGAAAAGACTCCATCAGTCGTCAGAGTTTGGCAAGATCTTTAATGGCAAGCTCAAGGTGTAACAACACTGCTGGATTTGATGCCTCGGTGGTGGGAGAAGGAGGAGGATCGGAAGAAAGGCCGGGCTCCACTGAAGGCTTGCACCTTTTAAAGCATTGAACAAAGGGGCAACATCTTTTGGCAATCCGTCTCACAGCTTTGTAACCCCAAAGACAGCGAGATCTTCCAGCCAGAAAAATGGTGGGAAGCACACCACAGCCAGCTTTTGCATGGCGTGGCGCAACACGGTTTTCTGCTTGACGTCTTGAGGTCTGACTGGTCCCTGCATTAGTAAAAGAAAAACCTGACAACAACAAAAAAACTGCATTGCCTGAAATCCAGAGGTGACATTTCCACCACCACCCCCGAAGATGAAAGCAGACATCTTTTACATGCAGCGTTACCGCAGATCTTTGCCTACATGAGCAGCAGCATGTCGGTACAGAAAGGGAATTTCAAAGTTCAATGTATTTTACATGAAACCAGTGAGTTTTACTGTAGTCAGCAGTAACTAGTTCAAAGAAGGTTTTTTTTCTGCAGACAAATGAGCGCCTTTTTGTTAATTTGTGTATTTGTTTATGACCGAGCTCGTAGTGACAGTGCAGTGGTATAAGACTCTGGAGAAACTGGGGTTTGCAATAAAGCACATGTGCCTTTAGGGATTGTCTTTCTTACGGAATAAAAAAAAAAAGGCAATCAGAAAAAAGTCAGACAGAGCATGTAAATGATAATTTGGCTCACTGAATGGGTGATTCATAGAATGGTTAGAGTTGGAAGGGACCTTAAAGATCATCTAGTTCCAACCCCCCTGCCGTGGGCAGGGACACCTCCCACCAGACCAGGTTGCTCAAAGCCCCATCCAGCCTGGCCTTGAACACCTCCAGGGATGGGGCATCCACAGCTTCTCTGGGCAACCTCTTCCAGTGTCTCACCACCCTCACAGGAAAGAACTTCTCCCAAATATCTAATCTAATCTAATCTAATCTAATCTAATCTAATCTAATCTAATCTAATCTAATCTAATCTATCCCCTTTCAGTTTAAAACTGTTAGCCTTTATCTTATCAATACACTCCTGATAAAAAGTCCCTCCCTGTCTTTCCTGTAGGCCCCATTTGGGTACTGGAAGGCCTCTGTAAGGTCTTCCTGGAGCATTCTCTCAGATAAAACAAAGCATTTCTCTCTCCTCAGCAATTTACAGAAAGGGGCATCCAGCTGTATTCCCTGAAGGAATCCTTCCCAGTTTCCCACGTCCCGTGGCCAGCCTGACACCAGCCAGTGCTGAGAAAGAGACCTAGAGGCTGGGCCAGGCTCCCCAGCAACTGGCAGCCAGAGAGGTCTCATTTTTTTGGATGCCCAGCCTGGAAAGCCTCAAAGGGTCATGATTTTGATTTTCAGAGACTGGATTATTTAGCTAGGCATTGCTTCCCATGAAAAGATCTTGGGTTTGGCACCTAAAATAGCTGCTGTCTTCTGCATAATCCCGGTCCTCAGAGGATAACACACCTCCTTGGCTACCTCATCCCCCTGTGAGAAAGACAGCACGGCTCAGTAACACTCTGCTGAACTGCATCTCTCACTGATGCCACCAGCTGTGGGAGGCAAGAGGTGTTTCTCTCCCCCTTCCTCTGCTTCCCTTCTTCTGGGAGCGGGTATTTCTAAGAACAGAGTGGTAAGGATGGACACAGGGCATGGATGGACACAGGTAAAGGATGGACACAAGGGAAAGACGGACATGGGCACAGGTCATGGACAGACACAAGGTAAGGATAGATGACCTGGTAACCTTGCCTCCTGCCACAGCTAAAACTGACGGTGAGTAAAATAGCCATGGACTTCAGCCCTGGCTCCCAGGAAACACCTTTATAGAGCCTGGGGAACCTGTCCCGTATGGCAGCTTCCCAAAGCCATGTCCATAATGTCATCGCAACCACTTCTGCTGTCACACTCTCGTGCCACCCCTTCTGGAGGGGGAAGGGGCAGGAGCGATGCTGCAGCAGAAACTCCTCCCCGCTGCCCCCAGCCACCGTCCCACACAGCACAGCTTGCCTGGGACACTGCGCCGAGGAGCAGCAGCCAACGTGCACCTCACTCATGCAGGAAAAGGAACTCTGGCTATTCCATCAAAGCGAGTGGCATTCTTACAAGCACGCGACTTTCCAAAGCACAGCACCATGCCCAGAGGGAAATCACCTGGAAAATAACCCAGACCAGGACAGGAGCTGGAGCTGGAGGAGTCCGGTAGGGTTCAGGTCATCATGCTCAGGGTTGCGCTATTCCCTGCATTTTTTCAAGGAAACAGTTTGCCAGTTTTTTCTCTCGTAAGTCCTTTTAAGAGATTTTACTGCACACCTAATAAAGCAGCTTCGTGCTCCCTCACTGCTGCTCCTACCTACTCACACAGTATCATAAATAATGTTAGGGAAGAGAGGAGGAGAAGGCTTTTTAATTTACCTTTTCTCCATCCCTTCCTCTCTCAACCATCTCAATGCGTTCAGCAGGCACGATGCTAACAGAAAAACACAGCTGAGCTCAAGGCCCCAGTAATGGCCAGAGCAGCTTTTTCATAAGCTGCAATGGCTCGATGAGCAGCTCCGTGACAAGATGGTTTGGGCTGTCTCAGAAATCCCAGCACCTCTCTGCAAGGGGCCGTTCTCACTCTTGCCCCTGTTACCCAACCATTACATTTTACATTTAACAGTCCGTGTTACATTTCTGAAACCCGCTCTTCCCTCTGGCATCCCGTGTGTCTCTCATCCTCCGAGCAGCACGCAACTCGTGCAACTCATATTCCGAAGCGCCAGTTCTGCAGAAGGCTCTGCTCTTGTATGGTTATATTTAGCCAGAGCACGAAATGCCTGTGAGAGAGGCAGGAGAAGAGAGACTCTTCTGTGTCCTTTCACTAATGGTTTGCTTTGAGAATAGGCAATGATAACGCGTACCTGTTTTCACCCACAGATCTAAAAGCACTTTATACACTGGTGGGCAAATGCTACTAATGGCCCCTTTTTATAAAAGGCATAAGGTGGGACTTTCAAAGGAGTTACATTGCTCCCACTGAATTTCATGGGGGCCTGGATGCTTAACTGGAGGCCTCCCTTGAATTCCCAGCCGTTGAGATCCATCTGAAGCTCTGGGCAAGGCAATGGCAGAGCTCCGAACCCACATGTTTTCACCGAGTCCCCAGGCTTGCAAGCATTAATGCATGTGGTGGCAAAGCTTGTGCCTCAGTCTGGCAGCCTGACCACTGGGTCATGCGCCCCTGGTTCATTACTGAACGGCTACTAACCTCAGTATCTGGTGGGAGTGAGGGAAAAATAAAATACAAATAAAATATAAAAATACTTTGTAATACAACTAAACCAGTTCTGCATCTCTTGCATCGTTTGGTAAGTATAGAACAGGTAACACGGTCATACAGAAATGTATTTGGTCAAAGTAAGCAATCAATATTTTTTTGATAAAATACATTCTATATTAATGCTCATTCACATTTAATACACATGTAAAGCAAATCTTCTGTGTATAAAATTCCAGTTTATCCTCAGTGCTGCCTGGTCACGCTTCAGTTCAGCAGCGGGGCTCAACACATTCAGCTCCCAGCAAAGTGAGAGGGGACAAGAGCACGCAGCTCTCTGTAGGACCAAGCCTCACGTGTCCCCTGGAGCACCTGCCCAGTCCTGCAGGTCACGTTTGAACGAATTCTTGCTGGCTTCAGTGGGAATTTTGCAGGGATGAGGGCTGCAGAAGGGCCCCCTGGCTGTCCAGCACTTGCTGTGGAAGTCACCCAAACGGCATACGGCATTCCAAAAAAAAAAGCGAGTTAGTGAATACAGAAAATAATATATCTACATAATTTACAGCATTACGTTCGCTTGCAACCATATTAATGCTCAAGCACTCACTGACAATTCAGTCAATCGTCAGGGAAAGGCAGCAGAGCGCAGTGCGTGTCACAACCTCCTGTGGGCAATTACAAGCACTGGATCTTACAGTCTTCTCTCATTTCAGGAATTCCCACCTATCCCGCTGCCGCCCAGAGCCCAGTTCTCCACTGAGCCTCGTGGAGCATCCACACCTCTTCCAGGTGCCCCTGACACCGTGCAAGGCACCTCCGGCAGCGGGTCCTCAGCTACCACCCCGTGTCCACCCCTCATCCCTCCGGCTGTTGTGCCAGCACCTGAATGTGCAGCCACGCACCCAACCAGACACAAAACGGGTGCACGTGGCTAACAAAACGGGTGCACGTGGCTAACAAAACAGGTGCACGTGGCTAGCAAACCCGACTTTGCCTCCAGCTTGCACTACTGCAAATTATCTCTGGCGTTACGTTACGGCAGAGGAAAGTCAGCCCCAGAAGATCTACTTGTGCGAGCCGCAGCCCGAGGACTGGACGCTAGGAAGAGGAAGGTTGTCCCGAAGCAAGGCTCTGTTTAAGGTTATGGCATCTGTTTTAGCTGGAGAGGAAAGAAAAACTTGGGGACTTAAAGCAGGGCTGGAAACCACTGGTCTTGCACTTTATTTTAGTAAGCAAAAAGCCTATTGCTGCTGTACAGTGTTATACAATGAACTGACACAGTTCTCACGTCACTAGTCCATAGAAAATGTGCTGCGACTACCATGTTTATGCCTGCATGCCGAAAGAATGTACAAAATTTCATTAAGCTCTGTTTGTCTTCCCCCCCCCCCTTTTTTTTTTAAATATTCTTAAACTCCGACTTTTACAGTGTTGCAGACACTTCTGTGCATACTCAGGTACAACACACCTTCCCAGTTACGGAAGGTCTTTGCCCCAGATTGGAAAAATCAAGTGCTACGCATCTCTCAAGCCATCATCAGAAATGTAAACCACCAAGAAAACTTGCTCTCTTAAGTAACCTTGAAAAACAAAAGAAAAGTCTTTAAAAAATCTATTGAAAAGGAGACGTCACTAACAACAGGGTTTTCAAAATGGTGTGAGTTGTTTCTGGGAGTTGTCCAAGCATTTTCTCTTCGCTCACTTTTTGGTTTTATAAAGCTAATTCTGTATAAAAGGGCTTTTGAAGCATGTGACCTTCATTTCACAATTTTTAAAAAATTGGAAAAAAGGAGTAAATTTAGAAACATTTTGGTCAGTTGTGGAAAACAGCTGTATAACAACAGAATCCCTTTGCTTCTTATATTTTCAGTACAAAAGGCAAGTAAATAAAGAGGCCTTGCATCTTCACAGTCTGGCACTCATCTGAGTCACTTAAATCTATGCAAAATAGGTATAAAACACGAGGGGTCGTCTTCTCCTTTAAACCAAGACCCCACCAAACCCCTCTGGGGGAGCAAGTCCCCAGCTCAGTAAAACCTCACTAGTTTTTATATCAGCCAAAGCAGTAGTATTTTAGCTCCTCTCCGATGAGGTGTAAATGCCTGGATTAGCTCAAAGGCCCAGGGAGAGGAACAGGTCTGGCGTAATTTTAAGAGCCAGGTGCTGGTTTATACCCCTATGGCTTCAAAGTTAAGTTGCACTTTAATTCACGATGCCGCGAGGTTTGAGTAATAATTTAGGAGTGTATTAAAAGCTTAAAGTTGGTTGTCATGCAGAAGTGTGCTAGGCGATGGCTAATTTTTAATTGGTTTGTAGAAAGCAGCATTTGGTTTTGGATCACATGATGCTGGAGTACCAGGGCTGGTTATAACACGTACTGTTGATACTAATTACTCCCAGTAATTAATCCAGCACTTGTAAACTCGGGTGTCAGTAAAACGACATTAATACATCTGACACCAATACCACCCTGGATTTCCCACTTCCCGTGGTTTTTATTAAGCCTTCACGTGCACTTCTGCAGTACCAACCACGATTAAACTAGTGCTTTTCAGGAGAAATCTCTCCAGGTTTGGTACTTTGTCAAAAACCATAGCTGTTGAACTAAAAATAAAAGCGCAGGTCACTTTCGCTCTCTGCGCTGGTTTCCTCGGAAAGGTGACTGGTGAGGACTTGGCCCTCTCACCACATGCTTCCTACATTCTCAGTACTCTACATTCACGTCAGCGAACGCTACTCTCCAACACACATCGAAGAGACAAGTCGGCGACAAAACTACTTCTATAGACTGATAACGGCAGAATGCTACCAAGACAACTCCATAGAAAACCCATTGAAGCAGGAGCAAAATTCAGGTCACTTCTTAGCAAAGCTCATCACAGATTATTATTATTATTATTAAATTTTTTTTTAAACCGTTTTGTTAAACCTTTATCCTGGGAGCCAGATATCCCCATGTGATGTGCTAATTCGAACAGGCTAACGTGGGACCACCTGACCCCACCTGGTACCAAAGGCTTTCGAATTTTTTTAGCTTCTCAGAAAATCACTGCTGACTGACACCCATCTGTTGGTGATCGGCTTCTGGTTCCTCTTCTTCCACATCTGCGTTATATTCTTCAAATGCATCATCATCAACATCTGGAAGCCCAAGTAACTATAAAGAAGAGAAAACACTGTGTAATAGCAAATTACCCACTTGTGCAGCTTTGCTGCAAATCTTCACACACTACCTAGGTACCACTTCTTGAAAACCTCAAATCCTGGAATAATAATATTGCATAACAATCTCAAGTCTCTTTCCCTCCCTCCTGTGATGGAGAGAGATTTAAAAACACATCCTCACACCAAATTAAGTGCTCAGAGACCAGAAGATAAATAGAACCAAAAGCAAAGCGCTTGCAAAAAGCTTTGTGTTCTTCCCTGAGGTCATATCACAAATTATTGAGTGTTTAGGCTTGGCAGTGGTTTAACTTCAAAAAGAACCAGGGTAATAGCGTAGCAGTAGTTATCTTGGTTTAAGATTGTGTTTGGCAACCCTATAAAAGCCAAAGAAGAAAACATCCTCGTGCAGAACTGGCTAGTATGGAGTAGGCAAGGAGTCCCTAAAAACCTAAAGACCCCACCGTGACAAGTGCTCCTCTTGAACCCTTCACTCCACCACACCAGACTAAGCCTTGCACGCGGGGTGAAGCCCTCGCAGTGAGAAATGCTCCGAATTCAGCTCAAAATTGCCAGAGCTCCTTTAAATTTCTAGATTTGGGCTTGTGAAGAACGGCCAGCCCATCTTCCTCGGACAACGTCTGGATGCCTCCACCTGAGGGCTCTAATGGCTGCAGCAGCACTTGCTTGCTACAGGCAAAAAGGAGCAAACAGCGATGTCTGGACTTTTTCCCCTCTCCTCCAAAAGGTTGCCAAGCCAACAGAAGTCAGGAAGACAGATAAACCAAGTAACAGTCAAAATAACGCATCTGTTGTGGAAATCTCCTATTAGAATCCTGCACTAGCAGCTATTAATACCCACAAAGGAAAAATCACAGGGCAGGCATTACCGGGAATGCCGTGTGTTTAGGTTGCCAGGGCTGGAAGAGCAGCACAGATGCACGCAACACCCTGTTGGGAGGGTGACGCAGCTGTCAGCTCTCAAAAGAGGCAAAATCCAGAAAAATCAGGAGGAGAGCGACACTCGCTAGGTGGTAGGATAAAAATGAGAAGGCTGTGACGAGGCAGATTTTTAGGGACCTGAACTAATTTAGTCTGTGATCAACATTCAAAATTACTCAGAGGGTACAAAGACAATGCACAGAATTAGGCTCTGGGTCCTATAAAGCTTGTATTCCTCACTGCCACTGGGAGAAAATCAGCTTTTTAGTTGCAGGGCTTCTTTGGCAGGGAAATGGAAGGAGAATTTGCTGACTAAAGCCCTCCTTCGCATTTTAAAAATACTTATGGAGAGACCCCAAGCTTAAAACATTCTTGTTTTCTAAGCAGAACAAAGAATAAATATTCCAATGCATAGGTATTTTTCAAATCAAATGCTTAACTGCACGTGAAACCGCTTGGTTCATTTTCAGGATGCGGGCGTTTTGTTTCACGTTGAAGCTGAGGGGAGACCTTATTGCTCTCTACAACTACCCAAAAGGAGGGTGTAGAGAGGTGGGGGTCGGTCTCTTCTCCCAGATAACAGGCGACAGAACAAGAGGAAACACCTTCAAGTTGCACCAGGGGAGGTTCAGACTGGATATTAGGAAAAAATTTTACACTGAAAGGGTTACTAAGCATTGGAACGGGCTGCCCAGGGAAGTGGTTAAGTCACCATCCCTGGTGGTATTTAAAAGACAGGTAGACGTGGTGCTGAGGGACACGGCTTAGTGATGGTTTTTGTCAGCGTTATGCTGATGGTTGGACTCGATGATCTGAAAGGTCCCTTCCAACCTAGACAATTCTATGATTCTGTGATTCTAAAATTAAAATACTCAGCTTTTCAAATGCAAAAGCAAGGCCTCTAGACTTTCTTATCCCCAGTACTATTTTCGCTAAACTGACTCGGTGTATTCAAATTAAATGTGACTGTTGTACTGCTCTGTTTATATCACTCAGCAGAAAGACCTTTGATCACATTTTTTTGCCCAGCTCTAGTTATAATTCCTCCTTGATTTGCAGGGAAATGAGCCACATGAATCTTCATTTCATGGGATGTTGTAAGCCTTTCCCACGCAACATTAGCAAGGAAAACACAACATACACCACAAGAACTGCAAAGACCCGCACGATCCTGAAGGATGGGGAGCACGTCCTGCTTTTCACACATCCCCTCTCCCTTTGCCCTCGGGAATTCCAGCTCTCCTCTCCCTGGCACAGCGTAAATCAAAGAGTAATGCTGCTGACATCAGTGTTTTTGTGGAGCATAGGAAGGATGGGGATGGGATGTTCCTCCAAGAGACGAGCAGTTTTGTTCTCTCACGGACACTTTAGGATCTTCCAAGGCACCGAGGACCTCAACCATGCAGGTCCTGCTTTTAGGGGTCACATCTCAGGACTATGGTCCCTCACTGCTGTTAACCCCTTACTGCTCTCTGCACTGCAGCAACAAATCAGTCTACATCTTGACCCCAAGGAGGAAGGATCTGGGTCCAAAGAGCAGGGTGCTCTACAAACGTTGGGTCAAAGCAGAGGGAGGGTGTATGAAAGATGAGGACACACGAAGATGATGAAGCTGGCCTGAGCTGATCCTAGACTGACTCCCACTTTATCTTCTTTCAAACGTACTTGTTTCTGTTTCTAGTCCATATCTATTTCATATATTAAAGTACCATCTATGTGGCAGTCTTGAAAGGACTTTAATGGGGAGCAAAAACAAGGAGGAAAGAGGTAAAACAGGAAAAGGGTGTAGAAAGAGCTGATCAGCCAAACGGAAACTCAATGTGGGAGCCCTGGAATTTGCTGCTGAATTGTATGACCCATGTTTTGGTTCTCTGCAAACTCTGCCAGTTGGTGTGATGTCCCTCAGGCATTTTTTTATTTTTCTTTCTTTCTTAACTCTTTCAAAGTCAAGCCCTGATTTTATAAAAATAACCTAGTAGGTTTTAAGTCACGAAAGCACAGTGACATTGCCTCCTACCAAAAGCTGACATGCAAGCACACTGAAAAATAAACCAAGCAAAAGACCAAGCTTTAGCAGTCCGCACGATGCTACACTAGAGATAACGTGGTTCTGTCAAATCCCAGAGTGAGGGGCACCAGCACGGACACCTCTGGCACCAGAGACAAGGGTGCTGGAGGAGCTGGGGGGCTCTGAGGCAAATAGTAGCATTTGAGCCTAGTGCTATCAATACCAGTTCATGTAACTGCGTTGGTGTCTGGTACTTTTGGATGCTCCCTGAAAAAGTGGGTAATAAGGCAAATCACAGAGTTTTGTGGAAACTGACCCAGGAAGGCAGTAATGGGCAGAGACAACGTGCCCCTCACCACCTTCAGTAAAGAAACAGCTTGACCTTGTCTACAGCAAGATTCAGAGGTTTAGCTGTCGCAGGTTAACCAACACTTTTTAAAAGCCTCATCGAAATAAATATCCTGCCCTGGCACTGTGTTTACACCCATAAAACATAAGGGAGAGACGTCTGAGAGCAGTGACGACTGGGTAGCAGCCTCTTGACCATCCTCATTGCCTCCTGAGCCCAGAGAAGAGCAGAGAGCGGAGGGAAATCTCTGTCTCACACTGAGAGGGCTGCTAATTGCTGGGCATCACCACTCTCACCACCTCTGAAACACGGGGCCCAGCAGCTTGAGCAGCCAGTCCCTCCCCATGCTGCAGCCCCAGGGTACACCCGTGGAGACATGGCTGGGCTGTTATCACGAATGTGAGGAGCTGGGCTGAGATGAATTACTGGGAGAAAATTGGTCTGGGAGCCTTCAGATAAGGGAATGCAGGTGCTCGTGCCATGCATGAGGGCATGGAGAGCTTCAGATGCACCACCGGTGTCTCCTCCTAAACCCTTCCCTTCAAAGGACCCCAGCAAAGACTTTCAAAACTGTCTAATGATCTTGGATGTCTGGCTGGAAATACCGAAATGGAAAAGACTTTCAGAAGGTGCTTACCAAGCCCATGGTAAAAACCTCCTCAGTGTCTCAGACTGAATAGCCATGATCATCAGACACCTCAGAAGAGCATGGTCTGACCTGCAGCACTAGTTTTGCCTAAACGGCCATTCTTCAAACTGAAATTTGCCAGACCAGTCTCCAACAGTAGACTTGGTTGGGAAAGTGAGGAAAAAATGCCCTGCAAATGCAGTGTTACCTCCACGCTCACATCAAGGTGGTGTCATCAGTAAAACAGGTGCCGCAGAGAAAAGCTGGGGAACAGTGCAAAGTAATGCCAAGGAAATAATTTCCCCATACTGACAAAAAGTGACTTTGTTCTGGCAAAAGCCTGAGGGTATAAAATAACTGTTTCCATACATCTGGTCTAACACCCTTCACTTTTTAAAATCTATCCTACCATGCATATGCTATTTTTAATAACTACAATGAGGGGAAAATGTCGATACATTCCTCATTAGACTTGTCTACTTACAATCATCCCTCGAATGATAAACTCAGTTTTGTTACACCGATGCAATTCTCTCAATGCTAGGTCAAAGGAGAATCTGAGAAGTGTAAATCTTTGTGGCTCATCCAAGAGAAAATGAAGAGGTACTCGAGTACAGTCTGCAAGAGGTCTCTGATAATTGAGGATGCAGTTCTTCAGCAGACAAAAGCATAATGAAATTCAACAGCTAGGAAGGAAAACCTAGAAAAACGCGGATTGTAAATAAAAGAGCCTTTCACAGGAGTGTAACTAATGATGATGATCAGAAAAAGTGCCCAGTAGTGTTGCATCCTGTAAGTCACCTGAAGACTTTGCATAAAGACTGGGTGTCTTTGGAAAAGATACTCTCCAGCTCAGCCACAATTTATGCGCTTGGTGGTAGGAATCATGGGGTGATGTGTGATGTATTAATGAAGGGCCCAGACTAAATGAGTATAATAGTTCCCCTTGCTTTGCACCTTTTTATTCTGAAGAGTAGCTTAACTTGGTTTGGCTGAAGCCAATTTCTCAGCAACTTAAACTATGCTGAAATAAATGTGGTTTAAATGAAATAAGTGATCTGTACCAATTTAAGGAAATCTTTTTGAAGTCCTCTTTAGTTAAACCAATGGAAGTTTCTTCTCATAGACACAGTTTTTCTGAGCAAGAGAAAACAGCTATGAAGATCCAAGAGCTGAATATTGTTCTGGGAAACATATTTATATTTTTGTATGTTTCCACAATTACAAGCAGCTGTACTGGCAGATCAGATTCCCAGTCCTTTCTAAGAAAAGGGTGCATCTGTTCTATTTATTTCCAGTCTCTCAAAGGATTCTTTAAAATGATGCTCTTTTATGTCGACCAGCTGCGGCAGTCCGTGGCAAGGCAATGCAAGGGTGTAACACGGGGAGGGACAGGGTTTTCATACTGGAGCTCCAAGCCCTCCATTTCACTCTAAATACTTGGGACACATTTTCAGTCTTCTCGATTAGTCGGCCAGAAAAACAGAGGGGGAAAAACATCTATATTTTCAGTCGAGTATAAAAGTGTCCATAGGTCAGCTTTCCCATGGACATCACAGCTCTGGCAACGAACCTCCACTCTGCTTTGCACCAGCCCCTTACCCAACCCCAGGCACTCCAAAGGAGAGGCTGTGCAAAGGGATTTGGCAAAAATGAAGGACAACGGCCAGCCTAAGTCACCTCCCCCTGACGCAACCCAGGCTTTGACCCAAATCTTAGTGTTAAACAAGGACAGAGAAAGTTGAGTAGCAGCAAAACAGAAAAATACAAGCCTCCCTCCCACAAAACCAAGTTTCTGCTCCAACCTCTTCTGAAGCAGTGACCAAACTGGCATTTGCAAATACCAAGTGGCACCCATCCTAACAGCAAAAGCTGGACCACCTGAGGAAAAAGAAGCCAACCCTAAAATAAAACAAACCACTCCGAGGAGAAAACGCATTTCCCTCCCGCTTCCCAGAGGTTTACTCTTGCTACTCAGATCCCTGCAAAAATCCCCGATTTCAGTGCCAGGAAATAACTCTGCCACACAGTCCCGCGGCGCTGACGCGCATCCTGTCCCTTCGGAGTCAGCGCCGCATCAGCAGGACGGGAGCCCCTGCGCAGCTGGGGAGCTGCTGCCACCGGCTGCCGCAGCAGTTGGCCTCCCACCCCGCGCGGGAATCTCATCCTCTTGGATGCAGGGCTGGAAATAAAAAGGCAGCTGGCTTCCAAGAAACAATTTCCAATCGCCTGATAGCAGCTTGTGTGCTAACACCCCTGCACCCAGGCAGCCGACTGGAGATCTAAGTCCCTGCAGAAATAAAACCACCTTGCTCCATCCAGCGCTACCCTATTAGAAGTCACAGGTAACTGTCAATGTTTAGAAGTAAAAATGGGGCACTTACGGGTCTGAAGGATTTGAAGACTTTTTCCAATATTTCATGGAGCGTCTTTTTCCCACAGGAGGAGATGTAGTCCTGTGCGAGCTGCAGAAAAGGTAAGCAGTCCTCACTTTCGCTCCACACGTGCTGAAAGCCAACAGCAACACAAGAAAGAAAAGGCATTAACAGGAATTCACGTTGGCCTTTTCCACGTGATTTTATAAGGTGACACGTTGTAAACATCTGCCAAAGCGCGCTGGGCCTCCCGCAGCTCAGGCCTGCGCTGGGGACGGGCACTGCAGGCAGTTTCAGAAGCCACGCTTCTGGGAAGGAACCCTGATTTTATTAACACGACACATTAGAAACCAGGGAAATACATCCAGAAGAGACCACGCCTCATGACCACACCAGCAATGAAGGGTATGCACCCCCTGTGCACACACATTTTGTAAGTAAAGGTGTTTTTGTCTGACATCAGCCCTGCTCCGACCTGGAAGTCACACTTGGTTTTCTCTTCTTCCGCATCATCCACTGCGATGAAGCCCTCAAGAAGAGCTAAAACATCTCTTTGTCTTCTTGGCATCAGTGCAAGCGTGATGCGACCCTGGAGGTGGAACTTGATGTGTAATTCTCTTGACAATGCAGAAGAAAAGATGCAAAAGATGCCCGCAGGTTAGACACAGAGCCAAGGAGAGACGTTTGGGTACTCACAGCATCCTGGCACTTCATGCCTCCCTCCCTGTTTTGAGGTTTATTCCTCCTAGACCCAAATCTTCTCTTCCTGGGCAGGCACTTTTAAACCCATTTGGGATATTCCTCTTGTCTTGCTCTTGCTTTGGAGATGCTGGTTCTCCAGCCGGGCTCTGTGAAGCCTCTCCCAAAGCTGATGCTTATTCTGCTGCTAATAGTTTGTCAGAAACAGAGCCGGGCAGCAACGGTGGGAGCACTCAGGCAACAATTCTTCTTGCACGCCAGGGCAGCACAAGCTAATGCACATGTTTATAGGCCTTATTTTTGAAGACTTCGTGCACAGGACTGTGACTCTGTGTGACTGTCTCAGGCAGTGTGCTAGGCAGAGGAGCGTAACGCTGCCAAATTGTTTCCCGGCTCTTATACCTCGATTTGTGCACAGCAGCTCTTTTCCCCAAAGTGCCATGCAGCTTTTTACTGCGCTATAAACAGTAGGTTATGCTTAAACAAGGAAAAAGAAGGGTCTCTCTGATGCTTAACTAACATTCAGGGAAAGAGTAAGAACGACAGATGTTTCAATCTCTACCATAAGGCTCGCACGTCGCCTTCCTGTTCAGCGGTGAATACCTGCCAGGGATGCAGCTTTACACTTAGGGAAAGAAAACACTGCTTAACATCACCTAAGCTGCATCTTTGAGACAAAAACTTTAACCGCTTTGCTACGAACCTCACTTGACCTACATTTTCTTTGCTGCTTGTTGCATTTTACAAGCATAAACATAGTGAAATGTTTTGTTATGAAGAGAGCCCTGCCTTAGTTTCTGCTCTTTCCATATAACCAGAGTCACCTCTTAACCAGTCTGGCAATAAAAATGAGTTCTTTACAGTCTTGCCAGCTCTCAGAGGCACATACCACAAGTCTCATGATACTTCATGCCATGTTAGAGTCATGGGCCTTGTAGTCCTATAAATATACAACCAAATCTCAGCTTCTTTTTAGTCTGCACTTTGTGATTTCTATGGCCTAAAAAGGCAGAAGGTACATAAAGTGAACTCAAATGAACCCTCTTTAAAATATCAAATGAACACTTTCAAATCACAATGTTTTAAGAACAGACGCAAGATTTTGGAGGCTTGGACCACGATTTCTTAATACTTGAGGTTAGCAATAACCATTTAGCTACTTCTAATCTTTGCGTCAAAGGTAAGAGCTGGATGTTGCAGCTTGGCAATCCATGGCTCATGCTAAACCTGTTGTAATTGTTTATATGTATAAAACCATTATGACTGCTAACATCCTGATTTTGTTTAAATTGTGGCTTCTTTTGACCATCAGAGCTATACACAGGAGCTTCCACACAAATGAAAATCAGGACCTGCCCTTTTATAAATAATAGCTAGCTCGTTCCCCAGAGAAAGTTAACCCCATACTGTCCTACCATGTTTTAACAGTCTCTTTTTAAGCTGCACCACGTTTTAGGCTGCAGTGTGAATTTGTCAGCAGCAGCGCAGAATAGAATGATTTAGCACGAGGGGAAAACCTAAGCAAGTAACTTGATCTTCAGAGCCTTTGAAGAGATTTTTTTGCGTAGCATCATAAGGCAATGAGCAAGTTAAGACTTCCAACAATTTCCACATCTGCAGAAGATTTAAAACTTTGGCTGTAGCAACAAATGCGCTATGAAAGGTCTCGCGCGCCATTAGTGCATAGATCTCGTTCAGGAATGGCTTGATTTCATCTTCCCCCCCAAGAAAATTCCTTAACCATAATAAAGACCGAGTTATAACACTTATAATTTCAGCTGCATCTACAGTTCTCTGTGGATGTTTAGCTCTGCACCGAGGCAGTGCAGGAACTGAGTCTCACCACTGACTCACGCATCTCCAGAGGAACCTGCAAAAGGAATTTTGGCCTCTCAAAGTAAAAACAAATGTAATTTGAGGATTCAGCTCTTGCTTAGAAAGTTAGAGCAGCCAGTGAGGCTGCACATACGGAGATGCTTTTCCTGGAAAAAAACCCTGATGCCTGAGAACCTCTCAGCAGCAGGAGAAGTGGGGCTGCTGGCAAACCGGTGGACCACAGCGCTCAGCCGTGGCTGCGCAACGAAAAATATTAACCTCATCATCTGAGTATGTGTTTTCCAAGCTTGCCCGGTTTTTGCTCACGGTTGCTTTGTGTCACTACACAAGCACACAGCCACTCATTTCCACCTCGGCTGACCTAGGATCGCGGGTGAATTATTTAGTTCAGCATCTACACACAGCACAGAGCTGCGGCGATTCACAGGGTTTGCTTTCCCTCACGCCTTTAGATGATTCAGGGTTGCTGGATGACAGAGTCCCCTCTTCCTAACCAGCCCACCTGTTGAGCGTGGCAGCAAAACCTTCTATTTGGGGGGATAATTCGACTTGCAGAGAATATTCAGACTCATTGACTCTGTCCTAAAATATTTGATAGAAAAATCTTGCATCAAGGTGGCATCACATTTTGCTTTATCGGTTACTTTGAATACCAGCAATAACACAGTGACAAAATAAATGACAGACTACAAGGAAACTACTTGCTACTACATCGCAACCCTCACCCTCGTTGGTTATGACTATACAAGTCCAATTAATTTTCTGAGAACACCATGAGCCTCAGGAGCTAAATAATACATAGTTCAGCTATCTAAAATGCTGATTCAGAGAGTTTGTGCCCAGGTGGTACTGAAAATACCAACAGGCACCTAGATGGGTCTTCTGCACCCCTATCATGGCAAACACCTAGCCCAAAGATACCTTTTCAGGAAATTAAAATTATATTATTATGGAATCTGATTTTATACAAAATTCAGAGTTGTTTTCCTGCAGATTGCGCCGTGGCAACCTTTCCATGTTTTTCTTGCCCTCCCTTTAGTTCATCATGCTCATCATTTCTTCCTTACAAGTGGGTTATCGTGGACTTTTCTGGTACTTTCTACATAGCTTTTTAAATCACATTATTATGAAATGAAGATGTAAAGGAAGAGAACAAGAATACCAGGCACTAGATTCTTACTAAATGTGAGGCTCCTTTATGAGAGTCACAGGGTGCAAAAAGACTGTAAAGTGTGCCACTGTGAATTCTGTTTATATTTACTCACTTTCACACTCCCATCATGTTACGGAGCCATGCAACAGGGCTCAAGTGCAGATGAGAATCAGTTCCCTGTGTTAAGTCTCCTTAAAGTAAACTTTAGCCTGTAACTACACGTAGAAAGGAAACATCTTCTGGAACATAAGAAAAGAAAAACTACTGAAAAAAAACCAAGATAGCCAAGCTGGGAGCAGAAATGAAGCCCTACAGTGCACTAGGAGCAGAAAGCATGATGGTGGGGAATCAGAATTAGTAGCTCTTAATCGCATTAAAGAGACACCCTCAACAGGAAAAGAATTAAGAATGACACCTATCTGCCTGTCTTAAAAGCATTATTACTAGAAAAAGTGTCTCAAGTAATTATGTCAAAAAAAGACAGAAGAAACCACTGCCTCAGTTTTCCACTGTTGACGTTCTGCATTCGACAGCAGTCAGCCCTTTTGCTCAGTTTTACTACTGGTGGCTTTGGGTGGGGAGTCCAACCCTTGAATGAAAATATTTGCCAAAAAAAAGGGAAAATGTGGTTGCAAACCCACAAAAAAATGGCCAGTGTTGGCAGCATGGGAATAGGGTCTGAAACTGCTTAAGCTTTCTTTTTTAAAGGTGACTAGATTTTGTTCTGAGAGAGTTTGTTCAATTATTGAGCAGCGTATGAGGAAACAATGCACATCTAAGAAAAATAATGAGCTTTCTTTGCAATTTCCAATATCGCTAGCATCCAATAACAACTTTAGCTGAGTCCTGGAATTGGATCCATACGTATCCCTGCTTAAGAATCCAGCAGGCATGGTCCTTTCTGGGCACGGGCATCTCTAGAAGGGAGTGAGCACGTGGTTTGGCATGCTCTCAGGGAAGACACGCTGGAGAGATGGGTTTGCAGGGCCAGACCCACCATGGACCAGGAGAGTCCACACCCAGAGATGCTCCACTCCCACAGCTGGGACTGTGGGAGGTCTCCTGTATCCCTGGACAGATGCACAGCTAAACTCTAGATAACTTCTTTCATAATTCAGCATGACCATCTGCCCAACACAATAAATAAACGTCCTGCTTGCTGAGATTTGTGGTCTTGGAGAAGTCACTTTGGTGGTCTTTTTTTCCATGAACCCATCTGTAAAATGGGTTCATACTGCACTTACCTGTTGGAAAGGGAATTTAGGAACATTTGTCAAGCAGGTTGAGTGACCAAAGTTGCTCCGGGAAGGACCTACAACATCCCTACAATAATGGTCTGTGCTAGGAGCTACTTTTTTTTGTTTGTTTTAAATAATATAAAATTCTTTCATTTTTTCTTTCCAGTGTTGAACTGGAGCTCTGCAGGGTACAAACCTGGTGGCGAGGTGCCACTTTTCGGTAACTCTTCTTGCACTTCTGCTCACCACCGGGAGGGCTGGGGGGAAGAGGAACAACCCCCCAACCGCCCCCCCTCCCCATCCCATCCCATCCCAAAGCCAGGGCTTGTTTTGCCAGTGCCATTTCTACACAAACTT
>JAHREE010000179.1:235730-303010 GCA_033628505.1 Tringa tobata
TAATTAGCATGAAAATAGGACATGGAAAAATACAGCCCTTTCTCCTAAAACGTGACATTGGCGGCTTGCCTGCAACTGGTGGTGGGCAGGGTGCCACCAGCCGGGTAGACATCTCCCCCGCCACCAAGGTCGACCCCAATCCCTTGTTTTCCATCCTTCCCAAAGACGGTGTCGGCATTGGGTAGGGACACGGTGGTGGGAGCACAGCCTTGGCCTTCCCTCACACCAGCAGGCTCTTGTGCAGGGTCTGACACTCAGGCTTGGGGCCAGCTGAGGTGGGCAGCCGGGTAGCCACGTCCCCCCAGCTGGCAGCACTCTGGCCCACAGCAGCAATGGGAGGTCAAGGCTGCCTTGCAAGTGGCTGTGATTTCAAATAACTGAGGTCTCGATGTTAACACCTATGATTTATGTGCATTTTCAAAGCCCCACGTGAACATCTTTTTAGTCCTTAAAACGTCGCTTTGAAGTATGTGCCGTTCGTTATCTCCGTTCTGTGAGGTAGGGAAGCTGACAGCTTTCGAATGAGATTTTAAATACCTTATTGCAGCACGCGCCGCAGAACGCTTTGTCACCACTGACAGCACGGCCATTCCCACCAGACAGCCCTGCTTATTTGTTTATTTACGCGTGAGGAGTCTCTTTGCCCTTACACCTGGTACCCCAAAAGCAGGTTATAAAAACAACCTGGTAAAGGATGGTGATTTTGGCAATGCTAGAAAGCGACCTGCAGAACAAGCCAGGCTTGGTGGCCCTGGTTGTCACACCGATGCCAGGGGCCGAGGGATGGAAACACGGACGCCAGGCGGATGCGGTGCTCGTGACACCCATCTGCTTCTCTGCGAGTCAAAAGCAGAAGCACTCGCTGCTCGTTTGAGTAGACGGCCAGCAGTGCTCTACTGTGCCTCAGCCTTTCCCAAACACCGTATAAATCACACGCATGGTTTTGCTTCCGACTTGCTCCAAATACCCACGAGTATCCATGCCCCGAAGGATGGCCACATAAGGGGAGCAGCTGTCTTCTCGGGAGAGGAGGAGAGGGGAGGTCAAGAAGCTGTCTCCTGTGGCAAGGACAGCTTGCAGAAGGGAAACCGCACCAGAGGGAAAGTATTTCCCCCTACCACCTCCATTTCCATCTCCCTCCGGGACGCAGCAGCTCCAGTGCTTCCCATGGCCCCGATCTGGGCCATCGCAAGATGAGGGAAACGTTGCTAGATCATTTCAGAGGGATGCCACTAGCCAGTAACTGTTGCCCACTGGAAACAGCATTTCACTTTGAAGAGCGTATGGAGAGTATTAGGAAGGGAGGGCACGTGCGCTGCAGTAGCCGTGCTGGTTGAATCATAAATGTAAATATCGTCATTTTACAGGTGAATTCTGGTTTTATGCGGGTTCTCCACCTTCCCAGAAATGAAGATAGCAGGTAAAAGGTGAATGACAGCATGAAGGATGAGTGGACAAACCAATCTACTGCCATTTGCACGGATTGAAGGAGGTGCGAAGGGGAGGGTTTTTGAAGTGTCAGGTAGGTACCTGGCTCTCAGGAGTTACCTTTAGAAAAGCCCTTTCCTCTGAGATGCCTGGTGGAGAGCGTGGTCTGGAAAGCTGGAAACTCGACAGCCCTGAGCTCAAGGGAGGAAGAGAAGAGCACCTCGCTAAGTTACATGACATGGGGAAAAGGGACATGTTGGGGGGGAAGCGAGAAGCTGCAGAAGGTGGAGGGGCAGAAGGGTTTCTGAAATGTGTCAGACAAAGGCAACTTTGCCTGTGGCTGTGGTATCTCTGAAACACTGAACCACTGTTCTCCTCTACAGTGGGTTAGAAATCTGACAAATCCAGCCCATGGACCGGCCACCTTCAAGAACTTTTTTTCCTCTTTTTTCCTTATGAAGAGCCCTCATTGCTCTGCTTTTGGTGAACTGCCAAGCAATTCGCATTAATTTGCCTGACCAGCTGTAAGAACCCGATTGCCCTCCCGCGGCCCTCATTATGCGCCTTTCCTGCTGATCTAAATACAGAAAGGTCAGGAGGGCGAGCTCCAGTAAATTATTAGAGATACACCCTTAATTGCTGTGCTGCGTCGCCTTGCATCTGTACTCTAGCTCCACAGTTTCGTCTCCTCAGGAAAAACTGGATCCCTTGCTCCAGAAGAGAAAAGGATCAAGAAATCCCAGGGGGAATAAAAAACCAAACAGGGGAGGGGGGTCTAATCCTCTCATGGCCAACCCCTCATAGACCTTCTTTACAAAGGGCTTTCAACGGTGCATCATCACAGTTTTGTACAAGTTTTCATCAAGCCTGTAACAGAATTACATGTCCTACTGCAGCACGGTAGTGGTGGGTTTTTCCAGGGACTCAAGCTGAGTGACTATTGTCCAGTAGATCGGTTTTTAAGTGCTGAGCATCTACATTGAGGATTTCCACTAAAAAATGGAAAATTCCTGGTTGCCATGATATTTCCAATCCACCCATGGGGTGCTGCACCCTCCCCGGGTGCACAACCCCAACCACAGCATCCCCCGAGGCTGGAGTCCAGGAGCCAGTATGCTGGTATCTTGCACGTTGTTCCCCACCTGACTTCCCCACTCAGCTTTCCAGATCTTCTAGACATCCATTTGTGCTTTTCTTGTCTTTAACGAGGAATGCAGCTGTGGCTGTTGTCTTTGCTTTGGGTTGGGTTTTTTTTAACCCATGGCCATAGAAAATGGAGTTGAGGAAAGAGCAAGAAAACTGTTAAGAATGATCCCAGCCAAGAAGATACTGTGGAGAGAAGGTGACTTCAAAATTCAGTTTCTCAATTAAGTTTTAAACTACCAAAAAGTGTTAGTTAAAAATCTACATAGAATGAAGACCTTGTTGATCCCACAAATCCTGACATCCTCCTTTTGAAGTCAGTGGCTGAACATGCTACTGCTTTGGCAGTAAGAAATCAAGCACATAAATAGTGATGAAGATCTGGGCTGTGCAAAATCCACTTTCTAATTAGCAGCTTTCCCTGGTGGCATTGCCTTCTCCAAAATATGAAATTAAATTTAAAAAAATCATCAAACAACCCCCAAATCTGTCCTCCTCCATGTCTCTGCTTTTTAGGAATAGGAAGATCATGTGCTAAACGTGAGGGAGAATATACTCATGCCCCGTCATTTTCCTGGTCCTGCAGGCAGGCAGCTTGGAAGTCTCCATTGCTCTTGACCAGCGGTATCATGCCACGTTGCTGGGTGCTGTGCAGTAACAGCAGAGCGTTTCCAGGCTCGATAGTGCTCTGCATTTATTAAAGCGATGGCACATTACATTTGTGAGCAGTGCACTGAAATACGACAGAAATATTTGATGACTCGGCAGACTGAGGGTGACACGAGAACTGGATTCACAGTGGATCAATTCACCTCAATTCTGTAGATATTTTGATCCATCCTCCCTTTGTTCTGACCCTCAAAGCTCAGCACAAAGCCTTCGTCCTACTGCATGCAGGTAAAAACAACAGCAGCTGATTTTCACTGAATTTCACTGAATTTTTTGGAAGGGACCACAGAAAATTTTGAAAGAAGTTGATTCTCATTGAAAATTTGTGAAGCACAGGCTGCGTACACATTTAACATTCAGTGCCCTTTTGAAAACGGTCTGACTCATCTCAAATGTAGACGCAATGGTAGAGTTGTGAACTTTGTTTAGGGCCAGCCACCTGAGGGTCAGCAAGCAGCCAGCCAGGTGTGGCCAGAGATGAGGCTTAGCGAGCCCAGGCTGGGTACAGGGATGGGAGACACTGGGAGGAGAGCACTGGGCAGCTTCTGCCTTCACATCTTTTTTGGCCGTAGAGGTTGGCACACCACAGTTCCTGCCTCTTTCACCAGGAGGTATCCGCTAACACTTATCGTTGGGTCCGTGTAGCCATGAGCAGACCACGTGGCCAGGCAAGCCAAGTGAGGGGGTATGTTATGAATCGGCTTGTTAAGAGATGGAAGGTGATTTTTGCAAAGACCTGAATGTCATAAGGCACCTAATCTCTTCAGGCAAACAAACAGGATTTTTTGTCAATTTGCGATCCTTCATGACATGGAAAAGGCACGGAGCTGCAGACTGTTCCTGATTTTCAGATGAATTGCTCCACTAGTATAAAAGATATTCTCATAATAGTCTCAAATTAGTTGATTGCTTGAAGTGCCAGAATCCTTAATGCTCTGCTATTTTAAACATATGGAAATTGATTCAACACTTATCATCTGTTTAGAGATGTAAATTTATTGAAAAAGATGCCAGTTCTTCCTAAGCTTCAGGCAAGCTCTGATACTTAGCTTTCTGGGCACAAGCAGGTTTTTACGAGGACTTGTGATTTTAACTACAGTGATTTATTTTCCTTCTAAAGGCTGGGAGAAGCAGAGGAAAATTGACTGTATTGTCTACAGAGAAAAAAAAAAAAGGATACTGGTACAGGCACTGGTGTGAACTGACACAGATACGGCAGTATCTGGCACATCGTACCCTGAGGGTCTTCTCCTGAGCACGGATGCTGGCCCAGACCTTGCCCTAACTTCTGTTGCAATTGCTCTGTCAGCAGGTCCACAGTGATGTTAGAAGCATCACTTATTTCTATCACAGTCGCTTTAGGGGAAGAGCAATGAAAAACCAAGCGCAGGCAGTGATGGCAATCACATCGGTCAACACCCCATGGCAAAGGAATCTTCCCCCTCTTCCCAAATTTAGCCTAAGCTTCTAAAAGCAAAAAGCATTGGTCATTCATCTGCAATTAAAAGCTCTTCTCTGAAAGTCAGATGGCTTCCCAGCTTCAGTCTGTCAGGATACCTTCCTGCCTGGGCAAGCCCTGAGCTGATGTCGCGGGCATGAGGCTGCTCTCAGGATTAGATGAGAAAATCTGCAGCCTAGTCCCAGCTCCACTGCTGACAACCTCCTTTTTGATTTGGCATAGTCACTTAGCACCTTGTATTACACAGGAATGCTCTTTGTGCCTTTAAGCTTGCGAAAATACGAGTTTCTCCTGTGGAAAAAGATACTTATCCAAAAAAAGGGTTGTCTCAGCTATTTGATCATGTGTTATTATTCAGCATGATTCATATATTAACACCATACAGAGAATGTCTCTATAAAGCCTAATATTATGCTTCTGGGATTAAACAATATTTCTTAATGCGTTTCTTACCCCAGTGTTTCTGCAGAGAAGCTGGAATGGGGCCCATTCACGCAAGGTGCCTTCACGGGGGTGGTTAGCTCAGGTCAGGGGAGCACTGATGAAGTGAAGGCCCCAGTGGTCCCCTCTTACCCTGCTGTGGTTTGCATCACGGAGAGGGCCCACGAGGAGGATTCCTCTCAGATGAAAGGCACAGGGCGCGCACGTGGCAATCTCAGCGCTCCTCTGCGTGGTGGATCTGCTCCCGGGCCGTACTCCTCGCTAGCGTAGACACAGCTACAGCTTGTTTACTGCACCTTCAAAATCTCTTGATGGCATTCGGGAAGCACCTTGACTGGCTGGATTAACGAAACGCCAAACCTGGTATCTTGACTGGCTAATGTTTAATCAGGGGCTTTATTTTCTTGTTTATACCGGTTTGTTCGTGATGCCGAGTCCAGCCTCAGTAGCATGGAAGAAAAATTTGGCTCCGTTCCCGAAGTAAAGCACTTTAGTCTTTCGCATGAGCCTGAAAGAATTAATTTGGAGGAAGAGAGGGTTACCACAGAGCTGGTTTTTGGAAGAGCCCATTCACTTCTGGGGTTCAGGTTCAATCAGTATCTTTTCTCCTCGTGGGAACTGGTCATCTCCCTCGTCTTAAGACCCGGTAGCTCCCTTTTGAAAAGAGAAGAGAACCACCAGAGCCTGCTGCTTCTGAGTGGTCCCCATCCCTACCCTTCTCTTCCACCTTCGCCCTACACCATCCAGACCCAAGCGACCAGCTCTCTTCCCTAATTACGCAATGACTGCATACCTAAACATACTTCTTACATCATGAAGGAGAGGGTGACGACCACCAGCATCTCACAGGGCATTCAAAGCCTCTCCCAGATGCTGCTGCTGTCTCACGTTGGTTGTGCTGGGCTGCTATGGGACTGTGGTGTGACCTGGCTGACCAGGACCATGAGGCTGGCATCACTGGACAGACGTTCACTTTCATGTCCCCTCCACCTCATTTTCATCAATGGCCCTGCTGTCATCTCCTCAGTACAAACCACTCCCAAAGCTTTTCCCCCATTCAGGTTCCCAATGCACATGAGGCACAGCCTGTGGCTTTGCCGTAATTGAAAATTTTGGTGTGTATCCCGTACCCTTACGAAATTTTGGCTACCTTTGTTATATGTGATGAGCATCCAAGTCTCATATTGCAGGCTTTGTGCTCCTCGCAGGCTATCACAATCCCGAGACTTCTCTGAAGCACTGGAGTAAAACCCATTGCTGATCACTGACGGATTCAATCGCTGTTTTCCTAAGCAGATGCTTCTTCATTTTTGTTAGTGATTAGTAGGAAAATGTTAAGGAAGTATCTGAGCTATTGAGGAAAAAGCCAACTCCCAAGCTACGAAGAGGCGATAGCAGAATTTACAGGCTGGCTGGGGTTGCAAAGAAAGGGACAATTATATATTACTTGCAACTTCCTTCAGACCAGGCTCCGTACAAGCGTGCCTCAAAGGATTTCACACAGGGTCCTACAACAAAGTGAGCTCATCTGTGAAGAAATGCAGCTCAAAATTTTCATGCAAAACCTTCAACGTGATATTTAGTGCATTACACTCTGCCCTTCAGAAAGTGCTGGTTTTACAAAAGTTCAGGAGGATTAAAATCACTGGCAGATGTACCAGAACCTACGGATTCTGTGAGATATCAAGTCAAATTCATATGATTCCTTCCAAGACATGCCATCAGTTGTCTCATTTAGCTTGTCACTGACATGTTTAATACACACGGTTCAACTAAATCCTAACATCACATGAAAAGTCAGCCTCTCTCCAGCCCCTGCTTCCACCAGCATCTGCCCAAAAAGTCAGGGAGACATGGGTACCCTCATGTCATACCTCAAACCAGGACACCCCACTAAGCACAGCACAAAGAAACTCACTAGCAGAGCTAAACGAAACTTAGCAGGGCCAAAACTCTTGCACAAATCCCTTTAGAAAGATATTTTTAAGCCACTTTTTCTCCAAACTCCACTTCTCTCAGCCACAGGGCCACGGTAGCAATGAATTTTGTGTTTTATTTACGACGATGCTGCGAAATCAAGTCAGGTTATCTCAGGCCAAGGCTTTCCCAAGGGAGCATCCTCAATGTACGCAGCAGCAGCTGGAGGTGTTTCACCCTCTCACATCTTTCCCCTTTCTCTCTCCGTTGCCCTAAAGAATATGGTTTAGCCCCAATAAAGGCAAAGCCAAGGAGGGGGGAGGAAGATGGGTCCATTCACAAAGTCTTTGTTGTTTACAATAAATTTAGAGCAAGGGTGAATACAGCTAATGCATTTGTAACTTTTTGACGCCCACTCCCTTTCCTGTAAATTCCTGCAGGACTTTGGTGTCAGAAAGTGTCCATGTGCTAGAAATCATGGAATTACAAAAGAAAGAAAGGGAGTGTAAGCACTGGGAATAGGAAGAAATAGTTAAACAGGTACCTTTCAATTTATATACACACCCTTCTCACATAAACCAGCAGTAGTAATTGGTTAACAAACTATTAGTTCATTAATCAGCTTATCTTCTGAGAACAGGGCTTGGGCGTATGATATACATAACAATTAACTACTTTAAGTTCACATGTCTGACCCAGTTGATTCCCCAACATCCCAGCTTTTGTTTCCAATGTAAGCATCACCCACGCTCTTTTTCCTTTGATATTACAAGTATTTGTGTGTGTACAAAAAAACCTGTAAATAACCAGGTAGATTCAAGGCGTCGTCATTCATTGTTTGCCGCTGGACCCGAGACCCTCAGAGCTACCAGCAGAAGCCTCCAGCCCATCAAGATGCCCCTTGCTGGGCAGCTGTGTTTTCCATTGTTTTCCATAGGATCTCTCTGACTCAGGGGCCAGGACGGTGTGCTGAACAATGAAGTACAAGCAATTACTGAAAATAAGTGTTCTCCATTACAAGTAATTCCAGGCTACATTTCTCTTAGTTTCCAAATAAAAAATAAAAAAAAAGGGACATGCATGGATTGTTGAACTTAATTTTTTTAACTTCAAATAAATGGACTTTGAAGGAGGAAAGAAGACTATAAAGCTTTGCGCAGCAAACTGCTTCTGTACATAGCTATAAACAGGCATATAGCGAGCCTATAATAAAGCAAACTGTGCAAATCAATTTAGGCAGAGATTCTTCAAAATAGCTGTACTACCCACAGCTACGCTCTGAGCTATTCCAAGCAACACTGAAGAAAACAAACATTTTCCTATCAGTCTGCCTTCTCACCAAAACCGGTTCAGCCAAGGCTTGTGACGGGAGGGAGAGGCTTTGGTGGAACAGGTGAGGGTTGTGCGTGACTTTCATCAGGGCACTGGGACACCTCTTGCCCGGAGGTGACGGTGTGACTCAAGCCGAGGTGCTGGCAGGGCTGGTCAGCCCTCGGGGGTGGAACAAGGGCAGGGGAGGGTGGAAGCTTTTCCAAATCTGAAAATTCAGACTGAATTGTCCACATCTGACAGAATCTGTCATTTTTGAAAAAAATCTTATTATTTAAAAAATATTAGTAACTATAGTTGAAACGATGACAATCTACTTGAATCAATTTAAATCATTATTGACTATTACCCTAGAGCAATTCTAATTATGGGAAAAGTCCGCGTTTGCTGCTGAAGTTTTAAGCGAAGTCAAACCACTGACATGGATGAAGTCACTGAACAGAAGAAACCATCAGAAAGCAAAGCTGTCCTGAACCACTAACCTCGCCATAGCCAGCGGGCAGCCTCCCCTCAACACAAAGAAATATTTACTTAGTTTCAGTTCATTCAGATAATTTCATTCCATATGCACTGTTAATTCACATTTTAACTAATTTGCATATAAAAGATGTTCCTACTTTATGGGGAAAAAGTAGTGTAACGTGCTAAAACCCAGTAGTGGATTCTAATCCTGCAGGATTAGAACCTACCAGGAATAATCAGGAATACTGTTTCATTGCCAGATTTAATCAAAACATGTTTTAGTCAACTTACTTCTACAGCACATTAAAGATATTGCCAACTAATTAGAAGACTTCTAAATAACTGCTTTCCCAAAAGTAATTTGAATTCCAATTTCTATCTGAATAAAACTCGCTGCAAATCATGAACAACCACCTAATATAGACAACTTTTACTATTTCTTAATATATAAAAATTTAAATTTTAAGAGGCGCAATCAAAATGTCAAGCTGTCAATGGCTTTAAAACACACTCACATATATTTAAAAAAAGGAAAAAAAGCGGAAGCCACCCTTTTTGATGTTACAAGTCACCTACTGATGTCTCCACATGGTTCACCTTCACGAAACACGTGCCATGTACCTGTGGGAGCTGTGGGAAAAGTAGAGATCCCAGTGAGTTTCTCTGGCAGGAGATGCTGGGAGCCGCTCGGGACATAGTGGCAGGGAGGGGACAGGCTGGTCACACACGTGTAGGGACTGTCCTGCTTAGCCCACAAGCAGGTTGTGGGCCACCGTGTTACTCACCAGTCCCACGGACGTCCAGCCAGATGCTGTAGTCTGGGTGTGGGATGTGCAGGTAAACAGCTCAGGAACAACTGGTTGGCTACCCTTGATACGACGCGTCTCCAGGGGGCATGAAAGATGACCAAATGTAGTTTAAAAGCTGTATGTAATTGTGGGAAAAAATGTCAGTTTTGTTAACGGAGAGGGGAAGAAATCTTTTAGGGAGGGATAGCAGGGAAATGTGACCTAGAGTAGAAGTAAAAAAAACAAGGCAGAAATTGATTATCTGAATGAAGCTTTCCCACTTGCTGGTCTAAACTGTGATTAAATCGGCGATGCAAATCAACGTAGCCTGGTGTTGTCTTAACCTTTTAAGTTTCATATATTTTATTTAAATGTAACAAGTAAACTTCCTATGACACGTTCTGGATTTGAAAGTGCGCGTGCAGCCAGCAAATGATGAGCAATGGAAATGCTGCACTGCTGCTTTTCCACTAAAGCACAAATAATGTCAACAGAACTCGGGAATAAGCTCCAGTAATAGGGAAATGGCATCAGAGAAATGCCTCCCTGATTATTCAAATCTTAAGCTGGGGAAAAGTCAGGAACAGTATTAGCATTAATTAGACTGCCAAGTACCCGGCAGATCTCCTGCACCAAAGTGTAGAATCCCAAATTGGTATGAGCTTGTTAGAACAGAGCACTTTCGCTGTTGGAGGAAGCACAGGGGAAAAGAAAAAAAAAGAAAAGAAAAAAAAAAAGGAGAGCAATTGTGGCTTTACATCAATGATATATTTCATAATTTTCTGTTAAAATATGTACCCACATCATAAAACACTTTTAAAAAAAACAAGTATTTTAAATGTATGTACAATAATGCAAAAATATGCCTAAATATGTATCCAATGCAAAAAAAATAAACCATTTAATAAAATCTCCCTTCAAATGTCCCCTTGCTCTTCAACATCTTAACAAAAAAAAAAGAGCTCAGTAAACAAACAGGAGTTAAAACACAAACTGACAGACAAAAGCAGTGCAGAGCAGACACTTAAGAATGGAGAGGCCTCCAATTCAGCTTCCTATTCCCCTGGATTAAACCGCAACTACAGCACCACTTGTCCTATGTCACTTGAATTTTGTTTTTAAAAAGTCAGCCTGGTGTCCAAGCTGTAAGAGGGCTGCCTGTAGCACTCATGTGCCGCACAAGCAAAAAAAGTTAATGATAATCCAACTAAGCACCCTTTAAACCCCCTTAAACAGGGGTGAATTTCACCTTAGGCAAGTATTTCCCATTCTGTGTACTCCTGCACTACCAAGCGCAGAGATCCCGTCCAGCCAAGGATATGGACTAAAGTCTACCTGGACAACTGTGGCAGGAGAGAGACTTTTGCTGTTTCATAGTTAATTGTTTAGTCGTGTCTTTTTTTGCAGTCTCAAAGAAACTGCATAGAGGGCTCTGGTCTTACAATTTCAGTAAGTCCAGTATCTTGTATTTGTGACATCGTAATTTCACTACTCATCAGGCTCCTAAACATTTCTGAAGACTAGGTTTGAATGTCTGAGTTAAACAAGACACTTCATCTGCACAAAAAAAATGGTGATCTGGTTCCTATCTGGATATGTTCAGGTGACTGATATATATCCTTTATCTTGCCAGAGCAACTACCCTCAGAGTACAGTTGGCTGTATCTGAAATAGAGCTCATTTGCCAAAGCAATCTGAGGAGGTTTCAGTATTGCTCCCTACGGGAAAGGTGGCACAAACTCAAGCTCTGGTTAAAAAAACCTGCTTATAAGGCACTGGTGCAGCAAGGTTTGTGACTAACATGGTTTTACGATTTCTCTTTTCCAACTGTTTAAAAGTCCTTTAAATCAACCATAAATAGCAATCAAAAGACATTAGAAAAGTCCCAAACCAAAGAAATCAACTTCGCATTGAAACTTAATTTACGACAGTCCCACTTCAGTGCACAAACTAGCTCCTGTATGCTTTTTTAAACTCATTGTTGGCTCATGCTCACCCAATATACAAAAGTCCCCCCTGCAAAGTCATGATGGCTGAATATCTTCTACAAACAATAAATTTTTAGATGACATCATAAAATTACACATTAAACTTACAGACAATAGACAGGAACATACATTGGCTTACCCACTGTACATATCTATTTAAAACTTTAAAAGAATAAGAATATACACAAAATGTACACTTAATTCACAAAGTAAAACAGCCCTCAACATCTCCTATTTTACAGGGCTATGCATTTCTTCTATTAAAACTCCACACATGGAACTTTCTCTGTGCCAGCTCCTCTTTGTAAGCAACAGGATCACTTCAAGGTAAATTAGTTCTTCATGTATATGTAACAGAAACAGCAAAAGCTCAGCCTCTAGTCATCACTGTCGCTCCCAGACTCACTCAACTGCAAGTCATTTCCTAGGGAAAACAAAAAACAACACAACACAAGTTGGTAGACGTTAATTCACGTTTCATGGCAATCAAACCAAAGAACAGTCACATTTACACTGGAAGATTTAAATAACACAAGAAATGAATGCAAACATCGTCTGTCATTTCATGGAACCGCTCCCCAAGAATATTAAGAGCTGCACGGGGCTAACACACAGTTGGATCCAGGCCAAACCAAGTGTCCTTGGTTCCAGAGCCACCAAAGCTTCTCCCGATGGGAGAACAGCACTCCCCACACGAGCAGCTGCAGAAGGCATCCTACAGTCCTCACCCAGCCAAGCTCCCCTATATGGCACTGGAACAAGGCATTGGGGAATTCCCTGGCTTTCTTGGCCCTTTTAAAATTGAATTTTTTTTGTAGTAAGGCCATTTGGGTAGCCAAGGCAAGGCCTCCACATGGCAATGAAGCAAAAGAAATGTTAAAGCCATCTCAACTCAAAGCTTTTGGCTGAACAAAGCCCACAGCTGCTGTGATGGTGAAGGCCCCCTTCCAAAGTGCAAAGAGAGATCAAACAAAATGCCAGAATACGGATCAAACCTACAGTCTCAGACCCTCTTTTGCAGAGCACTTGTGATTTGGTGAGGTGCAGGGGATAAAAGGGAGCAAGAATCATGCTTGTGTTCTGTTAACTGAACCTAGCTCTTCCAGCATTCTCCTATAGCTCTGCCCCAACGAGCTGCAGAGCAGCTATGCAACAGCTCTGCCCCGGATTTCTTCATTCCTCTTCCCTTTTATGAAACAAGAACTTGGGTTAGGGGTGATTCTCCCCATGTACATGGTCACAAGTGACTTGAATGCTCAAGGACATATTAATCCTTGGCAAAAGGGTTTTTAATCCAAAGATAAAAATCATTGCCTGAAAAAAGGAGCTACCCTACCAGTTCCCAAATTTTCCTAGAGTCTGAGGCTTCTTGGTATTGTATTGTTGGTATCGGTCCAGGAGAAGCAGGGAAGAGGCAGCTCACAACAGGAAATGGAAAGAGTCCTACTGACTTTGTTGAACTTTAGATTTCACTTAGGCATGCATTACTGCCAGGAAGACTGACACCCTCTCCGCTTTTCCAGTAGGCCTTTTCAATATTGTCTCTATAATACACTTGTCTTCTAGAAGCTGGAAACCCTACATTTATCTGTATTTAAACTCCACCAGTTCCCTATGTGTGGGTGCCAAGAGCTGTACGCAAACGCACCTCAGGAGGAATTAAGAATAATTTATGATAACCAAGTTCTAGTTTCTTGTAAATGCAGTGTTTTAAATCTACTGAGTTAGAATATACCTGATTTAGCATAAGGGAAGTGCAACACAGATGTACATCATCTCCCTAGAGAGAGTCTCACGTGACAAACTTTAAAATTGTTTTTTACACTTTTTAAAAGGGTGGAGTTTGTACTGATTCAGTGTTTGCAAATGCCATAGCTGTAATATTTTAACCAAACACACAGCACTTTAAATTTCCCTGTAAAACGTGGTATTTGACAGTATAGAGTAAATATTCTGGCAAAGCAATACACCTAATAACAAAGACCACAGAGACTGTGCATTTACAACCAGAGGACAGCCTTGTGCCATTCATAATTCTTTACAGACCTTTAACTGATATAACTGACAACCCAACTATTTATGTCTAATCTGTGTTTTCACATTAAAATAATTCCTGTTCTCCAGCGTACCAGATCCTCCCATGCTGATGCTTTTCTACCCACTCATTCCACTTGAGGCCTGAATTAATGCTCAGCATGGCCACTGCACGATGCCCACAGGCTCTAGACCAAACTAAAGCATTCTCCACACCTTCAGACGGGTCTCAGCCCTCTGTTCAAAAAACCTACCTCCATATTTCAGCCAGTGCAACTCCCTGGGATTACTATTTGGCAAACTGCACTTCATGGAGTTAGCCTAACGTGCTAAGAAAACGAGTGGTCACACGCAGCTTTCCACAGCGATAAGACACAAGCCTTTACTCACGGAGCGTGTTCATGAGATGATTGCTTCCTTGTGGCCTGCTGGTGCCGTTAGCAACAGCGTTCCTGTTGTTATACTGCTGGTGAGGTGGCTGGGAAGGGGAAACGTGCGCTGGCTCTTCCCCCTCACTGCTGGAGCTTTCATCTTCACTCCCAGATGAGCTTTCTGAATCTGATGAGCTGCTTCCACTGCTGCTGCTCATTTGCTCAATAATTTCAACCTCTGCTCTCAGCTCTGAAACAGAAGGACATTTGTCTGGTTGAAACCATCAGCAGCGCCCCATGGAATTTTGGAAACAAATGTGAAAATGCAACAGTTTTGTCAAGTATAATTTATCACAAAATATCTCACATGAAAGAGAGGGACAGGAAGGAAAACAAAAACAAAATTCTGAAAGCTTTTTTACTTAGTTGTAGCTAAATTTAAAGAAGCGACAGCATAGGTTAGTATCATAAAACCTTCACTTCCACTATTATTATTTATATACGTTACACTCCTGAAAGCACTTCCTGCTTCAATACTTCCGAAAGGTTATATGCCCTACATACAAGGTAAGTACATTTCCTGATTGCGTTTTACAGGCCAGCAGCCAGTCCATTTTTTTTAAAGTATCTTAAAGTGGAGGAACCTAAACTGTCAGTGACATTTAGGCTTTTGGAAAACATAGAAAGCCGGGGGGAGGGCATAGCCACACGATCACAACAGAAACTGCCTTGACTGCAGATAATGTACAAAACTGCTCCTGCGCAAAGTCACATGCCTCATTTTGAACTCACTTCAGAAGGAGATGGATGACAGCAGATAACTCTGCAGTGGGGCAGATGAGAATACTCACATGCTGGGGAGTGGTTATAATACCTGCTATAAAGCTTACAAGTAGCCAGGAAAATACAGAGTCTACTCTGAAACTGGGAAGTTATTCAAGTCTGACACACCCTACTTCAGGGTTTCCAGTGCAAAGAAACACTGGAATGAATACCATGACAGCACCACAACTGCCGCATCAGCAACAGCTAGTGGTGGCTGAACAACTGGTTATTAACAGCTATTAGGGTAAATTACCCCAAATCATAGCATATTGTTAAATTTGTCATAATTATAAGTGGCCTAAAAACTATCAGAGGAAAATTCTTTTGTATCCACACACAAAGTCGAGTATTTAATGACTCGGTTCACCTAGGCAGCTTTCCATCAGAGAACAATATTCACACATGTTAAGCATAGGATTTGAAACCCTCAAAGTTCAGATTGTTGTGCTAACAGTTCTATACCCACAGGGTTAGAACTCGGTCCTTGCCCTGGAGAAGTTACAGGCTAAAGGGACAAGAATGAGAGAAGAGAGAGGTGAGGTGGTATCGTTTCTACCTGACAAATGCAGAACTGATGCCAGAAGTAATTCACCTTAGGTCAGCTGTGTGTGAGTGAGATGAACCCCAGCTCCTCAGCTGGGGACATTGTTCGTGTGTACGCCATAGCCAGATCATGTACAATAAGTCTCTCTGTTATGTAAAAATGGCATAATTTTAATGCTTCTTATCTTTAGCCCCTGCAGGAGCAAGTAACTCCTCTCTTTTTAAATAAGACCAATTTTCCTTCGGCTGCTTCTCATCACAGAGTAACAGCTAAGTTTTCAGCCTCCACATTACTCTACAGAGAGTTCCTCTAGCTCAGCATGTATTGGTTTTAGAAATTAAGGGCTTTTTTTACCAGTTTTAAACCGTCTATTTTTCAATTTCAGAGTTCAGAGCTCAATTTCAAATACTATAGTTATATTGAATCAGAGGCAAGGAAGGTGTATTGGAAGGGAATAACCGTATGACTAACTCCAGCTGGGTATTTAAGTATAGTGGGGTTGTTCCTCCAACTTACTTCCTAAATCTAGATTCCTGACTAGACCACCTGTGTTTTCTGTACTTTATTTGTATGCCAGGTAAAACTTACTCGTTCATCTTGAAAACAAAGCACAAGAGACAACTGGAAGAGGGAGGACTAATATATGACCAGGCCAACAGAAGATATTACCTTGTACTGTAATGTCTTTCTCCCTTAATCCCTCTCAACAGAGTCGTGCAGATTTTAAAAATCCACTTCAAGCCTGGTGTCTGATACACAGACAAATGAGGGCTTGTAAGTCACTATTCTCAGCCTACCCATATCAAGGATTTCAAATGGTAACTATTCACCCAGACTTATGTATCTCTAGTGATAATTAGAGTGGTTAGTTATGTTATACTGGTAATAATAATATATTGTTAGAATATTCTGGACTGTAGCAAGAACAATCACCTATAGGCCACAGCCCATACTATAAAAACATTCAATAAACAAGCCTAATAAAGAACAATCGTTTGAGAATTACACACATATGCTTACAGAGCTACAGAGCCTACAGATGAAATGGAAGAGTGTTGGCACACAGGCTGAGAAGAACACAGGAGTCCAGAAAGTAGCATATAAAACAGTGTGAAGACGGTGAAGCAATCTCAGAGGCACTGGTGGTAAAAGGGAAAAGATGCAACAAGAACTGCACTTCAGAGAACTAGGAAAAAAAAAAATCTAAACAAGAAGTTTGAATTTGATACAGCGGGCAACGAGACAGCTGAAGAAAGTGATGCAGTCTGACGAATGCGAAAGGAAGATTAGCCTGGCTAATTTTAAAAAGAATTGGAGATTAGCATCAGATTGAGAAGTGAGGGTTTTCTGCTGAGGAAGCAGAAACTAAGAGCCCATAACAGAGGTTTGGTTATGAGAAGTGAAAGGGAAAATACCTTGGAAGAACTGGTAAGGTCCACTACGCTGAATACAGGCAGGAAAAGCAAAACAGCACCAATATCACAAGCTTCAAAGACTGGCAAGCTGGGAAAGCATGCTGCATCGCTAAAAGTCTGGCAGGCAGAACTCCAGCAGGACCACTAAGGAAGTCTGTTCAAAAGCCTGTTCTGTCACATTGTGTCAAAGATGGTGGCTGAGCCAATGATGGCACCAAAGCCTTGTAGGAAAAACATATCTGCTTTAAAATTGTGCAATTTTGCATTTTCCTATTTGCTTGTTATGCTTAGTGCAGTTACAGGTACTGAAGCCTTGGCTAAACACTTCCTTGTGGTGCCTCCAATTAAAATAGCAGTGTGTGTATAAGTGTACATATATGCTAAGCTGAACAACGAAAGAGTCAGACCTTTCCTAGATCTTTTTCTGCCATTAAGATCAAACGCCTCATGTGGATGCCCCCTTAAGGTTTAAAAGACGACAAGAGTTAGAATGTGCAGCAGTTACTTTTAAAAAAGCTTTCCATATGGTACGGTGTTGAACACTTGCCTTAATTGAGTCTACATCGTCTGAAAAGGCTGACATTGCTGGGGAACCTGAACTTTTGCACATTTCGTGTTACAACTGTAGGATTTCTTTAAAGAAAGCAAAATGGCTTACTGTTGTACACTGACAGTCAATGCAGATTTTACAGTAAAAAAGAATTTGAGGTCAGAAATCATATACAAACAGAACAGCCTTTCTCAACAGGACTCTCTTTTGGATATAGTCAGGATGAAATGCCCTAATTTCTTTCCATAGTCATGTCTAAAGGTTCTTACTTCTCTAAGTTCCAATAGGCTATGCAGAATTTTTAACTAAAGCCCTAACCTTGGGCTGCAAGAATACCAAGGACATTTGGAAATAAAGTCATTCAGCTTTAGGGAGGAAAAGGTTGTATGACTATCGCAGAATGCTCACTGTTAATAATGGTACACAAGGTGGAGAAATCAACTTGACACTGGCACTTGGCGCATGTGGAGATGGCAGCTAGAAGAGGCAGTATTTTACACTGAAGTGCAAAAAATTTGATTGAGGTGTTCTTGAGAGACAAACACAGTGCTATGGCATAATCCTTACACACTACAGCTGCATTTTAGGTAAACAAGATCTGCTCAGGTTTTTAAGCACTGAATTTGCAGTCTCCAAACCAGAAATATGTTTCTGCGGGTTTTTTTTTTCTTCATTATCGGCATGCTGTAATTATGTCAATGTTACTGAAAACATTTCTGTTGTGGTCAAATATGCCTGATAAACAATGATTATTTCATGCACATAAATGGCTGTATTGTGGTATATGTGTGCAAATGTTCACCGCTTAATGAAATGTTATCAGATGTAGCCAAGTATTTACAAGAACAAGCCCTTACTCTCTCTTTTGCTCCTTTCAGGCAGGAGGACAATATAAAAGCTTGCAGGGGAAAAGATTCCTCTGGTGCAGGATCCTACACAGCCTCCCAAAGGCATTTCTGCTTGAAGGACTGGTTCAGCTCCCACATGCTCTGACTCTGTCCTCAGGCACCGCTGCTTAGACAGCTGTGTGATGGGACAGAGAACCCACCTACCCGAAAGTTCGTCTCCAAGCTCATCTGTAAGGGGAGTTATGGGAATGCACAGCTGAGGGTGCCGGGGGAAAGCAGAAACCTGTGCTGAGGTTACCTTCAAACTATTGTTAAACATCACAAAGGATGTGTGCCTTACCACACCCTTAATTAAGTAGGACATACTTGGAGCGATAGAGTGGCATAGTGTCAGAGATCCTTTCAACCACCTCCTTTGGGGAATAAGTTCTGTCCTGTGTCCATTAAAGAAAAACCCAGAATTTCAGGTTTATGTGTATCTTTCTTCCGTACAAATGAGGTACTTCACCCAAAAGGAAAGCTACTGCCTCAATGGAAAGAACACAACCTCTTCAGAACTTACAAGACTTTGTTCATAAAAAGACACATTAAGGAAAGATAACAGAACTGAAGACTGTCTCACAGCTTTTACAGTTAAGTTTTATTAATTATTTTCATTGTAGAACGGTGCCATTTTAGTTCTACCTTTCCCAAAGTATGTTATGATATAAATGGCTTAGTAATGCTGATGCTCTAGATGATCAATGCTGGAAAAAAATTATAAAAAGCATGTACTGTAAGCAAAAAAAACCCTGCCCAAGTATTAGTGCACTTTTTGGGCCTTGAACGAATCTCTCTATACAACACCAACTTGAAGTCCTATTTTTAGTACAAGTCAGGTGTTCTTCTGCCTGATTTTGGAAATAAAATGCTACAGGTTACTTATTTCGAGGTACTTTCCTACAAAAGATGATCAAATGGCAAAAAAAAAAATTACTAAAACAGTTCTAAACAACGTGACTTATATCTTAGATCACTAGAAAATGATCTTTGTAGAATATATGTCACACCAAACAAAAGAAATTATTTTACTATAATATGACCTTTGCAAATTGCTGTTTGTATACAAAGGAGTGCCCCAATGGTTAAGTAACTTATTACATACTACAAATAAAGACATTTAAAATTCACAACTAATTTTTAAATTGATATATCACCTGTTATCTTTCTCCTTACCTATTACACAGAAAATAAAAATGGCAATGCAGCTAAGGGAACTGTAGCTAACAGACTCTCAGACGTTGATTCTGTCTGATGACCAGTGTCCAGGTATTGAAAATACTACTGCTGCGAAAGAGTGAGACCAGTCAGCACCTATGCAAACACACGGATAGCTTAGCAGTACAAAATGTCACCTAGTGATTACCATGAACTGAAAAAAATACCCTGCTAAGTAATTAACATACTCTGGGCAATTAACATCAGCTAAGTCTATACGGCAAAAATAGCTATATGGAACAGAGGGAAAAAAGAGAAAGAAAGAAAGAGATTCAGAAAAAAATTATTAGACAGAAAGGACAATCTTAAAATAAAATAATTGCCTCCGGTGCCAGACAAGAAACAAAAGAGAACGAAATAAAAATTTAAAAGTAAAGTCCTCCTCTTTATCCACAACAAAACCAGGTATCACACCGCTATGAGAGGAAGGACATGGGCAAAGAAAGTGCACCCTGCCTGCAGTGAAACACCGAGACAAGGCGTTGCCTGAGCAGGAGATTGAGTTGAGCCAGTCATCCCTGCACTGGCACTTTAACAGAAGTATAGCAACTATATGGCAGATGTGATCAAAGCTGCAGAGGAGTGGCTGTGGTAAAGGGGAAGCTGCAGGGCTGTTCACTCTCTCATCCCTCCCCTACTAGCACTGCTTGGCATGGCAGATGCTCCAGGTTTTGTGATGGGAACAGAGCCACCCAGCCCTCCCATCCCACTGGCAAACGGCTCCAACCTTACTCAGTACTCAGCGCAGGAATAATTTCCATCCAAGTTACTTGCTTGCATAACTAGATCTCAGACCATGAGCTTTGGTTGTTGTTGTCATCATTTGCTAAGACACCCATTCAACTTGTCTTGCACTCAACTTGTCTTGCACTCAGCTACAGGTTTCTGAATTCATGCTTATTTTGTCTTCTTTTCAGAACAAAGAAATAGTTTGGAAGAGAGAAAATTATCCAGAAACAGAAAGTTCTCTCATGCCAGAGACAACTGCAGTATAAATATCTATGTTGGCAAAAGAGAATAAATAATTTACTAAGATGCCTTAAAATGAGATATAAAGATGACAAACCAGCTGTCAAGTACCATCTTTCAATCCCTGAACATTCTAACGTTTTTTATAAATTGTACAGTCATAATTTTTATTACAAAGAAAGACAAACCCAACCAAAACTCAGGAAACTACAAACCCTTTTTTACCTCTCTTGATGTCATCCAGCTGCGGCTCAGGTGAAGGATTATCTTTCAAAGGAGAAGTTTTAGGTCCAACTGCTGGCTTGGTTGGGGCTCTAAACTGCGAAGGAGGCTGAGATGCTCGGGCAGACTGTTGTTCTATTCGGGCTTGGATCTTACTGCTGCCCTCTGCTCTGAAAAAACAACCAGAGACATTCAGCGGTACTGTGCAACTACGTTCAGCTTTTTCAATGGCCCTGAACTAATGTATCATCTGTGACTTCCTTTTGCACAGATCTCTACTTTGTCTTATAATCAGCGAATTACAGCCTTCTGTATGCACCACTTGCTTTCAATAAGAAATAAGCATATACAACTACACTGCAACACCCTTACAAAATGTATTTTGAAATCCAGATGTGGTTCAGTGGTGCCAAATTTTCCACTTGAAGAACAATGAAGGCTTCAATTTAGAAATTAGTATCTGTATTTTTAAAAAAGAATAAGCAATCACAGTAATTTAAAGTAACTACATAATAAAACAAATCCACTCATAACAAAATCCTGCTTAAAGCAATCCCAGTAAAAGAAACTTGCAATTCAAATATCTCAAACTGAACTCTCTTCAGAGGTCAACCCAACTACAGCAATCATTCTTACTGCTAAATACAGCATGCAAGCATTTAACTCCTGTTTTTCATTCACTTGCTATTATGCCTTAAAAGTAGTTGAAGCTGTTTCCTTAGTGGGAAATAGTCTCCAGAATAACACTATGCCTAGCTGTTCAATTCAAATCAGGTATTTCTTCATTTTACTGAATCAGTGATGTGACTGAGATTGTAGGACAGTCAATATCCTTGGCAGACAAAAAACCCCAAACAAAATACTTATTCGGGTCCCTCTATGATACACCATAATGAGGTGTGGTGTATTTATTGCCTAACACCAAAGCCTCTGGGGGTATGGCTTTATGTAGTGTAGCAGAGAAGCAGCTTATGTGGATATTAGAGCTCAGTTTCGGTTCCAGAGGGTCCCACCTCTGCAGCGTGATGCTTTGTGCCTGTGAGCTAACCCCACTGAGAAACAAGTTAAACTAGTCCATGAAGCACTTCCTGCGACTTCACCTAAACCACTTCTGTTATCTGAGCCATTACATTTAGGCCTAACTCAGGTATCTCTGCGCCTCATTGAATTGTAGATGCAACCTCAAAAATTAAGCACAGAACCACCTCTTCATTCATCACTGAAGTGCAGCTATTAGATACCACATTAATGCAGCTCACACAGTCATTTACAATAGAAGTGAGGATTTGGGAATATACTCACTGTACGAAGTGAAAGGCAAAAGCAAAAGATTATTTCCAGTATTAATTATTCTCCTGGAACTACAGAAGGTTCCATGTAGAATAAGTGCAATTACACCCCCATAAATGTAATCAGGATGTCAACACTAAAAACTCTGCTCTCACAGAGTGTCAACAGGTCATTAAAGATCAAAGTAGCCATGAAAAAAAAAAAAAAAGACACCTCTGATCTAGAAAACTGAATGACTTCACAAAGGACCATTCCTCAAAATAGGGATCCCCAATTTTTTACTACCCTGCCTCTGCTTGAGAAAAGTTTAAATATTTTTCACCTCACCCAGGCCAAAACTCAGTGGATCTAAACATCTCACTGAACCCAAGCCCTTCTGCACTTTGCTCCTTTCTGACTTAAGCTTCGCCTGGACAAAGTCCAGCCGAACTTAAATTGGGAATTCAAATCTCATCTGTGATGTGCTCATATCCACTAGACAAGATGGAATGCCACGTGATGAGTTTTCATATCACTGATTGAGAGGAGTGTTATAGTCCATTTACCTTGAACTCAAAGTGTTCTTGGCAAGTTTCCAGCCAGCTGCTGCTGAGCTGCAACCCACATTTCTAGTAGCTTTATCAACTAAAAGTTCTACACTGCAGTGGTTTTTTTTCTTTTTTTTTAATGTAAAACTTGCAAAATTTATTTAAAAGCTTCTTCTTCAGGAGACATGTGAATAACTGCTTTCTCTTTAGATCTCAATAACCCACGGTCCAGTGATGCTGAAAGAACATGATCCAGAGACTTTAGGTACCTGCAGAGCAGCACGACTACTAAAAATGTTCCAACTGTACACTTTGTAGCATTTGTGCAGTGAAGTAAGAATACTTGTTCAGAGAAGATTTCTGGCCTCAGCAATTCTTCTAGGCAAAACCTCATAACTATTATTTCTACAGTTCCCCCCACACACAGCTGGAGGGTTTGGACTTGGGCTCCACTTGATATATCACTGATGAGTACAAGGATGAGTATTTCTTGTTCCCTAAGAGTATATTATTAAAACCATAACTCCCACAGGAAGCTGTAGGGAACAAACCTAGAAAGTCCAACAATACTTCTGGCAGCCTAATAATTCCACGGTCTTTTTCAGCTAACTAGAGATTCCTGAAACACATCCCATCCTTCAGCCAGCTTCCAAAGCTTCAAATCATCAGAGGTGTTTCACTGCAAACTATAATTATGGCTTTTCAACACTGGAGAATTTACAAATGCTTTACCTTGGATTCACGCTCCTATTTGCATTTTTAGGGAAGATAATTGGCCATGTAAAGTCCATAAGGCTTAGTAATTAAACAACACTACAAAATAAAATAAAACTGAGTTCTGGTTCAAAAGACAGCCTGAAGAAGAAATTTCAGCAAGAATTAATCCTATCAACAGCCCTGTCCCCAGCTTTACCTTGTTTTCTTCACTTGAATGCTGCTACTAAGTTTTTCCAGCACATATTCCCCAGTGTCATGATTGATAATAAGCACACAGTCCTTCTGATATGGCCTTTTATTTCCTTTAAACACAGTCATTGGTGGAGTTGAACCCTGGTATCAAAGAAAGAGCACACATTTCTTTGGTTATATTCCCCTACCCAAAAGTTTATAAACACTAAGAGAAATGACTATATGTATTGTTCTGACCAAGAGGCTAAGCAGTTAATGTTTAGTTCTCACAGAAAATGTTCATTCATGAAAAGGGAAAAATACAGTTACATGCAGTAGATCAGATGTTCTCTAATATTATATGAGGGCAATATTATGCCTTTCATCATTTTAAGTGTCTCTGCAGTGACAAAACACCTCTTCTCCGTGGTTGCCATTATTTACAGTTCTCATTCCCAAAATGGTAACATAACTGAATTTGCATAGTTGGCTCTGACAAGTGTCAGAAATCTTCTTGACTTTTCTGCTCTGGAGATCTTGAGTTTAGGTAAGAAATAAAGTTCTAATTATTGCCTAAAGAAATATGTGGTTGACTAAAAAATAATTTAAACTGCTTGGTACCTTTTTTTAATATATACATATATATATACATACACACACTAAAAAAAAAGGCAGTATTTTCCTAGTGGATTCCAAGCAACTGTCACAAACTATGTAAGAACAGCTGCCTTCTTCATAGTCAAGATTAACATGGAGACTGCCATGTAGTCTTCTCAAAAGCAAATGGGGTATCTTGACACCTTCCAGAAAGTCCCCAAGTCCACACGATGCTGCACAGAGCCAAAAAGTCTAATGGCTGAGACTGAGAAGCAATAAAGAAAAACTCATGTAGTGGTGCACACTGGCTAACTGACACGCTGAGATTATGCTCAGCTGTACTGCATCCATGCCCAGGCTGGCTCATACACCTGGTTTTGGGGTTACAGGAGGCAGAATCTATGGTCTATTGGCACACAGCAGCACGGACACACACCTGGCTGCGTCAGAAAAAGGACATGTTACTCAAAGGGGATATACAGAAATACGTTCTCAACTACAAAACCTTCTCAGATTTTTCTGTAATGTATAGCTACTGTACAAAAGAAATAAAAAAATAAATATGTTTATTCACGTGCACCTTTGCACATGCTGTAGGAAAGCAACCAAAATCAGGGACAAAAGGAAAAAACATACTCTTCTACATTTTATTCTGAGTAGCAAAAATGAACAATCATATTTTAACCACTCAGAATGCAATTCTTATTCTCTATATTGCTAACAAATAGAATATATTTCAATTTGAAGTGGCTTTGAACCAGTAAGGGTGAAAAATGTGAATTCTCAATAAAGATACAGTAAGAGATATAGATACAATTCAGAAAAAATGTCTCAAGAAAGTCTAATCTTCAAAGGCATGTTACATTTTTATCATCCCTACATTTAAGAGAGGAAAGCAACATTGAACAGAATAAAAAGCAAGTTGAAAGTCAAATCCTGCTTGCTGTTGACAACTAATTCAGGAAACGTATAATGCACAAATTTAATGAAAATTGATCAAAAATTGATTCTGCTACCCAGAAGCCTCCTAACTCAGCAAAGACCGTGATTTTAGCTAAAAAAATAAGCAGAAATGGAATCCTGCTTAAGCAAATTAACAGTCCCACTTTCTACTTAAAATTAAACGGTAAGCAAATTAGCAGTCTCACCCTTCTACTTAAAATTAAATGTTATATGAGTGCCTAAATAACAGTGGCTTACAGATTCTGCTGATTACAGGATCGAAGGAGGAGATAGGTGAAACAGGTGACATTTAATCAATTTGTTTTCATGTGTGAGGGCTTTTTAACAAGAAGAAATTCTTCACTTCCTCAATCAAGACTATTTATCAAATATTAAAGCCACTAAATCCTCATGTAGAAATAGTACTTCAATTTATCCAAGCAGCAAGGGACACCAAAATAACTTCACTGAACAAATTATCAGAGAGATCCTCAGGGACCAGGCAATTTCAAAAAACAACTTAGAATCTGAATCCTACCCAGTTGTCAGGCAACTGAGAATCAAAGCAAGATCCAAGAAATTCAGTAAATCTTTTTAGGACGAAATGATCTCAAAACTTCTCACTCATTTCCAGTAAGCTCAGTGTTTTCTATCTCTCTGACTGGAATACAGGCCTTGGAGCAACACAGGCTCAGTGGCTGCATTCAGTGCAGTTAGCTGCCCAAGCCTCTGAAACATACTATAAGCTTAAAGTTGTTCACACTCATGTGAAGACAGTTGAATGAAACTCATCAGTACAGAGATTCGGAAAGGGACATTACAAGTGATGTTGTTCTACACAACAGATAAATAAACAACACTGCTACCAGTCAATCCAAGATTAATGCCACTGCTATTCATTGTATTGTTGCCTGCTCTCACATAGCACTACCACGCTCATCTTTTTTATAGACAAAAACTGCACCGCTAAAGGTGACCAAAGCCATATAAAAGACAGGAGCAGGGGGAAGCAGGCTAAGGCCTCATTCAGTGAGAATTATCACAGTACCAATTAAAAACACCAACACGCTAGAATAAACAATACCAAAAGGATCTGACATATGGCTTTCAAACTGACCGCTGCCCCCCTGCAACCACAGACCCATTGATGTCGGTGAATTCTGGTTTATTGGCTTGACACATAGTATTAACTTCAGCTAATAAACAAATCCAGTTCCAGCATGCAAGCACTTTCTTTTGTTTTGGTAAGGAAACCACTGAACCTCCAAATACAAAACAGCTGCACCTATAAACAGTTTGATCACTTGTTTTACTGCTGTCTGACTGTCATCCTCACACAGTAGATCTTTATGGCGTAATTTGAGTAGGAAGTGGATACGAAACTACTTCATTGCCATTCACCAGAACCACCCCACTCACCTCCACTGATAAAGCTAAAGGCAGGGAACCCTTTATGCCATCTGCACATTTTAGTAATGGGAAGAATATGGTTACAGGCCTACCTGTGGCTTCTGAACATCAAACCTTGAATGAAGTCCAAGTTACTCTACCTTTATTCATAAAGCCACAGCACTAAAAATGGATGGAAACCTGGTATAGAGCTTCAGCTAACAGCAGAAGTCTTCTTGTTATTCAAGGACGAGGAGGAAGGAACCAAAAGTAAAGAAGAGACTGGAAGCTTACGAATATAACTCTTTACAAAAATTCAACTGTACAGTCCTTTTCTAAGGTAACACACTACAAGTCTGACTGCTCATGTATTGAACCCATTTGTATGAACAAAGATGGAAGTGAAAATAACATTTATATTAGACTATAACTACAATGCAGATTTGTTGGAGAGTAAACAAGGACACATATATAACAAACTTACTGGAATATGTGGCAAAGTGATTGTTACATCATCTCCTTTACCGACTTGAAGGTCCCCCTCACAAGATGTATCAATCGATGCTGGCTTAAAATCATCTAAAGAGGAAAACAATTGCAATTACATTTCTTAGAGTCTTCAGGAGTACCATCCTGCCTGGCAAAGAGTCACTGCACATTTACTCCTGAGGCTCATGTGGCTCCTGAGAACTCCCTCTGTGACAAAGACTAATTTAGTGACACCAACTCATTTAGCCTTACTGATATTTCTGGCTATTTCACAGCCATCTTGCTCCACAATATGTCCTCCAGGGTAGAGGAGACCTCAGATCTCACCTATGAGGCGAAAAAGAGGTGCTGATCTTACTTCAGCAGACTCCATGCTACTCCAAAGACACTGTGGATAGAAACCATGATGAAGGTAAGACACTGTAATAGCTTTAAGCTGGCTCTAGTTTTAAGCTGCATTGTATGGAATGCTTTGTCCCCCAAACAAGGCACTTCTGCTTAGTGTATTTATTTGAATGCAGAATATTTTAACTTTAAAGTATTTTCGCCTCATTATTCTGTCATGCTGATGAGCCACAAAACCCAGAAAGAACTATCAAAACTGGTAATATTTTGACAGAGGACTTACACAAAGCGAAATAAGATCAGATGGATAGAGATTGTTTTGTTTGTTTTTAAAATAAGTCCCCATTCAATTCTAGCATCTCTAGATATGCAGAGATGCAATCATATTCATGATCAAGGCTTTTAATTACTTCATTAGTTAAGAAATTAATATCTCAGAACAAATTTTCAATATAATTCCACGTTTGCAGAAAAAAAACCCAAGTCCCCAGCTTGTAATAAATTCTCATTAAGAGGACATTAATGGCAAGCAAGTGTGCTGTAACCAGGCTCACTTGACTTAATCCTCATGCCTTAACTGCCAGACCAAATCATACCCTTCATTTTCATCTGAGCAATCTATTTCTAGCTATTGTTTCCCACCTACTTTATGTGCAAGCTTGCTAAATAAAACAAACCAGCTGTACAAGAGCTGGTGTCTTTGCCAAAAAGGGATCAAGAGTTTCAACTGCACAGTCACTAAATTAAAAGGAGTATCACCATCACACTTCTTTTCTTAGGTATCAGCAAATTATAGTTACTCTAACAACTCAACAATTTGTTTGCATTTGGTTAGCTTAATAGGTGTACCTGCTTGGCTAATCTTGCTGTAGATTGAGTGCGCTTATGTGCCCACAGTCCTTTTTCCAAAAGTCAAATGTCTTTAAGATGTGTTTTCCAGGGATAATCCAGTTTTTCAGTACAGTATTTCATAAACATTACAGAAAGGAATGAAGTATTTTAAGAAGGCCAAAATAAATTTAGCCTACAAAATCCTCTTATTGTAGTTTGTGTGAAGAGGATTACAGGAACAATATAATGCTTGAATCTCAGATAAATCATTCCAGATCAACAGTTAGAAAACAAATTTATAAGCAGGAAATGAAGAGATCTCACTTGAAAGTCACAGATGGAAAATACAGCACATAGGAAGCTCTTCTGAAATAAAACTGCATTCTTCCATTTATCGTCTGAAGAGCTCTGACTTTGCAATCTCTTAAGAAACTGATTATTGAAGCACTTTCAGAAATCCAGTGTATTTCTACTGGATATGGCTTAGGTTTAATTCACACACTATCAGGCAACAATCTCATTCCTTTGATAGTCAGGCTATTTTAAAATGTTGATTTATAAATGGATATTTGCTAGTATGTTAGTACTGGATAAAACTGTTCAGTGTTAAATACAACAGTTAAATGTACCAAACATATGGCATGGTATTTTTTAGCACAGTGGAATTATGTATAACCAGAGGGGTGAAACACACAAAATTTGTGTTAATCCACTAGACAGAGTTTCCTATTGAGCAAAATAGCTTTGCCTCAATCATTGACCATCTGCTTGAGTAACAGCTCAGTCTAGAAAGCTGTTCTTCCAAGTCGCACTTGGGTGGCTAATATCACTGAAATTACTTACTCGTAGTGTACGAATATGGGCCATGAGACTGGGCCTAGGATTATGCATCATAAAACAAAAAAATCCTACTGTTAACTGTATAAATTACTCACCTTACTACAAAGCTACTGAGATATAAATTTAGTATTACTTTAATTTGCTGGTGGTGATTTTAAATCTCAAGCTTATTTAGGGGATGAAAACGCAATTTCTTGCCCACAGAATTCAAGTACAGAGATACAATGAGCTCAAAACAATATTGCAAAACAATACTCTCACATGAAATTAAACGTACCCAATGCTAGAATAGAACAGTCGGAATAATATCTGGTGTCTTCAATAAAACACATATCTTTCCAATTATTCCAAAAACTCCATAACTGCTCAAGACCCTACCTTTTACACTTATTAGGCAGTACTGTATGCAAAATTACTGTACAAGTAATTTCTGCTTGCCTTCCTGGGAAGTAACTTATTACAGCTGGCTGGAGCTGGCACAGCCGGGGATGGGGCTGCTGGGTTACGCGTTGCCTCATGGCGAAAATAACTAGTTAAAATAAATAAATATCAAACTATGGGCGCCTGGGCTGCTGACCAGCTGGGCTCCTCTCCAGGCACTCCCGCCAGGCCGGGGCCTGTGGTGACCTACCTGTCCTGCAACCTCCATAAAAAATAATAATAAAAAAAAAGAAAAGAAAACGTCAAGCCACCCCCTCACGAGGGGATGGGTTTTGTGCCCCACTGCGGTTCACGCACGCTTCATGGAAAACTTCCTCAGCCGTTCGCCGCCCTCCTCCCTCAGTCCTCCTCCGGCACCCACCTCCCCTTCTCCCCTCAGGCTGCCCGCCGGGGGTGGGTCATTTCTGTGGGGGGAGCTCTGGCGGGAAGGAAGATGGGCGCTGAGGTGGGGGGCGACGGGCGCTGTGAGGGGGACGGAGCCCTCGGGTTGGCGGCACGAAGNATTAAGCTGTTTGTTGAGGAGATAACTCCTCTTGAGGAGCCTTTCCTTCAAGGGAGCCTCTTCTCTGCAACCTTTTCTGTTGGTTTTGAGGGAAAAAGGGAGTGCCATCTGCCTCCCGTGAAGGTGGACAAAACTTGATGGCTCTTTATTTCATTTTCTCCCATTTGTAATTTTACATTCCTGTTTGTATCATGTAAGATAAAATGAGTAAGTGAAGTACTACTCCTTTTTTTTTTTTTTTTTTTTTTTTTTTTTTTTTTGCTTTGGGGTGGGAATTGTTGAGTTTTTCTCATGTCTGTTTTGGCAGAGATGCCAATGCTGAGTTCTGGGCACTGCCGTGCAGGAGTGACACATTTTGGCTGCCTGGGCTTCCCTGGGAGTTACTGGGCCATGCAGGATTTAATTCACGTGTGCCATCATCCAGAATGAGGACATTCGTGGCAAGGCAGGGATCAGAACTAGCTTAACAACAGAGAAAAGATTTGAATCCCTTTCCAGGCTATGCAGAACCCTTTTTGTTGCGCCTTTTTGGTTAATTTCTGAAAATAAAGCCACTTGTGATTATTTAAACCGATACAGATCCTCAGGAGGGGGCGGCAGAAGGAATGCTGGTGTAGGCCAGCCATGGGCATTTTGGCCACAGTCCTCCTTTTGCTCTCTTGTTCGAGTGACGTGGTGTTATAAATGCTGATTGTTTTCACCAGTGTTTCCTCACAGAGGTGAGAGCAGGAAGGAGAAATGCTAGCACAAATACACTTTGTTTCATCAACTTTAACGGGACTTTTAAGTGTCACTTGTTTTTCAATTGTGATTTTTCTGAGATGTTCTAACTGGGGTTATCAAGATACAAAACCCTTGCTTTCTTTTTAAAGTCAGTTTTAGTGAAAATAAGCTTAGATTTGCACTATCTTTCTTTTGTTAGGTAGCTTTCTAGGATGCAGAGAGAAGACTAGCAGACTCTTGAATATCTTCTTTAACTTTGACATCAGTATGATGTCACATGCAGTTGTTAGTTCAGATGAAGGATTTCTGAAATGAAGAGAAATCTGGTAGTTTTGCAGTCCATCAGGTAGGACAGATCAGCACAAAATCGTAACAAGTGCATGCTGTAACTCTTTCTCATTTTTTCTTCTGCTTCTAGATACTTGGTTATTTTACCTAAGTTAAGTGATGGAAACATACACTAAAGAAAAAAAATCACCTTTGGGTCTTTGGCATTCACATTTGTGTGAAAGAATCTAGGATGTTCCAAGAAAACGCATCAGCCAATTGCTTAAGTATAATAACAGCAGGTGCTGAAGATGGTGCTTTCCAAAAAAAAGGCCACAGTGCAAGAATCCTTAGCCCAGAAGAAGCTGAGAGACTGGCAAAAGATCAGGTTTTGGTGTCTGAGTTCAAACAACTGAAACTGGAGAAAGAGGCACAGAAGAACTGGGATCTGTTTTACAAAAGAAACAGCACCAACTTCTTCAAAGACAGACATTGGACAACCAGAGAGTTTCAAGAGTTAAAAGCATGTCGGGAGGTGAGGTCTATACAGTTCCTCTGTAAAAGATGGGATTGATTGTGTCCAAATTAGTTAATAATACTTCTAACAAAGCCATTAGGGTAAGAACTGTCACATGTTAAGTTTGCAGTGCCCTGTGTAGTCTCTCGTAGTATCAAAGGTACTTCCTCAGAATCAGATGCATTGGTTCACTTTCCATTTATAATTGACCCATGCTGGATACTGAGAAGGAAATCTGGAGTATTTGGTTTGTGTTCTAAATAAACAACTTGTCTCTCTGCGATTTGATGTTTTCAGATGCAAGTTGGTGGACTTCAGAGCACTACTTTAATGAAAAGCATCCAGAATTACAGGCTAACTGCAAAACATTGTTAAGGGGAATAGCCAGATTATAGCTCATTATAGCTGAATGAAAGACAAGACAAAAATGGTACAATAATCTGTTGATTACTTAAAGGGTAGATGATTAAAGAAATATTAATATATTCTAAGAAAATTTGTAGTTTTGCAGAAATCAAGATTTCTGTTTTGTAGTGTCAGATTATCCAAGGTATGCCTACTTCAGTTTTTGAATCAATAGTAATTTAATTTAAAATGCTGACTGAATAGTGTCTCTGCTTATATCATAAGGAAAAAAAAAATATGATGTGCTTTTTCTTGGATTTCTTCCTCCCCAGTTCGCAGATCAGAAACTGACCATTCTGGAAGCAGGCTGTGGGGTTGGGAACTGCTTGTTTCCACTCTTAGAAGAAGATCTGAATATTTTTGCATATGCCTGTGATTTTTCTCCTAGAGCTGTTGAGTATGTGAAGGTTGGTGTGATGTTTGGAACTCCTTTTAGAGTATTTTTAGAGGCTTCTCTTGCCTTCCTTTTTGTTAGAAGGGTGGGAGACTGACCCGAAAATGGATACTGACCCATTTCAGTGGAGCTCCTATGCAAGATGCCAAATCATTGCTCAAGACCTAGTTTTTCAGCGTCAAATTGTAGCATTATGGTAATACATGTATATTATGTTCCTTGAAGAGTGTGTTTTTTGGGAGCACTGCTGTGTCTCTGCTGACTGTGCAGGACAAGCAAAATTTATTTGGGATGGAAGCTTGCCCTTGATATTTGTGAGGAAGAGAGAGTCTTGAGGAGAATCTTGAAAACAGGGCCATGAAAGTTATTAAGGAAATTTGTGGCCTGATTAGAAATAGATATGTTTGTTTATAGATAAGTAGTACTGCAGTCCAAAGTTAAGTCTTCCAGTAAGGCTAGTGTGGGCTTTGGGCTTTAAAAATCTCCTCATTTATTAAGTTTTTAAACACGGGTAAATTTCTGTACATCTGTTACTTGAAAGCAGTCTCTTGTGGGACATTTGTAATAGAGAACCACAAGACACATCCTGTATATCTCATGGCAAAGATGGGAAGAAATACACGTGGCAAACAGGAGAGGACAGTGGCTCCCTGGGCTGCCACAGCTGCACTGCAAGATGAAGTTGAGCTGAGTGTGTACCCTGCTTTTGGATGACTTAGTGGTGGTGGCCTCCACAGTTCCTGCTGAACATCTTTCTTGCCAAGACCGGGTTTCTCCTGGTAATACAGAATTCCTTTTAATGATATTTCTGTATTTTTAAAGAGTAGACGCAACAGTAAAATAGAAATGGTATGTTTTCTGAACTGTCTTAACCCACATTTCTTCTCAAATTCCTGAGAACAGACTATTCTAATAGTTGTAGTTTCACTATTGTAGTATGCAGTGAAGAATTCCTGATTGCATTAGTCACCTGTTGGCAGTTAATGTTTTTTTTGTCACCATGTTTGGTGCCGCCCTACTGATTAGTTTCACAAGTCTTTTTACTTTTTTGCAATAATAAATGCTGCAAATTTTTAGTGAAAGCATACTCTTTTCATTTCCCTAGAAAAATGCCTTATACAGTACTGAAAGGTGCAAAGTGTTCCAGTGTGATCTTACCAAAGATGATCTTCTGGAAAATATACCAGCAGATTCTGTGGATGTTGTAACACTTATATTTGTGCTTTCTGCCATTCATCCTGACAAAATGCATCTTGTCTTGAAGAACATTTACAAGGTAAAACCAGCCGATTTTACAGCCTTTAAAGCACTTTCCTTCTTTTTGCTTCAAAGTACAATTTTTATTTTTATTTTCTGAGAAAATAACCCCTCTTGTAATGGTGATCTTTAATACTATATTCCATGGATGTATTTAGTTAGTTCACCTAGCATAGAGGACTAAAATATGATTTACAATGGGTTTTTTTTTACCTCTTGGTATTGTGAGATTGGTTGGATTCTGGCCTAAAGTGTGCCATCAACATAACAAAAAGGTATTTTGAACCTGTGACTTGGGGTCCTAGGTTGTATGCTACCAATAATGTTTATGGATTGCAGAAGTGTCTGTGTTGATAAGGTGTGAATGACAGTGAACCGAAATTGACTTCCAGAAGATACAATGACTTGCAGTTAGGATGTTATTGTTATTATTAAACATGATTGATCTGTGCTCCTTTAGAAGTGGGGTCTTCAGAGATCAACATTAATCTAGAGAGACTCATGTCCCTGGGCTGCCTTTGTTAGTGGATAGACTAGGATAGGCCCATGAACATGAAAAGGATAATTATTGTTTTCCTTGTGGAGATTCCTGGCTTAACTCATTTGTAGGTTTCTGCACAAATTTGCAAGTGGCAAGTACTCCTTTTCTCCTCTAACAAATACAGCTGGTATTTAATGAGGTAGGAAGGTTGTGTGCATGAAACATCTAAAGTCAGTGTGACCAATGGCCATATTTTTCTAAATTTTAAACTCTTTATGGCTTGATTGCTTTACCAAAGAGCAATTAAAAAATGCCCAAATCCGCAACCACTCTTGCTGAAATTATTCCTTTTTTATTTCTTATTATATTGCAACATTTTTCTTTCTCACATGGAAAAAGAAATGCAGTACTATTCTAAATTGTATTGTTAATCATTAAGCAGAATCAGGTATGTACTACTCAACAAAGAAAATGCCCTGTTAGGGGCAATTTTAACAATTTTTATTGTTAAACTATATATTTTTTTTCTTTGCTCTGTATTTGAAGAGTGTGGCAGAAGAGCTTCTTTAGCTGATCAGCACCCAAACAGATATCTTAAAACTATTTGTAGTTTATTGTTCACGGGGAAGAATTTTTAAGAGTGGACAGTCCAGTTTATATACAACTGTTTTGTTGCATAGGGAATGAATTGAATATATATATCCCAATTCTGTATTGAATATGTTAGGATTCCTTGCCTTAGTTATATGTGTATGTGTATACAAATAAATATATATATGGCTAAATCCGTTTACCTTGTTAAAGCATATATATATTATGTGACAGGTATTAAAACCAGGCAAGTGTGTCTTGTTCAGAGACTATGGACTGTATGATCATGCAATGCTCAGGTTTAAATCTGGCAGCAAACTTGGAGAAAACTTCTATGTTAGACAAGATGGGACAAGATCATATTTTTTTACTGAAGGTAAGACATACTGTAGAGTGCTTTCTTTTCTGCGAAACTAGTGTGTAAACTTGCTTCAGGGAATTGCCAACATGCCCATGGAAGTTTTGTTTTACACAGATGAACTGTTAAATTGTGGTGTACTTCATTTACCATCCTTTTTGGGAGGAACAGGGTAGGATTTTTTGAGCCCTTTCTTGTTGACAAACTTCTTGTATGTGCTATTGTGTACCAAGAGCAGCAGCTTCTGAATTTGCTGCATTTGTTATTTAAGGGAAAAAGACCGATGTACAGTAACAGAGTTGATGATGACCATGAAGCAGCTAAGGAGTTCTCTTGGCATCATTCTTTTTGCAAGGCTATTCCTGGTGTACAAGATGAGATCTACTGAAGAAGTCAATGATTTCTAAAGCAGAACTATGACTACAGTGCTGAGAAGCTTGTGTACAAATCCTGCTGAGATAGCACTGGCCAGCTGTGGTCACTCTGTCTTCTGCTTTTTAGTAGAGATGATGCAAAAAAACATTCCCATGTGATACAGTATTTAAACAGTTTTTTTGTCAGTGCTCATAATGCTTTAAGGAAGGAAGGTAATTATTGCAGTTTACTGGAGGAGAATTTAAAGCACAGACCTGTGAAGGAATTTGCTTACACTCTCACAATAAATTGGGATTATATCTTGTCCTCAACTCTCAATTCCTTATGCTGAACTTCAGTGAACTGCTACTTCCCGCTATCAAATATAGGACGTTGTGTAATAAGAGTTCTGTGTTCATTTCTGTCGGGATCTTTGTTCTTAGACTAAAGCGAAATACAGCCACTGAAGAGACATATTTGGGGCCAAGTAAATGTTACTCATATTTTATGACATAACATATTGCCTAATTGCTTCTGATATATAAAAAACATTAATCTTGTCTGCACTCTCTCTATTCTTTATAGGACAACAATGAAATCTAAGATAATGCAGGCTGTGCTACAGCTTCATTGAAGCATTTATAGAGCTGTGATTTACTGAGTGATTTTTAGTTCTGTTTAAACAATTAGCTCTTACAAAGAGAATGGATGCTATGGGGGAAAAAATAAGAAACTGACCTAACTGGAATTTAAATCCAATTTTTCTTGGGTGTAAGCATTGTTTCTGAATGAGAAATTCCTTGCTAGTGTGCATGTTTGCTTAGGGGAAGAACTGAGGTAGGGAGGAGGAAAAAGAAAGAAGGAGAAAAAGAGAGAATTTATATTGCTCATGTTAGCAATTTTTTTGCCTTGGGCGGGTCTGTGACTGTCTCATGGACCACCTCTGCTCCCATTTCTAATCATTATGATCTCATTCATCTCACAGTTTTTCATATAAATATTGCTTAATGCTTGAGAATTCTTTTATTACTAGAAACATGACTCCCATCATTTCTGCACAGTTTGCAACTCTTACTATTTTTCATTTGTTTGGCACCACACTGGTACACCAAGTAATTGCTGCATGGGGTGATTTGAGTATACTTATTTATAGTATGTCTGGTCTCAGATAACAACACTGAGCTTCTTCTGTGGAAAAAAATATCCATTCATCCACTCTTTGAAATAATATTAAATTTGTGGAGGGATACATGTTTGTAATTTTCTCTTATGAAATATGTACAGCTTCCTCACAGTGAGATTTCAGTTGGTCCACAATTAGGTACTGTTTATTTATATTACATTGATGTGTCCCCCCCATTTCACATGAACACAGTGTGTCTACAGCCAGTGCATGTGGCTTCATGATGGGTTTAGGTTGATAAAAGCCTGTGCTACCACCAAAGCGTGTGGTCTCATCTTCCTTCCTCAGCCACACTTTTTCTAGTGCTGGTGTTCCTGTACCCACATGATCAGCTGTTTCATCAAGCTGATCCCCCTGAGCAGGGAAAAAATGGCATGTCTTTGTGTTCTATCATGTAGCACATGTTGAGAATGGCTTAAATTTATTGTGAAATTGCCTCATGAGTAAATGAAACTAGGTGTAGGCAAGGAAAAGTGATGCAGAGGTCACCCTGTTTGTGAGGTACTTCTGCCTTCCCTAAGGGAGATCTGCTTTGAGTAAGATTCTTTTGTTTATGGAAAAATACTTTCAGTTTGACTTAGTGGAGGCTTGGTACCACCACATTCACTTTGCCATTTTGTCCGTTTTTCTGTTGAGCAATGGCAGGTGAATGTCTGGCAATGAAGAGTGGTGTTCTTCCTCAAGCAGAGATGCATCTGCAAGGCTGGATTACCTTTGAAATGCTTGAAATAAGTGCTTTGAAATAATTCAACTAGCAAAGGTCACTTGCAAAAAGTGAAAATGCATTGGTGTCAGTCACAAGGAGAATGACAAGGTCGATTAAAAATAAGAGATGTGGCAAGTTTTGGAAACTAAACTGAGTAACAAGCTTAAGCCCACGTTTTGCAAGCTGTTTTGCTCAGGTTGATGTTTCTAAAGGAGATCTGTATTGATTTTTATTCAGCAGTCTGCCTGCATACAACAGCTTGAAATCTGAAGGTCTGTGTGGTTTTCATGCTGTAACACGTAACAACATATGCTTATATAAATGCTGACTAGTGTTTTTAAGTAGCTTAAACTTAATATTTAATCTTTTTTTTTTTTTTAAAATTCTCTTCCAGAGTTCTTGTCTCAGCTTTTCAAGGCTGAGGGATATGAGGAAGTGGTCAATGAATATGTGCAGCGAGAAACTGTGAATAGGAAAGAAGACTTGCGTGTTCCAAGAGTTTTTCTTCAAAGCAAATTTCAGAAGCCTTTCAGTAAGACATAAGTTCTTGCTGATTAGCAACAGCATTGCTTGTTTGAAATGGAACTAGCATGTAGTTTTTCCTTGTGTGCGCTCATATTTCTGGTAAAACAGAAGTGACTGCGTCCGGTACCTCTTCTGGGTTTTCATCCTCAGATATGAAACATGAATGCTATTTCTAAATGAAATTTAAGATGGTTTAGTGATGCAGCCGACCTGTTGAGTATCTGTATTCCTGCTTCTAAAGTAAATCCTGTGCAGCATTGCTGGAGAATCAGGTAAAGCACACTAAATATGGTTAATTTTAAGCACTAGTTTTCATTAGTTATCATAATTGTTATTTCCATTTTTATTAAAAACTATTTTTAAATAAGTATCCTGTGTTTCCTATCACCTATGGTTTTTTGTGGCCTGTTAAAGTTACAGTACTTCATCTGCTTTCAGTACTCCTAGGATTTCTGAGTATAATTTCTCAGATACAGAAATGAAACAGACTCTGAGTTGTATAACGTAAGCTGTATTTCAATAATCATTCTCTTTTTAATGTGCTCAGCATTTAGGCATGTAAACAAACGTTTATATTCTAAATAAGATCCTAATTTATCTGATTTCATGCCTGAAGAGAGTTGTTAGAGGATCAGTTTGTCTTTATCCCTAATTAATTTCAGATGTTCTTCATTTGATAAGCACAAATAGTTGAGGTTTTACAAGTCAGTTTCCCATTTGGAACTGAAATCAGTGAGTCAGAAGTACTTTCTTTTAGATCAAGTGTAGCCAGCTGCTTCTTTCCTGAGCAAAGGTCTTAATTCTTTTCCAGCAGTCTCAGGAGTGGTGTTGGTCTTTGCTGTTCCTTTCACCAAAAGCCACTGTCTTAATGCTACAGCATTGCAGGAGGTTCATCTTTTCCCGTCAACAGCCCTGGCACTTTGCACTTCAGAACCACTTTGTTCTTGGATGATACAATCTCAAAAACATGTCTGGATCTTTAACCTGCATTTTGAACAGCTGCTCTGCAGCAGAGGAAGCTCAGAAGCATCTGGTGACTTGTGCAATGGGCTGCACCGATCTTGTGTAATGTACACAAGCTGTAACAAGGGAAATTCCAATGAAATACTAGGGCTTTTTTATTTTTTTGTGTGTAAGGGGAGGTCAAATGCTGGGATAGAGTCCAGAGAAGTTGTGGAACTTCTGTCCTTGGAAATACTTGGAAATGGGCTGGGCAAGTCCTTGAGCAACCTGTGGCTTTATTTGAGGGTGTATGAGTATTATATATATATGTATGTATACTCCTAATACTCTGTATTTTGAGTAGGGATTTCATCTCTTGCAGTATATATTAGTATGGGATTGATTGACTCAGACTGTCATTCCACTGGGCTTGTGTGTTGCTAGATGACCCAGTCATACACATCTGATGTGGACCAGAGGTGAATATTTATGAGAGGTGTCTGTTTATGACAAGGTAACCATAAGGTATGATAATGATTTTTATTTTTTTTCAGCACTCAACACTGGCTGTGTGTGCACAGAGGGAAAGAAGTAATAACTTTTCCAGCATAAAGCCTAATGTTACAAAGTTAACCGGTCAGAATTTTTTGAGCAAATTGGAGCTGCCAGAGGTCTTATTCGGATGATATGTTTATAAATAAATTTGCAGTAGATCACTGCTTTGCATCAGGGCAGCACAGCTTTTTTTGGTCTGATTATATGAGCCCCAAAGCTGGATTTATTGTGTTATCAAACTTTGGCCTCAGAGGAAAAAGAGATTAATCCACACAATTCTCCTAATGATTATTTGAGGAGGGTTATTACATGACATCTCCTTTTTTTTATGGAGAGTATCATCCTGGGGATTTATGCATTGCTGACCCCTGCTGCGCAACCCATTAGCACTTTCTGCCATATTAGTGATAAATGTCTAGTAACATTTGTAGTAAATGAAAAAATATGTTAAAAAGGGTGTAACAATGATAGCGTTATTATAATCTGCGCAATCAGAATTTTGTGGCTTCCCTCAGCAAATGTTCGTCTTTACTACAGCAGTTCTGCACTGACTTTGTGTAGTCTGAGCTCTGTTGATTTTTAGTGGGGTTTGAACCCTGTAACACCAAGTGCCTTATAATACTGAGTGTTTGGTCCTTTTAGAGTATAGAGCACATAAATGTGACTGAAGGATGGCCTTGTCTGGCTCCTTGTCACTTTGGCATATGATTGTCAGCATGTGCAAAGGCAAGTGCGCTGAAGTGAGCATCCCAGAAAGGAAATTAAAGGTAGGAAAGTATTAACAATATTAGTTGGAAGGTTTGAGTCAACCAAATAGACTTAGCTGCAGACAGCCATTGGCTTCCTTTTTACACTGAACTAGCTGTTGCCCAAACAGTACACCTTTTTGTGTAGCTTCAGTGTTTCTGTGTATTTCTGCTTGAGGAACTACTGTCACTTTTTATGTAGCAACACATTAAGTGGAGAGTAGTAGTTCTAATTTTTTTGTCTCTCATTCAGTCTCATTTCCAGTCAGACCTGGAAAATAAAGTAGCATGCATTAGTGCCCCTGCTAGAAAGGCCTTCAGCTGTAGTTGTCATAAAGCAGAGATTATTTTCAGATGAATGGTCAGAAAGCTTTATTTGGTCTCTATGCCTTTGCTTCTTTGAACTCTAAATCATTACAAGTTTTTGTATTTGTGGTAAAGTTTGAGGAAGTTGAGTCAGCTTTAAGAAATCCTGGCCTCATCATGCGAGATACAGTAACTGATGGGATGCATGTGGCTGTTGTAGTGCTGAGTGAAGTGGATATACTCCCCCCAACCCTTTCCAAGTTTGTGTAAGCTCACCAGAGTGATTACATTCTCTGATGTTTAATGAAATATGAACTCTGGTTAAAGCTTTTCCTGTGGTTAGGGAATCCGAAGTGTCACTTTCCAGTGTGGGATTCTCTGATGTCTCCTACTGGAATTAGACATCTTGTGTTAAGGGATCATGTTAATGGGGCAGTGTATCAGTGAGGACATTAGTAAGGTCTGTTTGTTGGCTATTTTCATCAAATTTTCAGAAATAGAATGGTTTCTGAGTCTTCTGACTTTTGTGTCCTTTACTGTTCTGTCAAATTTGGTTGATACTGACAGGCTATGACTAGTCAGAAGCCCACGTGTGTATTGTGCATACACATGTGTATTGTGCATATACTCTATGCATGGGTAAGCTTTTTTTCCTTAGGAATATGGGCTACTGAGAAAAATCCACTTTAACTTTAGTGATATCACAGCAGGTTTTGTGTGGTTCATTTGATAGCTAAAAGCCTTTCTCTGTGCATCTCTCAGGTACCTGAAGGTTCCTTGGGTTCCAAAGGTATAATATTTAAGCAGTTAATATAGTGCTATCCCCATGGTTGATTGTGCATCATTTCTAGGAAACAAATGCTATAAAAGTAGGACCTGAAACTCTACCATGTATAAGCATCAACAGCCAAGTGTAAAACATACAGCCTTGAGTCTTATAGGAGGAAACCAGTATATGAAATCTGAAAGGTCATTTATAGGCCTAACTGATGTTCTTTTTTTTCTTGATTTGTTGTACAGTTTATACATCTGAATATTGAGAGATACAAATTACCAGTTAGGAACTATTTCACTGCAAGAGTTATTTGAAAGATATAAGTGTATTTGGAGAGGATGTCAGTGTTGAGCATCAGTATGTGAAGGAAAGAAGGTAAGATTATGTTTAAGCTTCTCAGGGAAAAAAGTTTTCTGGGTTTCAAAGGCCAGGGATGATATGCAATTAAAGGAGTTGTTCATCTAAAAGGTGAAATTTTGGGAATGAAAGCCCGTAGCTTCCAAAACTAGAGTAATGTTACTAGGCAGGCAGAAGGGCGACATGCAATTGTGTGCAATATTAGTAATACATGCAAGACAATCTGGGAAGCAGAATCTTATATTGGAAAGACAGTATGAAGATACAGTTAATGAAAATAGGTAAGTCCTTGTTTATGGTTTTTTACCTCCCATAGTGTAGCTATGATTAATGTTTCACTGGTTATGCTTGTTATTATTAGGAAAGATTGTGAGCCATTTCAAACATTTGGGAGCAAACATTTACTAGTTATACATTCTGAAAAAACATCTGGCCCTTGGGTGCAGTAGGTTCAGGATATGAGTATGTTTGCACTCTGTATTTGTAATGTGAGTTCATTTATTAGAACAAAGGCAGATGGTGAGCCTGTACTGTGGGGAGGCACACAGAGGCGTTGCTTGCAAAGATAAAAGCTATTAACCAGGTAAGATGTTCCATTAGAGAACGTTTTTCACTCCCACTTCCCAGGCTGCACCGTTCGTTATGTCTTCTAGCAGGAGAAAATACTGCTGCTGTGAAATTAGGAAAGACAGGGCAACAAGGAAAAGAGTGTGTGATTTTGTTTTGTTTTGTTTTGTTTTTTCCAAATGACTAGTGATTTTGTGTACCTCTACTTAAATGATCATGGGTTGGGAACGTTTACCCCCTTTTCCAGAAAGTCTTAGGTCTCATCCTTGGAAAACTGAGTTGCTTTTGAAGGTCTTTGCCAGAGATACAGGTGTGACCAATGCATGCTTGTAGAGTATGTGAAGTGGAAGATTTGGAAAGAGACCTGTGTGCCTGAAAATATAAGTCCAGGTTTGTTTTTCTCTCTTGACTCGTAAGAAGCTTTATACTTCATCATCACTTCAGTGCTTTTTCAGAGTTCCCACTCTGGAGTGTCTGTGCTGTTTTATCCTTGTTTAAGGTAGATGTGCCTTATCAACTCCAGCTTGAGTTTCCAGTACCTGTAGTATCCAAAGAACTTAGAACAGGAATAATTGCTGGTATTTGTAGGGAAAAGTCAGAGAGCAGACAAATCACAGCCTGACTACTGTCTGGACTCCACTTGGTATCTTTTACAGTCAACTTCTCTAGACTCTTAGATTTCTGTAGTAGATTTTGAAAAGTAGAGAAAGGGGTAATATCTTCATGCGTATGGGATTGTTGTGAGTATAAAATCTAAGGATTTTGACACACTTTTTTTTTAGTTGTTGTTGGCTTTTTTCCAGTTTTGGCTTCAAGCTTTTATGTGAAAGATGACATTTAATTGGAATTTTTATCATCTAATGGAAGTCTTTTTCTTTTAAATGTACCAGACTTGTTGCTGTGACTCTAAAAGCAGAATCCTCAAAAGCAGGATGGAAGGGAATGGGGGGGGGGGGAGGAAAGGATAGTTGTTTTCTGCATAAATACAGGAAATGACAGGTCCTGCTCTTTTTACTAGTAAAGCAAATTTCATAGGAACATAAAAATACTTTGAAGAAGCCACAAAACCATTACCACCATTTTTTTTCTGAATTACTTTCATTAAGTTCTGAAACCTGAAATGCTGTACAACTTAGACTTAGCAGTGCCCAGCTGGCTGACATTTCACTTTCAGCATTCGAGGATGTTCTGTAATGTCCTTTAGGACCTGGCCCCAAGGAATATCATGTTTGCCACTTCTTGTCTGGATGAATGTGAATCACTTACTGGAAGTGCTTGATAGAGTAGTGTACCCTCTGTCCCACAGTCTATCCCACCACTCTAAGTNGGGGGGGGTGGGGGGAAAGGAGAATTGTTTTCTGCATAAATACAGGAAATGTTTTGTCCTGCTCTTTTTACTAGTAAAGCAAATTTCATAGGAACATAAAAATACTTTGAAGAAGCCACAAAACCATTACCACCATTTTTTTTCTGAATTACTTTCATTAAGTTCTGAAACCTGAAATGCTGTACAACTTAGACTTAGCAGTGCCCAGCTGGCTGACATTTCACTTTCAGCATTCGAGGATGTTCTGTAATGTCCTTTAGGACCTGGCCCCAAGGAATATCATGTTTGCCACTTCTTGTCTGGATGAATGTGAATCACTTACTGGAAGTGCTTGATAGAGTAGTGTACCCTCTGTCCCACAGTCTATCCCACCACTCTAAGTCTTTTGTTGGCTTTGGATCAGCTCCCAGTAACAGTTTCAGGCTTTGATTTTGAAAGCAGCTAATAATTAAGGATCAGCAATCATCTGTATATTCTTGATCTCTACTTGGCTGGGACATGATGGCCAAGAGAAAATAGAAATAAGAATAAAACTCAGAAGAGTGAAGAATCCACTTTGAAGTAAACTGAAATAGTCAAGCTGATATAGACCCAGAATGCATTTTAGAAATACTAAAAAATCTTCCTCTTATAAACATACTTTACAAAATGTTAGCCTGCTCTTTTACTCAAGGGACCCTTCCAAGCCACTAATTAAAGGGTTTAAAAAAAAAAAAAGAAGAACATAACTGAACCTTAAAGGAAAGTACCACAAACAGACTCTGCAATATGAGCTACGTTTCTCTCGTAAAGTAGGACAATGTTGTTCTCAAGAGCCCACTGAAGACAGGGTAAGCTTCTCGACTGGTACTGAGAACTTCTACCTTGATTCCAGAATACACAGTTTATACTTCATTCATAAAACTTCTTATGGGAGCTCTTTGTCTGATTTGGTCACCAGTAGTAGATCAGTGAGATAGAATGATTTTGTAGTTATAACAATTCTTAAGATGTAGTGGTACTTCTGTGAAAGAAAGGCTTCTTGTGAATGACTGATGAATTGAAGGAGCTTTGTCAGTGCTAGCGGCAGCGTGGTCTCTTCATGTGCTAGGCCAGGAAATGCAATGTCAGGCAGCATTTTGTAGTACTGCAATAAAAATCCAAAGATGAATAGCCTTTTTTAAAAAAACAAAACAGTTTTCAAAAATTTAGAGAGAGGAGCTAGAATATGCCTGGCATGCTCAAAAAGCCTGCAAGTAAAACTGTAGCTGTAACAGTGGCATCGTTTTTTTTATAAATACCAAACAAAAAAAGCTGCTGATTTGCAGTGCCAGACTTTGCTCCTGGTAAATTCAAATGGTTTTGCAGCACAGCTAGCAGTAGCGTCACTGTCTGTCACTGTGATGATACGGTTTTGTTTCGTGTACTCTTGTTGAGAGTTGGAAATATGTTACTGTTGACTACAGTCATAAATATGAGTAAAGTATGAGTCATAAATACGAGTAAAATATGTGAAACTTGCTTTCGTGGCTTCATTTCACATTTCCTGGAGCCTTTAACATCGTATATGCTTACTTTAGCTAAGTTTTTATTGCTATTGATTTTTATGGTGAATGTGTTGAATATTACAGGAGGTGGAAAGAAATATAAAGTGCTGAAATGGTAGATTGTACGGGACTACAGGAGAGTCTCTGAAACCAGGGTAAATGGAGCCCAAATGTCAAGTTTCAGATATGGCATCTTCCCAAGAGGATTCTTTTGAACAAATCCCTTTTTAAAAGTTCACTGTGTGCTTGTTGTGGCAATATTTGGAGACCCACAAATGGGACAGCGTGGTTCTGGGTGCTGTAGACACAGAGAGTAAGGGACAATCCCTTTCCTAAAAATTGTAACCGTTCAGTTATGCAAGGTGGATAAGAAGAGGAAGAAAGGACATTAACCCGATTGTCATAAGACAGAGAGAGTAATATTTTCCCTACTTCAAATTTAAATTACTGTGAAAAAAGAGACTGAAGAAATCGTTTCCCGTATCTTGGTTCAGTACCTAAGTAACCAGCAGTCTTGCTTCAGAGCAGATCCTCTGTTAACGAGAGATACTAGCTCTGATGAAGAAAAACATGGTTCCCAAATGTCTTGTCACTGCAATTTGAAAGACAAGTGTACCATTTCCAACCCTGCTGTTGGTTTTCTGAGTGATTTCAAAGCTTGCCTCTCACTTTCTGCCTGGTAGGGAGGAGATAATGAGCTTGGAGTGAAAAAAGGTACATAGGAAACTAGTAGCTGCTTTCAGTGTGAGTTCTAAGTCTTCCTATTTTTTTGTCCTGCTACAATCATCAAGTTTTTCAAAGTCCAGCAGATGAAGAGGTAACCACAATGCATCTTTGAAAAGGAAAGGATTGGATAAAAGGACAACATGGGAAAGTGTTTTCCCAGGTTGGAAATGGATGTGGTAAAAGGCTGATGCTGCTTCTATCAAAGTCAATGGGAAAACTTTATCTGACTTCCTTAAGAGCTGTTGCAACTCCTAGGTGGCAAAAGGAATCACACTTTTGGATAGAAGATCTAATGTATCCCTCCCCTTGGTAATCCCTGATGTTGGCAAAAGAGGATCCACCGATACAGTCAATCCTGGTCATAAAAGCTGATTACTCAAAATCCTTGAGAGTGGGGAGAAAAAAAAAGTGCCTTGATGAGGGATACAAAGTAAATATTTTTGGTTTAAGCAGAAGTGTTTTGGTTACAATTGCACTGTACCAGGAGCAGACACTATAATAAAAATGGTAGTATTTTACGAGAAGTGGCAGTGCTGCTCTTTGCCTGATCTCTCCTGTCTTTTGCTGCTCTTCGCCTGATCTCTCCTGTCTTTCCAGTTTGTTCCTGGTCAGAACACAGCAAACCCTCGGGGAGTCTATAGAGAGGTTGGGAAGTTGGTGATTCCTGGTGCTTGGCAGCCTGCTGAATTTATAGCACAAATCCCTTTACATTCGATAATTTTAGTGTAACCTTTTTTCCTACTGCTGTTTGAAGCACAAGCACAGAAGAAACATAGATTTTTAAAAAAGAAACTGACCTAAAAAAGGAAGAAAAAGCTTGTCAGTGTTGGTGAGCAGTCTGTGGCTGACATGTATTTCTTAAGCAAGGGTAACATTAGGTGTCATTTGCAATGCAGTGAAAAAGGAAGCAGTAGCTTCTATTGCCGTACTGTAAAATAACTTTCTTCTCTCCAGATTGCCTCTACTTTGTCAAGCTCTTATCTGGCCTGGTTGGAGGCTTAGTCTCATGTTTTATGCCTAAACGTGGAGCTCTAATTATGGAGTTATTTGTGCAAAAGTTGGATTTTCTTTCCTCTACCCAGCTGCATAGGCAGAGTTTGACTGAAAAGGGTGAAGGGAGGGTGTTTGGGATTTTGTTCACAAGATGGCACTAGCCACTAACCAGTGCTGCCTTCCTTTTAACCCTAGTGCTGAATTGTCTAAATCTTTAACACAGTGGTAGGAAGAGCTGGTAATGATTAACTATAGACTAGACAGCTAGAGTCCTTTATGTGCAGTTAATTCATCTTTTTATCTACTTAAATAGCTCTTGGATCTTGAAGAAAGAAAACAATCTTTTAAAGAGAAAATATAATTGACTCTCAGAGATACTTGTTATTTAGTAACTAGAATACTTGTTATTCAGTAACAAGAATACTTGTTGTTCTTAGCACAATGTAAGGGAGAGTAAGGTGAAATACTATTCCTGTTAATGGTAGCAGGAATCCTAATTGCCTCAACCCAGGAGGCAATAATTTGTTGTATTGACAACTTGTGGTTTGTTTCTCTTTAATTTTGAGTCCCATTGAACTGTTACCGTAGAAACTACAGTGACTTAAGATACAGATTTCAAAATGCAGTACCTTAATACAATACTTTTTTTTTTAATTCCTCAAAAATATTAGACAAATTCCCGTTTGTGTGAACTGCTCCTGTTTTCTTCCCACTTCTTTTGTTTTATAGATGAGCTGCTCTCCAGTTGAGCAGCAGTTTAAGCAGAGCTGCATAAGATGCACATGACCAGAGAGGCTGTCTCTCATTAATTACTGTGTGAGCTCGGCTGTAGTTTAGTTTGCCATTTTACAGTTTCTCCTACTTTAGTAATCCCCATTTTGTCTCCAGCAAGCCCTCCTCATTTCAAGGGAAAAAGGAAGAATAGAATAAAGCTACATCTTGCTAGCTTTATATCTCACTTTAAAAATTTTGTGTCTAGTATAATCTGTTACCAGGCAGCAATAATAAGCTACATGTAAAACTGCCTCAACTGCATTTTATGCAACAGTAATTCTTTTGGATATTAAATGTTTGAATTAGTGTAAAAGCTAATTATCTGCCAGTGCAGAAACCAATTTGTAAAAACGCAGCTCCTCTCCCTGCCTTTCTTACACTTTTCCTTCTCTTTATTTAGGACTAGTTTATCCTTGCTTTTTGCACAAGTGAGTGGGATCCACTAACCCCAAAATAAGGAGCTCCATGGAAAGGCCTCTTGGAGTGAAACCTGTCACCAAGCAAAGTGCAGAGGCTGTATCCTAGATGCTTCCTTCCCAGCAACTGGATGATAGGCAGAAATGGAGCAGACTAAGAGCTGCTTTTTCCTACTTCCCAGGACAGTGGTGAGTGGGACTAAACTGATGTGTTCAGCCCAGAAGTGTCTCTTCCCACAGGCAGCCTCTTCAGGCACAGTTCTTTCCTGGCCTCTCTCCAAGCAGTGTGCCTATCTATTATGTTTTCTTGTGGGCTTTCTTGCTCAGAGCCTTCTGATACATTACCAAGGGCCTGATCCTACAAAATGCTGACTGACTTCCATGAAGTGACCGTGGCATCCCACGAGTTCGGGCCCTGAGACATTTCAAGAAAAGGTTACTTTGGGCAGTGACTGGGAACTGCAATAGGGGTTTACAAGTGACTATTAATAGTGCGGTACTGGAGTTCTAGACATTGTATTATTCTTTCTTCCCCGTCCACCAAACTTGTCCTGATTTCCACTGTGTAGAAGTAGTATCTGGCCTACCATTTCCGCTCTAAAATAGCCAGTGATCTCAAAGACAACGTGTCATTGCGATGTCAATATTCATCTGTCTGTACGGGCAGAGAACAGCAGACCCAGAGACAAAGCCAGCTGAAAGCGTACTGGTGTAGCTGGGCAGGACAAGAGGTCTTCCCTTTCTGGTTAACCCAAGCTGCTGGGGTATCACAGAGCCATGGGACCGTGAAGTTTCCCCGTTTAGGTCAGGATTGTGTTCAGCCTTGACATCTCAGTGGTACCAAAACAGCAGCGGAGCAGGGATGTTGAGCAGTGGGGCTTGGACTGTGGTGTTTCTGTTGGCATGTTGGTCTGTGTCACTGCCTGTGGCTCGGAGGAGTCACGGCCAACTCACAAGGGAGAAGGATGAGACTAGATTGCTTGCTTTCTACAGCGCTTGCACCAAGCCAGGTGCTCGGAGCCAAGAGCCGTATAGCCTGCAAGAGAGGAACTAAAACTGGCATCTGCCCTTTGTTCAACATGTTGTACCATTCTGGCACATATTTACTGAGGCTGCCTCCAATACACAGCTAGAGACATCACCATAACTCCAGCCTTCCTGCTCCCCACCCCTCCAGCACTCTCTAGCACCCGGTAGGACAGCAGAATGACTTGGACAATTTGTATCCTAGATGTGCAGTGCTTTGCTCGGCTCCCAGCATCACAGCCTCTTCCTTTCTGCCACGTTCCCGGCGTGAAACGGGGAACAAAAGGCATCCAGAGGCCCACAGAGTGGTCGCTCCCTCCTCTCTTCACAGAAGTTGAATGGAAGCACGACTGTTCTGTGTTGTAACTAATCGGTGGTCACAGCTGCCTCTGAGACTGTGCTGGAGCGTTGTCCCCCTGAGCAAGCGTGGCACAAGCAGTTGGAGTTGGATGCCGTGCTCTGCGGTGGCTCATGTTGTGCCAGGATAAGCAATTAGGGCTTGTCCACTGAATAAAGCAGACTGTGGCCAGGCTTTTTGGCAGTGTACGACTATTGTACGGCAGATGGTACACGGAGTATAATGGGCTAAGAAAATATTCTGAGTGGGGAAAATGTCACAGCTAAAAATGCCACCACAGCTGACATTCTCTGGAAAAGCAGAGGCCAACTGAAAAAGCCCTTTATGCAGACAGTGGGTAGCAGCAAAAATGAAGAGTCATGAGATATTTTTTTCTCTCATTCTGAATCATTCTGAAACGTCTCTCAGACTTTTGAGGTGTGCTTCACCCCCCAGGACATTAATCAAATAAAGATAAAGGTGGGGGTTTTGTTTTTAATACAGGAATAAGGAATGAAAGTGGAAACTGAGGAACCAGCTTTTTCCATTAGGGGAGTTAACATAGTCTCTGATGAATTGCCATGCGCTGATTGGGATCTGAGACAAAAACCTCAAAGATTACTAAAGAACACAAAACTGACCAATTATATTGATCAATTGTAATTTGCAAAGCAGAGGAAAACACCCAGACCAGTTTATGAAAATTATGAAGGCCAAACAACTGTCCAGTACTCTGGAGGTACTAGAGAATGAAAACTACAGACTACAAGTAAGGAGATCTAACACAGAAAGGCAAGTCAGAGCTCAAAACTGGATTCTCAAGGAAAAAAGATACCAAGACTGGCGAACATTGTGAGCCAAGACAATGCAGCATTTGAAAGAAGGATACAGGAACACCTATGGCTTGTGTTTTTGGCGAGTGGCAGCAGCAAGTATAAGTTGGACTAGAGGATAGTGAGCTTCTGGAAGGCAGGAGAAGTGAATAATGCTGCAGCTGAAGCTATGTAATCTCCCCTAAAGCAAAAAGTACGTGTTAGCAATGAGTTAGCCAGTGGGGCACAAACTGATGTAACATCAGAAATGGGAATATCAACATTGAAATGGTGCCGATAAGGCGGAAGAGAAACAGATAAAGCCTAAGTGATGATGGTAAGAGATGTGAATTGACTATCTTGATAAGTTGTGAGTGGGCACCGTTACAGTTTGCTTGGGGGCAGGAGAGGGGAGGACAGTTATTGTTATGGGAATCTGGGACTTACCTAGTTGTTGACCTCCTTATGTCAGTATACCCTTTAGAGAAGCAGAAAGTAAAAAAAAAAATACTACAAAAGAATTTGAGTGTGTTCACAGATCAGCAATATCTTTAACACAGCACCAAACAGAGGTAGTCCCATAATTCACACCCTTAGTAAAGTTCTCCTTGCCCTGAGGCTGAAGTCTGGGGAGAGACAGGCAGATTGATTACAGAAGGAATCACAAAATTGATAGGGGAGCTAACAGGATGAATGACCCTTTGCTCATGATTGTGGGAGAAGACAAAAAGACAGAATCACCCACTTCATATGCAAACCCAAAGAAATTTAATAAGCATTAAGAAAGCATTTTTCCATGACCAAGAAGAAAAATACTTGAAGATGTCAAATATTTTCTTAAGCTTAGTGCACCACCAAAGTTCTGAAAGATGCTCCTAGCCTAAAAAAAGTGTATGCATTTATTCAAACCTCCTGCTTTCGTGTGACACAGCTTTCTCAGGTTATAGCTAAACTGTAGGACTCAGAGCTTCATGCTGGCCCCCAGGTGACTAAATGTTGGGATAAGCTTATTTGTGCACCATTCTCCCTCCTCTGTCTTGAAGTCCTAGTTTCCCTTAAAAAGGACCACAGCTGTATAGGCAGGGGGAGAGCCAGAAGGGTCTCTGTGAGTCCTACCATGTGGCTGTATCATGGAGTATACTCACCCTGATAGCCTTAAGTTGCCATTTGGGATTTCTTGGCACTTGAGGTATTTCACTGGAAAATGCAAAGGACAATAAATTGTAAGAGGAGCAAAGTTTTTTAGAGAGAGCCGCTTTGGCAACCTGGGTCACTGCACGGGTCTCCTCTCTCAGATAGTTGTGAGATAGATATTTTGTTAACTGGCAGAAGCTCTGAGTGATCAGGCCCATGCGTTGTGTGGATGGTGATGAGCACCAGCTGTGCACGGTTGGGAAGGGAAGCAGTGCTGCACCTTTTGGGAGGGTCCTCTGCAGAGTCCCACGTTGCGCAAGGGTGTGTGGTTGCAGACTGCAGATTGCACAAGGTAGGTCTCTGTGCCTGCTTGGGTGATTTCTGAACCAGGACATTGAGCCTATAGACAGTTCATCTCCTATGCAGCCCTTTTCCATAACATCCTTCTTCCTAATTCTCCTTCCCTTCAGTAACTTGACTCCCCTGGCTTCTTTACCCGCTCAGTGATGCAAACTACCACGTAGCTAGTATTTGCCATTTGTACGTGAGAAACGTTTCCTTTCTCCTCTAGTTTTATTGCCTTTAGGCTACAAATGTTTGGGGGCAGGTTAGACTTCCTGTATGTTTATGTGACACTTAGTACAGTGGAACCCAAATTTGGGCTGAAAATACCAGTCACTCCTGTTCTTATTTATCATTTCTAGAAGAGAAGATCTATTGCTAAATGCTGTGGCAAAAGCACTGCTGCCTCTGTTGGTCCCAGTTCCTGCTGTGCCTCATTTGCAAAGAGGATGTGCTGGAGGAAATTGCTCTACACCCAACATGGGGTTAATTGCTTCTTATTATACCTGTATTCAATATCTCTTTGGTTTTTTTCTTTTAATTTCTCCTTTTTCTATTAAGCACTAACAAAAATGTTGACAATTCAGGTTATTTTTCTTTTACGAGCAGGAACAGCCTTCTTTGGCTCCTTCTTATGCTGACTGGTGAGTTCAAACAGTTTCATGTCAATCTTCACATACAGCTATGCAGAGTGTGCCATCCAGTCTCTTCCCTTCAGCCATTTGTTCCTATTGCAGCAAGCTCATCGGCTACCAAGGATCTTAAATTGCATTAATCGGTCTGTGAGCCTACATGTAAGGCAGCCTGGCTTGTGAGGCTGCACAGAAAGAGGGGAAACTTCATTCATTTTAAGCTTCATTTCATTTTAAATCATTCTAATTTCTTTTAGCCAAGCGGTGCTTGCAGGCATTTGTGCAAAGAAAGCACCTGTTCTCTTTAGAGCCAGGACCAGTGCCTATTTCCTAATTTTGGGTCAGAAAGTAGGGGAAAGAGGAAGAGCAGCCCAGTTGAAGAGAAGTGAGATATTTGAGGTTGAGCTTGAGCTGTCTGGCAAAACAGAGGAAAAGCCTGTTTGAATTATTGTCTCTGGCACGTATGAGGAAAAAGTACACAAGCTGGCAGGCTGCTGCTTTGGTTCCAAACAAAAAAAAAGTTGTGGGATACCCAGAGAGGCAAGAGTAGAGTTAATTATTACCTAGAGAGTTGCTTCAGGTGAGGATCCTTACTCTAACATGAACACAGACAAAAGTCTACAGCAGTGCAAGACAACAGAAGTTGCTACTGCTAGCTGTGCCCTAAGCAGTTTGCTTTGTTCCTAAGAGCTACCTGGTCTAACTATCTCAAAGCTGGCTAGCAAATGGATGGTAGTGTCTTACACTCACAAAATATGTTTGGAGAAGCTTAAATAGCAGCTCCTGTTTCTTGAGGCAGGGGAGGATTAAGCAGTAGAGAGTGATGGGCCAGGCTCACCAGCAGATGTGTATCACTGAGCCTACCTAGAGCTAAAAGGCTGCCAGTTGTGCTGCCCTGGAAGGACATGGACAAGGAAGAAAATGCTGGGTTAAGCAGGTCTGAAGGTATTTTGGACATTCTGGCAGCCTGTTAAGGACATGAGAAAAGGACCAGAGGGAGGTAGGCTCTGGTTTTCCTTGAGGCTGTGTTTCTTGGCTGTGTTTGCTTGTTTTCAGCTCCGTGGTTCTCTGTGCTTTCAGGCAGGAGTGTATACTGGGTGTCAGACTGGGCTGAGAGCTGCGGGCAGTCAGAGGTGACTCCCTCTTCTTGTTTTCCCAAGCATCTCTAGCTGGCTCAAGGCTCTTGGAATAACATACCATACAGTAGCACGAGGCTCAAGCTCTTAAATAGTGAGGCTTGCTCACTCAGCAAGACTTGGCTTTAGCCTTCAAGAAACCTTTCATTGTCTTGCCCTGAGTTCTTCAGGTCCCTAAAACAAAATAAAAAATAAATTGTTCAGCTGGCCTTAAAGTAGGGAACAAATGCAGTACAAGAAAGAGAAAAAAACAAACACTTTGGACAACATTAGAAGAGAAAATAAGCAAGGAGTGCAGAACTCAGGTTTCATGTGCAACCTCATCTCTACTCTATACTGTCTTCCCAATATGCAACCTACTTTCATTGTTTTCCTGTTTCTTTTTTTGTGGAGTCCTGGTTCAGGCTCTTGTGTTACGAACTCAGTTCTCATTACCAGAAGTGCAATCTCAGTTCCAGTCTGAGTTACAGAGCTTGAAACAATGGGATAAATAAGATAGTAAGACCCCCCCCCAAAATGAGGCTGTACTGTAAATGTATTCTAAGCTGACATGGAGGAGGATGATATTTGACTATACTGTGCAGAAGCTGCAGAATTCCCTTTCCTCACCTGCAGTTCTTGTAGATTAAGGGGTGGGAAACATACCTTTTTACCTGGAGTTGATGGGGGAAACCTATTTAGGATTTCTTGATTTAAATACTATGGGACGTCCGGTATTTTAACAGAAATATTTCATCAAGCTCTGCTGTGTTTCTTGTGTGTCCCTCTTCAGTGCTTATAGTTTTTAGAGATGTCCCAGGTATAATGCACATAAATTATATTCTGGATGCTGCAGTCAAGAATGTAATGACTGTTAGTATTTGTAGGATAGGAATCTAAGCCAGTAGGTGTGTTAGAAACACCTAGAAGAGAGATCTGCTCATCTGAGAAACCACAGAGAACTGCAGACTCAAAAGCAAACTGTGTGGCAGATAAAAGCAATCAGTGTCTTTTGAACTTCTCACTGACTTTTCATTGCTTGTCAGTCTATGCGTAAAACAGCTATAAGACCCTTTTAATACACCTTTTGGAAGGAAGATTAGTTTTAACACTCAAATTTTATTTCCTTCTCTGTGTTTATTTTTCCCCTTCAGGGTATACAGGTGTTTCTTTGCTGTCTCTCTGCATGCTCATATTGCAATCTTCCATTTCAGTGCTTGAGGCAGGGGTGGCAGCAGCAGCCTGGTTCTTGGTCAGGCTGTGGCAAGCACAGGAGGAGGTATCTGGCAGATCATACACTTGTTCTGCACCTCTGTTTTGAAACAGGCAGTGGGATGGCTCCAACCAACAGCCCTCCAGTTAGATTGCGTGGATTTGTGAAAATATCAATTAAAGCACCTGGCAGAAAACCATGATTTAGTTGAAAAGTATTTCAGCGCACTTACTAAATTATTCCAGTGTAAAGAATTCTTGCCATTCTAAGAATAACCTTTCTTTAGATAGCTTCAAAAACCTCCTACTGTTACTTTTCCACTTTTTTCAAAAAATAATACTAATTTTTTTAGAGAAAGTGTTTCTGTTTTTCTACTGAATAGAAGAATCGATGTTCTTTGTTGTGAAATCAGACAGTAAATATATAACTCCTGAAAGCTTAAAGTTAAACTCTTGCATGAGAAAACAAATTCAGGTCAGGAGTCCAAATGTCAAAGTTTTCTTTATGTGCATTTATCTTAAGTTTTAAAGATTAGGATTGTGGAGAAGTAGGAGGATATGGACTAGTAACATTCTAGAGCACATTTCTGAGCTCTGAATTTGGCCTTCATCAGCAATGTCCAAGTTCCTAAAGTTTTGCTTATTTCTAAACCATTTGTTTACTTTGTAGTCAAATTACCATAAAAGTAGGAGACACATTTGCTGCACATCTGTTATCAGAGTGGTTCCGTCAAAGCCTGATTATAGTAATTTTTAAAATCCGATCCTGTAAGTGAAGTCTATAGTATCTGTTTTCATCAGGATAAAAAGCAACACTTTTTTTTGAGGAGGAATTGATCTGACTCTGCACACTTGGATACCAATTTAGGAACAAATTCTCACTGTAAAAGCACAAGGAAGGTGGGTGGAAAGTTGTACATCTCTTTAAAAAGGAACTGAAATAGTACCTCTTATACAGTCATGTTAATCTTACCATATGAATCACAGAACAGACAACATCTTGAACATGGGCTTTCAGGTGTGGGGAGGGTGCACCTGAAAGCAAGCCAAAATCAATGGAAGGGTGCTGTGCTGCTCTGCCCCAGCAGTGAGATGCTGTTAAGTATTAATGCAATGCATTTCTTAGAGATGAAGTTGTGATATGCAGCATTTTTGTACCCATTTATGTATTTTTGGTAGAGAGCCTGTTTCCTCCCCAAAACAGCTGCAGTTATTGTAAACCTGTGTAAATGCTATCATTAGCTTAAAAGGAGCTTAGAAAGATGTTGCTGTTTCTCATGTGGGCATAAGGTCAGATCCATCTAGTGTATCCTGAATGAGACTTAGGTATTTGAGCCTCAGGCATGCTCTGCTGCGTTTCCTTCATCTCCAGCCTGTAATCGGGGTGGAGAAGAGGCTGCAATTTTACAGTGCAGCTGGGGTAGGTTTTGGAGGCAAAGGACCTCTTCCCAGAAGGTGATTTTCTATCAGGAGCTTAATAGCATGGTCCTTCATTCATCCTGCAGCTGGGAGCCAACCTTGTGCCACGTCATGTGGTGCAACCAGTGAAGCCTTGCATGTTGGACTTAAAGAAGGTGGGAAAGGTCTTCACCTTCTTGCCCATGGGCTCAGATAGTTAAGCAACCTATAGCGTGAGTGGCTCTGCAGCTGTTGTCCTTGGGCATACCCTTGTCCTTGGGGAAACATGGGGGAATTTGAGCCAACTTTGCTGTCCTGAGAGGTGTTTTTGTCTGTATAAAGAGGGCTGTGCCACGTTATATCATGATTTTTGTGTGTAGGGAGGTCATGACTAAACCCATTGCTTCTGTATCATGACATTGTCCCTGCTGCTGAGAAGCCTATAGGCAATCCATCCTCTCCGTAAGTGACCCAAAGGAGATTACTCTGCACCCTCACCTTCTGGGGCTCTTCTGGCCTCTGTCCCACTAGCTCTGGCATGTTGGACCAGCTCTTCAGCTAGGGAAGGGCCTAGCTCCCCTGAATTCAGCAGAGCTCTGCTAATGTATATGTCTGGTGGGTATGAGCCATTTTTGCTAGCGTTCCCGGGGGTTGATACGTGTCCAGATGCTGTTACTGGAGGTAGCAGATAAGAAGCCACAGTTTTGTCCTTAATCTGTATCTTTGTAACACTATGATGGGGGGAAGAGGTGAAGAAGCATCTTGCCTCTTCTCACTTCTGCCAGTATTTACTCATGGATGTGACAAGCTGTCTTTTTCTAGTTTGTGTGAAAAGTGACACTTAATTTCCCTTCCCTGCATTGCAACCTTGCCAATATATTTGCTGCAGGCAGATATAGATTTGTGTTCATTTCCCTAGCAGATGTCACAGTGATTCAGTGCAGAATCTGCTTTGGGACATGATTAAAATTGAACTGTTACCCAGGAAGGAGAGATGAATGCATTGGTATTTTCTGCTTCTGCTACAATACTAGAACTTTGTATTTCAGATTCTTGATTCAGAGTTTCAGCTTCCCAGTTTGCACAAGGAGGCAATATGTGCAACTGTTTTAAACACTTGGGAAATTCTGTAGGACCAAATATAAATAATGAAAGTATCTGATCCTAAAAAATAGCTTAGGTTTATGCTGATTTCGACTGCCTCGATGTTTGTCCTGGCAGTGGCGTATAGTGCAAGCTGCTATTTCTAAGCTGTCCTAGGCAGGGCTGGATGAGATGCACTGACATACCCATGTGAGTTCAAGATGATGTTTCCTGCACCTTACCTAAAGGTATTTAGTTACTGACTTTACATTCAGTGCTGTGGTGAAGTGGCAGTTGTTTGATATTTAGATGCAAGAAAGTGTCTATGAGTAGGATTTGAATGCTACTGTTACTTAAAGTAAGGTTTAATTAAATGCAGGCTCCTATTACTCAGAATTTTACTGAGAATGCTTATCTCCTTTCTTTCACTTCTGCATCCAGTTTACATGTAAAAATCATTCTCTGCTGAGGAAGTGCCTCAAGAAGGTTTGGCGTTCTTGTAATGACAACCCAGGGGCACTGCTTCCCCCTTCAGAATCCAAGATAATTGTATAGCTGCAGCAGGGTAATACAGGAGCCACATTTAAAAAGAATAAAAGGCAAGTATTAGCTGCTCACTTTGCTGCTGATACGCTATTGTTTGATAGATGTATAATTGATGTGTGTGGCTGTGATATGCAATCTCTAGTTTGTGTGCATGTTTGATGCCTATATATTCTTTCAGGGGTTCCCCACTGCCTGCTATTTTCTGTCATTGCAAGTAGATGCTTACATAGCAATGTGTCTCCAGCTGGCTCTTGACCAAGCCTTCTCAGGGCTTGTGGAAATACCCCTCCTTTAATAAAGTTAATATCAGCAGAGATTGCCACCTTCAACCATTTTGATGTCCTTGGCACAAAGGAAGTGCTGTTTCCTCCCTTTGGAGGATTAGACAGCATTAAAGCTGCCCTGTCTGTGAAGATTAGCACACTGCTGGCTGCTTGTTTTTTCTCCCCTTCCTCCCCTTGAAGGAATTACTGCTCCGAAGGGGTACCCGCAAGGGGAGAGCTGTACCGCAGACAGCCTGACATCTGCTTTGTTCCTTTCACTCTCTCTGCAAAACATCTGCGTCTGAAAATCAATTTCACCTCCTACTGTTTGGAGAGGGTGTTCCTGTTCTTGCATCCGTGCATCCCCAGCACTGTGCCACAGCAGTTGGGGGACCGATTGCGCCACCGCAGCTATTGTTACACTGGGACTCCCTCCCAGTCCTTCTGGCTGGGACTGGGAAGCAATGTGGATGCCAAGCTGAGCTACAGCAACTTTTGTCCCTGTGTGGCAATGTCAGGACTGCATTTGCGTTGTTGACAGTTTTCCCAGTTTGCTTGGGAAATCTCAGAAACAAGCCTTCTGGGTCCCTGGGATGTCGAGCACACTGAACCCTTTCTTGTGATGGTGACATCTTTCTGGTCCGTCTTCTTTCTGGTAAGCTGGCTCCTGAGAAGATCTGCGTGTCAGACAGTCTCAGAATATTTTGCAGTACTGGATCCTTCTCGAAACAAAGGGTGGATGATCCTCATGCATTTTTTCAAACACAAAGACCTTCAACTGTCTTCCTCCTTCTCTGCATTTTGGTTGGTGACCATGCTGATTTCCTGAGCCACGCAGTCCATTCGCTGAAACGGTCTTGGCAACAAATCACCTAGGCATCCTTTCCTTTCCTAGACACACTGCCTGAATACCTCTACTGTACAAAAAGCAACGTGAAGTGTTTAGAGAAATGAGGGTTAATTTCAGATCGAGTTTCAGACGTAAAATCCCACTGTCCTACCCAGAACCTGCCCTGGATATTCATCACGCCTCCCATTTCCAGGGAATTCAGATACTTTGCATCACGGGAGAGCTGCTTGTGCCTTGGCAGCCGGCCAGAGGTGTTGGTGCTGGGATGTAGGTATGGCTTCTGGTGCTAACAGCTCACTTGCAAGGAGTTACCCTGTGGGAGGGTAGGAAATGAAAGGACGGAAGGAAATTGGAGGAAAGGCCAAAGGGGCTAAAAAGGAGGCCCAGGGGTCACATTTTAGATCAGAGGAACATAGTCCCCAGTGAGGAGTGAGTTGTGTTCATCTGCATGTTAATGAAGGACAATCTGTCAGGCTCCCTGAGGTCCTCTTGGGCAGGATTTTCCAGAGGGCTGAAGCGTGCTCCCTTATCGCTTCCTGCTGTTGTGGAGCTTGCTCCTGGGATAGGCGCTGCCTGTTCTGGCTGGGAAACGGCCTGTCTGCACATTTGAGCTGGAAAAGTGCTGTTCTGATGTGGTCATTGGCTAAGAATAAGGGAAATGTCACCTTACCTCCTTGTGTAAACGGAACAAGGAAAACAAAACAATGAATGACTTTTTGGGATGAAAGTGAGCAGCTTTTGAATCCAGTCATTTGAAGCAATTGTTACTTGACAGGTAACACTCCTTTGTACTCCCCACTCCGGAGGTCTGGAGGACATCTCAAAAAAAAAAAAAAAAAAGGTGGGGAGGAAGGGAGAAGTGGAGAAGTGAGTTTCCTGACTGTTGGGTGGGTTGGCAGGACTCCCAAGGTGAAATTCTTCACTTCTGCCCCTGCGAACTCTTGTTCAGTAGAATTGTAAAACTGCCCACATACTGGAGAGATTTCAGTTGAGAAGAAGTTTCATCACCATATGGTAGTTCTTTCTTGGGTTAAGCTGTTTTTCTGTGGCAAAAGAGACTCCAGGGAGCATCAGCATACTCCAGGTGGTATCACAAGAATTCTCCGGTCTCTACAAGAGGCAGGAAACACATCCCCAAAGTGGGAGTTAAATGATGTAGCTGCATCTTTGTACAAAACTGGTGTTGAACCATAGCTAATCTCAAGTTCTATGGAACAGTTTATATAAGAACAAAAGAAATCTGTTTTGGAAATAATTTATCATCATAGCAAGAATTATGGGGTATTTTTTAGTTGTGTAACTTGTGCTATGGAAATCTAAGATTTTTTTTTTTTTTTTTTTAAAGGACCATGCATTAAGGCATGGCTGCTAAATAGATCAGTCTAGTTCAAAATGAGAAAAGGCCTTCTGCAGAACTAGAGGAATGGAGCAAGGATGAAGTGTGCCAAAAACAAGAGTCCAGAAGAGAATTTAAACTAGAATTTAAAAAGTGACTCTTGGGGTCTGCTTTTGAATTTCGCCATAAGATTCTTACGTACCTTTTTTGGAGTCGTTTAGCCTCTTTATATCTTCATGATTTTGGCCTTGGAAAAAGATTTTGGCTGGTATACTGAATTAATGTGTTTAAGCCCAGGTCTGGAACTTGTGTGCATCTGCTGGTGAAAGAGAAAAGTCTGAAGCAGTTCAGCTAATAGTGAGACCAGAAGCACATGGGGCAGGTATCTGTCTGTAACCTGGTAACGTGAAGCGTTTGATCTTGTGCTTTCACAGCTCTTCAGTTGATGGACAGCTGAACCACTCGCAAAACTCTGAAGACCCTTCCCCTGTTCCTGCATATCTGTGCTGTACTTTCCAAACATAATGTCAATTTGTAGAAGTTGTAAGGATATTTCCTAATGCTCAGAAATCCCCAAAGCAGTTGGGCAGTTTTGCTTTCATTTTCTTGCTGCTGCCTCTCTTTCAGGAACCTGGGGCAGCCCCAGCAGCCTCTGCCTTGTCCTTGTGGCTGAGGGACCTATGGGGAAGAGCTGATGAGGGGTGGGATGGCTGAATGTCAGCATGAGGATTGGTGTCTAGTCTGGCTTGCAATGAGAGAGCGCTCCTGAGACTGTGTTTTGGTGGTGGAAAGTTGGGGTGTGGGGAAGTGAATGAGAGATGGGATGAAACAGAGAAATCAGAGGAAAAATTTCAGCTGGGGAGAGTGAGCAGCAAATTCTGCCTCTGGGAGAGACATTTCCAGGATGTAAAGTTGGGGAGGTCAGAAGAAGGGAAAAAGAAAAGAAGGACAAAGACAAAGGAGGGAAGCAATAAGCGAAATTATATGTGAGATGGTAGAAGGAAGGAGAAAGTATTAAGACTGTGGAAAAGAAGAGGCTGAGCCTGGATGATGAGAGAGAAGTTGGGATGACAGAGCGGAGGAGTGGGGAGCAGAGGTGAGAGGGAGAGCCTGTATCTGCATTGCCATCCGAAGGCGTTTATTCAGCTCTGGGGGATGTGAGGCTCTTGGTCAGATACTCCTGGCAGCACGGCTTCCTACCCTGCCCTGTGTGACTGACTTTGGACTGGGGTGGATTTCACAGCCTTGGTGCTGCTCTGGGCTGCCATCGGGCACCGAGGTGGGAGCCTGGGGCTGTGCCTCTGCAGCAGGACGCCCCTGCCGCTTCTGGCGTGGGGGAAGGCAGGAGAGGGAATGCAGATAATCTCTATTTCTTATCCTCATATTCAAAGTTGGGTGCTAAAACAGACTCTGCTTCACTCCTACACACAATGTGCTCATGTAATGGAAAGCACCAAAGAGTGTGATTGTACCAGGTAGTGGGTGGAGGGCAGAAAATCTTGCTATTGATGGTAGGAGAGGGGGGAAAAGGACACAGGAAGCGTCTCACCTTTACAAAGCTGAGACAGATATTTTTTAAGTGAATATTTTAAAGCTTTGTGGATTTCCATACATATCTGGAAGGAGGCACTTGAAGTGTGGATGCTTAGGATCTCACAGGCATCAAACTCAAATTTGTTAAACTGGCAAGTTTTTCTGTATTTAGATACTTGATAAGCTCCTGGAAAGGAAACTAAAGAGGAACATAGAAAAAACATTTCCTATTTCTCCTGTCACTGTCATGGGTCAGCCAAATGTGGTTAGGAAGCAAAGAGACTGTGCAAAGATCTTTCTTAATACCTTGCTATTTAGGCTTGGCTGTGGAAGGGTCTGCCCCCATCTTTGGACTTCCCAGCTGTTTCCCGCTTGGCTGCCAGTCTGCCTTCACAGCTCAGAGGCAGGAGTTCCCCTTTGGTTGCCAGCCCCCAACTTTTGTTTCTCTAGGTATAGACCAGGGTTCTGCCTTTTCTCTTTGCACTTGAGCTGATCATGGTGATAATGAGGTCCCAAATCTTTCTGTAACTACCTGGTCTACTCATCCCCCTGTTGGGAGGCGCATTTTGAGTAGGTGTCTGTTTCCCTGATCCTCTGGGCCATCCATGTACTGGAAGTGTCTGTGCTGTTTCCCTCTATTTAATCAATTAACACCTGTAAGAAATAGGATTTGTGCAGGAAACCAAAGGGAAAGCTTCCCTGGGTAGCTGTTGCTTAAAGGAATGCTCTGAGATCCTCTGATGAAGGATGTTCTGGAGGCTCAAGGGTAGCTGTTGCTTAAAGGAATGCTCTGAGATCCTCTGATGAAGGATGTTCTGGAGGCTCAAGGTGTCAATGTTGTGTGCTCAGTAGCTTAAAATAGAATATGGGTGAATTTCCTGTCTGACAGCAAGATTACGCAGAAGCGACGTCTGTGGTCAGAGAGCTCTCAGTGGTCACCAGGTTGCTTTTGCACGGAGCTGTGCTCCAGCCTGCACACATGGGGTGGCTTTGCTGTGTGGGAGATGCCTCCCTGGTGGCGGGAAGGTGCCCATGAACAGTGTCACAAAGCACCTCTCAGGAGCATTGCCCATGACCAGGAGGTGTAAGGAGCCCCTTTCCTGGTAAGCTGGCAAATTACTGTGTGCTGAGTGCCTAGAGTAGCCATCCAGTGTGAGGGACGGGCTGTGGAAGCTGCTAGCTTTGAGCAACCATTCATGGCTCTCACTGAAGTACACTGAAGTCACGGGACACATGAATACCCTGAACCAGACCCACAGAAGCTTTACTACCTGGAATTTCTTGTTTGTCATTGCATTTTCATAGTGCTGTGTTGCAGGGACTCCTGCCTTTAGCTATCAGTGTTGTGTTTGGTATCATGAGCTGTGTGGGCTGGTGGCAAAGGACCAGTGAGGGGATTTTATCCTTTAAATCATTAAGCAAACGAAGGATTGGAAAAATGTGATGTGTTCTTGCACGTGGCTAATGTTATTTGGGAATTAGAGGTGGTTCTTTAAAGAAATGTTTTAAATGTGGTTTGCATAGATGTCTAAGTATAAAGAATAAAAGATGAGGGTGGGTGTTTTTGTACTGAACAGCAGTGAGGTATCCGCACCACTGCAGAAACATTACTGAACTGTCAGGCACTTGCATCTCATTTTGGATCTCACAAGGCAGCACCATCTGAGGCCTGATTTTGAGTACAGACTAACACTTTTGCATTTGATCCTTCTGCCATTGAAACTGCGGAGACTACTTATCGAGGAAAGCAGACAGCAGGACTGGGAACCTGGATGGATATATTCAGCTTAAAAGGGTGCGGTATAGGCTTTTTCCCTGTTCAAGTATCAAGCACTGTAAAAGGGATCTTCCTTATCGTTCAGCAGCAGATCTGAGAAAGAGTCTCATATTAGTTGTTATTTCCTTAGATCTGCACAAGCAGCACGCTGTATTTTGGCCAGATGAGCAGCAGGGCCACTCTGTTCCTCTGCAGATGTAGTGTCATCTTACTGATGGTTTTCACTGGGAAATTCCACCCGCCATCCGCCTGGCCAAAAGACAGCTTGGAGAGGAGAAAATAAGTCCCGTGATTTGGTGGTTCTTTCCCAATGAAACAACAAGATGCAGGGAAATCCATCAAGCTGTTAGTCATGCATTTTATATATATATATCTCTATCTCATTGTATGTGTGAGTGTGTGTTTATATATGTATATAAAACTATATTGCACTTGCACTATCTATAACTATATAAAGCATCATCAATGTCAGGCTTCAGAATTATAAGTAGCTCATGAGATATAAATGTATATCCAGTAGAAACTGGCCCAGCAGGTAATTCTGCTAGTAATCCTTGTATTTAGTTTTTATGAACGATATTAAGATTAATTTGGCTAGAAAATAGATAGTACTTCTTTAAATGAGCCTCCTTTCTTTGTAGCCTTGTGAAGCCTAGAGGGTATTTTTAATCATCCTTAAATGGTGCTTGTTAAAAAAGAGAGTGAAATTAAAGTGTATTTTGGGATGTAGCTTTTTCTTTAAATACATTCCTTGTAGGTGGGGAAATCCACAGTTGTTTGCACTGTAGATGGTCAAGCTCCATTAATGTGTCTTTGTGTGCATTGTTTGTGTGGAAGTTCATAAGGCGATAGCATCTTATAAACTGGTGTAAAAAAGCTAATTAATTTTTAGTGCTTCCTAAAACGCAGAGCACAAGCATGTCACAACCGTTGTGAGTGTGGACGCGTGAAAATTTGCTTGAGAAATAAGCCAGAGGAAGTTTTGATTCTGACCACTTCTCAAGTATTTAATACCCTGCACGTGCATACAGGGAGTTCAAAATCTTCCGTAAATGCACTGCATATCTTCAAAAAAATGTAGTCACTTAAAAGATTAAGTTATGGAGGACCAGATCTTCAAACGTACAGTGACTGTGGGTGAGATCCTACTTAATGTTTAAAAATGTTTTGAACGTGTGCAATATACTTCTGAAAACCAGGAAAATAGATGGGGTTTGAGTGTTGATAGAGCAATGCCTTTGCTGCATTTTGGAAGAGGGAGATGGTGGCTTTGTTTTCAAATGAGACATTCCTTGAGCTAAACTAATTCCTGGTGTGACATTGCAAAAGCCAGTGGAGTAAACTGGTCTTCAGGATTACTTCAGTTAAGAAATTACATGGAGGATTTTATGCCTATCAATGTATTTTGGGAACCATGTTTTATACACATTTTTTCCTCCTTAGAATTGGACTGTCTATACTTCTGTGTTTGTTTTCATGGTAAGTTATTTAAAACCAAATTGCAACAGTGCTTCAATATTTGAGACCAATTGGAGGGTAGCCTCTAGCACCATAATCAATGAAAGCAGAAGAATTTTTCAGAGCAGAATTATTTCTCCCCTGGAGGAGAGAGGCAGTATTCTGTAAGCAAGGCTCTGTCTCTCAGAACTGTTTTCTCTACAAAGGCTTCTATGAACTGCAAATGTGTTTCCAGTGATCAAATGTGCATTAATTAGTCCTGAACTCTGCTCAATGTGCTGTCAGAGTTCAAAAAGTAGAGAGGCTTCTTTCTGAGGAGGGAAATGCAACTGTGCTTTGTATTTTAGGTCTTTGCCTCTACTGCTTGGGCAGAAGCAAGCTTTGAGGGCAAGTGTGAGCCTAAATTTGAATGTAAGATGAGATTTGGAAAAAAAACAACCCTTCCTTAAAATCCATTCAGAATCTACCGTTATCAAATATATGTAAAAATACACTATCCATTCACTTTGATTTTTTTCCCCGTAAATTAACTACAGTCATTAGTATGTTTCCCCAAGCGGTTCTTCAATGATGCATGCTTCTTCCCAGCCGATTTTATTTAAAATGCAACTGCTAGTTCCCCGGTGTCTATTCAGAGATGTAATACATACTCTACAAACCATCCTCCAGAACGAGGGAGAGAATTCCTCTCTGCACTCCTCCCTCGAAGCACAGACGTTTCCCTCTTTCCCCTGCCAAATGCTGCCTGCGCACAGAGGATTTCCGTGGGACCAAAAAATGGGGTTATCTAGCACCTTCCCCCCCCCCAAAGGAAGACCGTAGCGGTGCTCTTGGCCACAGCATCAGCCTTGCCCACAAATTTCCGTGCTCCAAGATCTGGCATAAAGTTGTACCCCAACAACTGCTAATTCTCTGCTGCAGTTGCTCTGGAATCCCATTAGTGAATGAGCTGTTTCTTCCTGCCTCAACCGCACAGTGCTTTGTTCAAATATTGAATGCTTGGGACCAGGGTTTGGAAATATTGCTAGAGGAGAAAGCAGGGGCTGTCTCGCTCGAGCCTCGTGCGGGCTTTACTCAGCCCCTCGGCGCGTGTGGGACCCGTGTGTGGGAAGGGAAAATGTCAGCCTGACTGGCTTTTTGGGAGTGGGGTGGGGCTGGGGAGGTGTCCGGCTTTTCACAGATGATGCAGGAGAGATTTGCTGGGATGAGATCACTCCCGACTTGGCAAAAGTGATACCCAAATGCCACCCTCCGCGGTTGACTTCTGGCGCCGCATTGACTTAAGCAGAGGATGAAGCCCGTTTACGTGCTGTGCGGGATTGTTCCTGATACTCCCAGGGCTCTGCCACCCTTTGCATGTGACAGGGGTGTCAGCCGAAGCTCTTTCATGGGGAGGAGAAAAAACTGTTGAGTCTTTTATCCATCATCTTCACGTGTCTCCCTCTCCCTTTTCTGTCAAATAGCTCCCTTAAGGCCACTTTTCTCTTTATGGCTTAGTGATGTCTGCAGTGATGACAGACATATGACCTGTGCGTTCTTCAGCGGGTTTTAAAATATAAATCTTCCCGATGTATTTTTTTAATATAAAATGATCTCAGTGACCCTGGGGATGCGTGTTGAGAATTTTGGAGCCATGGGGAAAGGGGCCTGGGTATTCATAGGCTCCTGCCCAGCGCTAAGCTCTGCAGGCAGCTCTCCCAACGTGCTAATTCCACCGTACCACTGGGGGAAGAAACAGCTTGCTCTGCCTTGATGGTAGCAGATTGATGAATTTGGCTGGAGGTTTTTTTGAGCTGTGACAATGACAGGGACTGTCATGGCAGCAGTGGAAGAACAGAGTCCTCGCTCAAACGTCACAAATTCCTCGGGGAGAGCACGGTCTGCACCTGAGTGTTTCCATACCCCAGGCAGTGGGCAGTGCTTTGTGTGACGTTGCCATGGGTCAGACTGCGTAGGTTTTGGAGAAACACAGGAAAGCTACAGCATGTTTTACATAGCCTTGTTTTCTGGAAATGTAAGCGATAACGGCAGGATTGCCAGCATTAACTCTTCTATATGCCACTGTGTGTCTTCTTTAATCTTCTAGGATAATGAGAACTTTGGACGTTTGACCACCACGGTCTTGACATGAGCCACAGCACACCAGGGAGGAGATGCCAGGGCCCTGGGAACCTCAGGCTGTGTGTACACATCGAATTCCCTTAATGGACAGCAGTAAGAGGAAAACACTTGGCTTTGGCCAATGGTTTGGGTTTTTTTTCTTTTTTTTCTTCTTTCCATGATTTATTCTGCTGTGAGAAATGAAGATGTTGCAAACAACCCATCTGCGTTTTTGCAACACCTCCTCTGTTCCTTGATTATTTTAGTTTGTTGGTGTCAATTTGCATGTTTATACTATTTTCAAATGTTTGTGCCACTCTCCTTTTCCTCCCATCTTTTTTTTTTTTTCCTGGTTGCTTTACAGAGCTTGAATGCTTTTTTTTTTTCCTCTTTTTTTTTTTTTACCTTAGGAATGTGAATTTTTATCTTCTTGTGCTCTGCTGAGATTTTTTTTCATTTTGAGTCTCTCAAAGGAAGGTTCTTCACCATGTCTAAGAACTGGGTTTTTTAATTCTTTTATTATTATTATTAATATTTTGAGGTGTTTCCTAACAGAAATGGGGTTAAATCAAAAGTGATACTTTTAAGGTAGAGATATATTCCTCGTGTGTTTGAAATGACTTGTTACCCACCCAGGGGAAGTGAGGAAGTGGTTCAGTGTGGTTGGTGTGATTTAAGGAAGGGCCTTGGCTCAGCCAGTTTCTTGCCTTGTTTTTGCCTTCTTTTTTCCTCCGTGGGAAGCCTGGCCCATGTACTCTGGTGGGACCATCTTCTCTACGTCTCGAGGAGAGGAAAGACAAAGCACAATGTTTTTC
>JAHREE010000179.1:303213-384568 GCA_033628505.1 Tringa tobata
CATTTCCTCCTTGCGGTGCGAATGCACAAAGAGACGGGGGGGTGCGGGGAGGGAGGGGTTCCCCCACCATCACCGCCACCACCGCTCCCCCCCCGGAGGCGGGGCCGGGCGGGGACCGGGCCGGGGCGGCGGAGCCGGGGCTGAGGCAGCGCTGGAGCGGGAGGCGGCGGAGGCGGAGGAGCCGGGGCCGCCATGGAAGCGGGGGGCAGGAGAAGCCGAGCCGCCGAGGAGGCTCCGAGGCCCGAGGAGGAGGAGGTGGACCCCCGCATCCAGGTGAGGGGCGCCGCGCCTTGCCGGTCCCTCCGGGGAGAGGGGCGTGTGTGTGTGTGTTAACTGTAAAATTTATTTTTAAATGTATATAATTTATATAGCAGTTATTATAACGATTGCCTTTTATTTTTAATCTTTGCTTTCTAATGCATGTGTACATACACATATATACATGCACACACACATATATGTATTTTACATAGCTCTCTCTATATATATTTGCCTGCGGCGGTGCAGGGCAGCCCCGGGTGTCTGGTCGCCCGCCGGGTGCCGGGGGAAAGCCTCCCCGGGGCTCCCCAGCCCTTTGTTACCCCGCAGCCCCGGGCTCCGTTGGGCGTCCTTCCTTCTGCTCCTGCTGAAATCCCCCTCCCCTCTTATTTTTGGCCGTGACAGCGTGACCTTGCTCATGGAAGAGGGCCGGTGCTCAGAAATTCGTAAATGAGGGAAACCAAGAATTTTAGAATTATTCTTGTTTGTTTAAAAAAGAGAGCTTTAGTGGAAGATGGTGTTTCCTCTCTCTGAATGCCTTCTGAAATGCTTTTTATTCTCGCATGGTTTCTAAACAAAGCTTTTCTCCCCCAGATCATGCCTTGACCAATTGCCTAGTGTAAACTTCAGCATGCTGTGGTGCCTAAAATGAAATGTATTTTTAGGTCTCTGCAGATTTATGGCTTTTGCCTCCAGCATTTCTAGGGCTGTTTGTCATGAGTGTATATAAGCATGTGTGTACATTGCTGAGAGGATGGATCCTTGGCATAGGGCCCTCCTTGCTGTAATTGTCATTCTTTTCTCCATCGTGAGCGTTTCTTTTCCAGGGCCGAGCGGAGCGATTGCAAAATTCACAGAACGTGGTTACACGTAGAGAGGCTCTCAGCCAAAAGCTGGCCTGTTATTGCCCTGATTTTGAGAAGCTGAGCTCCATTAGTGTCAATTGATCTAATTCTGGCCTTCGGTTGTGCAGCTTGCAGCGTGTTTCCACATACCAGACTTCCACCTTGTTGGCGAAACAGTGGGTTTTGTTCAGTTTTCTGTGTGGCTGAAAAAAGGGGTTGCTGTGTCTGCCTCCGTGAGAGCCATAATGTTCTTAGCCTTACAGTAAAATGTAACTGAGTAATTTCTGTGTAAGTGTCTGTTTCAGAAAACATGGATATGTGGGTATGTATCTTCCAAATCCTAGGAGCTGCAAATGAAATCTGACCTCCCAGGATAAGAAAACTAAACTGTTGCAATTAATTCCTTTCTGATTGTAACCAGAGTCATTCTTGTAATCTAGTGGGAAATCGCTCAAGTGACAATCAATTTACAGCGTTCCATTTCTACAGCTAAACATTTCAAGGCGGGTTCTGTTACACCACTTGAAAATTAAATAACATTTGAGTTAGAGAACGCTCCTGTTGAAACCGTAGGTTCTCACACGGAGTAACATGTTGCTTAAATAAGGGAGTCTGCTCCCGAGGGTTGCTTTTTGTGGTAATAAAGTCATTAAGAATGAGCTTTGTTTTTACAGTAACTTCATTCATGCCAACACCACCCCTAGTAAATATTTATTCAAGGGATTTACCACCTTTGTTTTTGCTGTTAAGAGATCAAAATGTTGGCATGCAGGCAGACTAAGTAAACATAATCATATGTCCTATTGACTGGTTGTGTTTTAAAATGGTTTGCCAAAATCCAGAGCCTCTCATGCTGCAAAGTGTGTTTCTTATCAATGCTGTGCTTTCACTGTATGTCTCCTGTGATAGGACTAACTTTATGCTAATCCTTGTGGCCTGTGTGTGTGCATCTCACTGGAAACTAGCAGATACTGACTGTATTGATTAACAAGACAGAACTTACTGTACTTTATGTTTATTTTTAATAGTGAGGTATAAGCCAGAACAGGAAACGTACTGCCTTAAAATAAAACTATAGAGCTCCTCTGATTATTTTTCTTGTACGTAGCAAAGTAGAAGACCACTGCCAAAGTTATTCTAAATGTCTCAAGGTTTTCTCTTTTCACTGAATTTGTAAGCCACAGCCCTTCTGAGCTGAATGACCCTTCTCGGACACTTTTTCACCCCCTGATTTCTTAACATGCGTTTTACTTTTCTTTCTTTCTTCCTAGGGGGAGCTGGAAAAACTAAATCAATCTACAGATGTTATCAATCGCAGAGAGACGGAGCTGGAGGTACAGAATTCACCTTTGCATTTTCCTTTTGTGCATGCTGGATTTTGTGAGCAACAAAACACTATTTTTGAGTAGGTTCCCTCCTGAGTTTTGCCATTCTGAACAGTAATTTGGCAGCAAGAGTCTGGTGATGATTTTTTTTTTTTTTTTCTAAAGGTGAGAGTTGAGCTAACAGCTGGAATAGAAAGGGAGAAGGTAGAGGGATGCTGACAGCATGAAAACCCTGTACGGGGACACCCCTGCTCCTCCCCCACCTGCCAAACTCTGTTTTTAGGTTTTGAAACTAAACTTGGACAAGTTCTATTTTTACAAATCACTAGTTTGGGTTTGTGTTCTTGTGATTATAGACAGTGAAGGTTTATTTGTTTAAGAGGTCTTTTTCATGCAATTACCTGCCAGGATCTCCTCCTTGGTGGCTACTTTTTTTTAGCTTGTTAGTTTTGCCTTTTTTGTCATTGCTTTCTGAGTAAGGAAAGTTAAAGGAGTTGAAGGAAAAGACTTCCTAGTTGGGAAAAGAGGCTTTCTTGGACACTTAAAATCCAATAGAAAGTTCTGAAGAAATTGTTTCTGAGGCCCCAAATTTGAGCTTCAACTACATGGTAGTTATTCTGGAAGGCTCAGCATTATTGATCTAGTAACAAATCAAAACACGCTCTCCTACTTATGTGTCTGAATTTTCTTTTAACTGTGAAACAAAGAAGATAAAAACAGTGGAAGTATGTATACATACATACATACATACAAGATACAACCAGTGGATATATATGCTGCTAAAGGCAAACTGGTTTCAAATGCTACACATCCTAAATAATTTTGATAACATTACAGTATTTTGAATACTGTATCAAAACATGCTGAGATTGCAGTGATGAACATCTATACGTCTCTATTCTGCATCTCCAGAATGTCAAAGTCTGTGTTTGTTTTTTTTCTTTTCTTTTTTTTTTTTTTTAATGTGTGTTTTCATGAGATGGGTACCTGGAGCAAGGGGTGGTTTCTGGCAGTATTTTAAAATATTGGAGTATCCACTGTATGCACCAAGCAGAACATAGGGTTATGAACTTCTTTGGAAACAAAGCAGCCTTGTTATGTGGCTGTTTTCTTCTCCCTGCTTGTTTGCATTTTCTGTGCTTTGTGGCATGTACATCATGAATTTATTGGCAAATAAACTTAGTGGAATGGGGGACTATTTGTTATGCAAAATTAAACTATATTTCAGCTGTGAAAACTGTTCAGTGTCACTTGATTTAAATTTTATGAGTGAACTTTAAAAATCAGTATGCTAGTCTGCAACAGTACCAATTAAATGGACGTCAGGAGTCTTTATATACCTATATTAAAAAAATAATATTGTTATATGTATCTTTTTCAGTCTCCTTATTTCATGCTGGGGTACTGAAATTGAAAGATGGTGCTATGGGTAGTTGCCTGGCTTTCATTAATCTTGTCATAATCTTGCACTGAGGACGTATTATAAAGCAGATAGAATAGTAATAATAATGCAAATGCATACTCATGAAATAAGCCCCAATGACTCAAGATGGGATTTTACTGCTTGATTAAAATTATTCATGTGTTCAAGTGTTTGTGGAGCCTGGAGATTTGTAGCTACTATGTGTGTGACACATGCTGAGCTCTGAAGGGCGGAAGGCTCCTGGATATATCATTTTAAATAAGAGAGTAGTGTTTCCACATTAGCTTGCCCTTAACATCATTGCTTACTTTACAAAGTCTCAGAAATACTAGGTGTCAGTGCCGAGAATGATTATATGATGCTTTCTACCTCTATGTTATTAAATGTTTACTGCAGATCTGTCTGTAGTATTACTGTAAGAAGTGTTTGATGGAATTAAGTTGAAATATCATCAACAGTACGCTTTCACGAACGTTTCTTTTTCACTTTTTATCTGAAAATCTTACTGGATTGCAGCCAGCTTGTGGTATCATGCAACTGCATAATTTTTAATCCAGAAAGATTTTCATTACATTTGATCTGCTTAAATTTTGAGGTCAAATGCAGTTGGATGTTGTAAGCAAGGCTTAATTTATATACATGTTTGATGAATGCATTTTAAATGGACTTAAGACCTTTCTAGAGGAAAGATATTAAAGAAAACAAACAACAGACCAACAATTGTGGTTAGAAGAAAAGCCCTGCATTCATACTCTGGACATGAAAAGAAAGCTTTGCCAACCAGCCTTATAGGATAAATCCAGAGTTTGGAAGGGAGAGTTTAGAACCGGGATCATTCTGCTTCAAAGACTTCCAGAATCTTTGAATGCTGCTGAAAATGTGGGCCTCTGGGAGAGCCATGCTGTGTTTGCCTTTGAAGATTTGCTCTTTTGGCTTGTATTAGCTGCTTTGGGTCCCTCTTGCTACCCCTTCCTAGTCTGTGGTGTTGCTGCTATTGCAAGATATTTCATTAGAAGAAAGATGGGTTGGTTGGTTGTTTTGTTGTTGTTGGTTTTTTTAACCAGACAATGGAGTTATATTTATCCTATTCTTCTATTATTATTTTCCTCATCTTTTCCATATCTGCTCATAGTTGACTTTAATGGGAACAATATCATTATCCTTAGGCTATTTACAGCACTAGATGCTGTTTGCCAGCTTCCTGTAGCATTACTTTGTAGTCCATACATTCCTACTGTTGATTTTTTTCGCCAGAATAATCTGGAAAAGCAATGGGAGCATTTGGGTAGGAGGTATATTTCTTTGAAGGAAGTTCAGAAAAAGACACCCATGTTTTCGTGACTTGATGTACTCTCTGATAAGCAGGAAGGGTAACCTTGTGGCATCTAAGTACCTTGAGCCTGTTCTGGACTTCCTGTAGCTTTGCAGAAGTCCCTCTAAAAGGGACTGCTGACTGTCTCCAGTTCCCATTAACTGGAAAAAAAAAGGCTGTAGGTCTTAAATGCTTCTAAACCCCACGCTTTTGTTCTCGCTGTGCCTCGCGTCTACATCTGCAAAATGGAGGGATCAAAATCAAAATGTTATGGGGCTGAAATTGGTAGAGGCTTCCAGGTTTTTGAGACTACACTTTCTTAGTGTAGTTAGAGACATGTGTGCATTTGAACAATGTAGAAAACATTGGTGTTTGGTGCTCACAGAGGTGATATAATGTGGAATTCTGTTTTAAGTCAATCAGCCTGCCTTTTTTTTTTTTTTAAATAAGTTCTGCACCTAAGCCACCTGTGAAGGGGGTGGATTTATATGCATGACTTGAGCAGATATGTTGAAGTTGGCTACTTCTAGTCTTTTACTTGATATAATTACTCATTTTTTGCTCTTTTGACCTATCCTATTAAATGCTGGAGAAATATCCTGACCTGATGACGCTCACAGCCTGTTCAGGAGATGCAAAGCTGCTAAAGGGCACTGAGTGGCTGGTAGTTATATGTTGTGATAATGTATTGCCTGTTAATGAATCTTTGATTAGGCTTGATCTAAAATCCATAACGCTGCTCATACTAAGTGCAATGCTGAGCATTACTGACACAGCAAAAGGACGATAAGGGTCCTCCGAGGGATTTAACACTTGGCTTCGCTAACGTCCCTGTTTATGTTTGACGTGTCTGCGATGAGGTGGGGGAAACATCTTGCACTGGAGATACAAGTATGTTTTGGCCAAATGCAAGTTAGAGCGGCGCCTTGCTATTTGAGCTTTTTTCCTGTTTATTGGAAATATATCTCCATCTGAACTCGCATCAAGAGTTGCAAATGTACTTAACAAATGTGCGTGACTCACCTGTCAGCTAACTCCTGTGAGTCTTTGGCTCCTCAAAGTACAATTCAGATATAACCAATTCACCCAGGGGCCCTCTGGCAGCATTGCAGGGAGGGGAAATACAGCACATGCCATTAAAATTAACCACTGGAATCCCTGCTATCCCAAATGTGGTTTTTGTTAGTGAGAGTTTTTGTGTTGCTGGAGCTATGAGCTTGCCAGGGTTTGTTAAGGGGAGACGACTGCACATGAAAACTAGAGCCAAACAGTGCTGCTCTCAGCCATGCTTGTTGTAATCGGGCCTGCTTAGGATCCTTCTTGTATGCTTGCCTGGATCCTCTTGTCCTGATCCGTGAGTCTTTGGGTTACTTTTAGTCCTGGATTTATCCTAAAGGTCACTCTGAGTTGGTGTTGGATAGAGTCAAAGGAAAGGGGTGTATCACTTGTGGTGGGCTTTCACTTGTGAGCCTGGTCGCCGTTTGAACCCCTCACAGGAAGGGAAGGGTTATCATATTTAGAGTTGCTCTTCTTACTTCCTCACTAAAATATTTGGTTTTGGCGTAAAGCTCAAGCTTTTGACCCTGTCATGCATAAAAATTTCAAGTAGACTTTAAAAAAAAAAAATAATGAAATCCTCAATCTTTCAAGCTAAGTGCGCTTTTTAAAAATATGCTCAATCTTTCAAGCTACAGAAGAATGGCCTGTCAGTGGCAGGAATCTCGTTCCGAGCAGGCCCGCTCGGCCTGGGGAAATGTCAGTCTGTGGAAACATCCGCCACGTTATCAGCTTCCCTGTGCAGCACTTTCCAGTGTCCATAAGAAAACACAGATAAGGGAGAAGCAGCTCACTGGCTGGTGTTCCTGCTGGTTTTTGGAGTGTGATATACGTGCATGATGGATTTGGCCAGCACTAGCACGGCAAATCTTTCCGCGTCTCTCTATGATCTACTTGTTTCCATAGGAAATGCCTCCTGCACATGGACTGCTTGGTTTTTTTGCCTTCTGCTTTCATCCATGGATGAGTAAGGAAAGGCTCCTTCCTCTGCTATGGCTCTGGAAAGATTTTGTCAGCTGAGTGAGTCAAAGGGCTTTACGTGATTCAAGTTCTTGAAGCAGAGATGGGTTTCTAGCCTGAGGAAGGGAGAAAGGGTTAGACAGAGAAATCTTGTTTTGGAAGGAGCACCCAATGTCTTCCCCTGCCTACTTTCCTCTCCTCTTCTAAGAGGACTGAAAATACCAGTGTATTTGCAGTCTCAGTCTGTAACTGTCTGTAAGCAGGAGGTTAGATAAATTAGATAATTAGATAAGTTAGATATTCCAAGTACCAATTTTAATTGTTCCTAGATGGCAAATTAGTAGCTGTGTGGGGGAAAAAAAGACATTTCCACATGTTTAAAACTTGAGATGTTAGTTAAGCCCTTCCTTGCATGTTGTATTTAAGGTTTGGTAGTCAGTCTGGTTTACTTGAACTGCTCAGGCATCAAATAGATATTAAAAATATCATTAATCTGTTTGATGCTGTGAGGTAGATTTCTGAGCACATGCATGCGCTCAGAAATCTGGGGTGTATGTAATTGTGAATCCTACCTGCTTCCACATTTCATCATTGTTGATACCAATGCTATTTTAACTTGGAAATGAGCTTTTGCAGCTGGTAGGTCTCTGTAGGAGAGGAATGCAGGTATGGATTCTGCCTGCCTCTTGGAAATAGATGAAGCCTGTCTCTCAGTCAGCAATTTCATTTCCCATGCACCTCCCAGGCTGGTTTAATGGATTGTCAGAGGTTCTGCACACCAAGGTCATAGGACAGTCTTTGTAAATGAAATTTAGATGTGCTTGGTACTAAGATGCTTCATACCCGGTTGATGTGTTAAGTTCATTTTAAACAGAAAATTGTTTGAAAATACATGCTTCATTTGATGGGCAGAAATACTTATTTGCCTGTCACCTGGCATCTAACACTAGCTCATCACTCGTGAGAAAGGAAAGCAAGCATGCTTTATTCTCCAACAGGTGCAGTGTAAGTGTAAAATTGTATTTTAGTTGCTTTCCACATTTGGGGGTGGATCTCTAAAATGCTGCTGTATGGATGGCCCAAACCTCTCTAGGTGCAGTAGCAGATGGCAGCCCAACAGCAAGTTACTGGAAAAGTCTGCTTTCAATAATGAACTAATTGCAGCAAAAGCAAATATGGGGTACAAGTCTGGCATCCTCCCTAAAACTGTGCTTGTGAAATCTATTATTTCAGAGAAAAGTGCTGAGGATTTCCAGGAAGAAAGTTGATAAGAGCAGAGTTCTTACGGGTGCAGGACGAGATGTTGCAACGTGATGCACTAAGAGCTCTGCCTGCTGGAGGACGTGTGTGACAAACATCTAGGTTGTGAGAGTCTGGTTATTACGGGTTATTAAGACTTAATTGAGAAGTTTCAAGTGCCTTTTTTTTTTTTTTGTGTACCTTGCAACATGTATTCAGGATAAAGTGCCTTAACTGGCTTTTGTCCAGCTTTAAAAAGGTTTATTGTCATCTCCTTTGAGCACATAGGAGGGAATGTTGGAAAGGTTAGCCAGTCAGCTTTCAATATCACCTTTCTCCTTGCAAAATCAGTAACAAGGTGTTCTTAAAAATGATCACGGAAGATTATGAGCGAATAGAGGGGAAAATGTGCTTTTGAAATATTGTTTGAATGTTTGAGATGTCTTGTGTCAGTTGCATCGCTTATGTTACAGTTTATCTAATCTGTTTATGTATTCAGTGCAGTGATGAAAAAAACAAACCCATGGGGTTTTTTTTTTCCTAAAAAAAAATCAGAAATGGTAAGTGTGACTCACAGGGTTTGTAGCTAGGGCTGCATACTTGCTTTTATCAATAACTAGTGTTTCTTCTAGGGAAAGAACGTCTTTTAAGGGACTGAAATATAGAAAATAGGAATTGAGGACTGTGCTAGAAAAATTGCATGGCATATGCTGTGCTGTCTCGGTTTTGCTCATGGCAGCAAGTTGCAGGAATTGTTGTCTTTTCCTTTCTCTATTACCCATGTGTGCTAGGTAAAGGTCTGAACGAAGCAAGAGTTTGGCAGTTGAGTTGTAGTAACACTTGTAGGGAGGCACATCACACCAGAGGGTTTGATAAGTAAGTTGAAGGTGGTGTGGTTGTCTTCCTCACAGGCTTCCCTCCTGCTGGGGACCATGGATGAACTGCACTGCTGTGCTGTTCCTGAGCCTCTAAGTTTTTGACGTGAATGTTCTTGCAGAAAACACCATTAAGAAGATTTATGGCTTTGAACCCTTTTGCGTGGGTCGAAGTCTCTCACTGGCAGTAACACAGGAAGCCAGACATAGAGCAGGGAATTAAATTGATTCCCACGTTTTTGCCTTGACCACGGGCCCATTCTTCTCATGAACCACAAATGCACTTTTCGTGTCACGTAAGTAGCAAGTGCACCAAGCCCAGTGCTCCTGCTGCCATTGCCTTGGTGCTTCTGACCTCCTCGTTTTCATATGAAGAGTAAAAATAGCTGCTACACCTGTATTTCTTATTTAAGCTTCCCCAGGGGTGCCTGCCAGGGGAATTTTGGACTGTCCCAAGGGTGATGACTTTCACAGATGCTCTGCCAGTACGTTACAGGGCTGACACACGGAGTGTGGCTGCGTGTTTGCAGGAGGGAGCTGTGCCCCTGATGGCAGGAGATGTTGCCATAGCTCCCAGACAGGAGCTGCGGTCACTGAGGCCGTGAAAGCTGGATCCGTTTGGACTGAGGAGCCCGGATGGTGTGAATGCACTGGGTTGCTGCAGGAGCACACATGGTGTGGATACATACTGTGGAATCATTTGCTTTTGTAGTGCAGTTGGAGCTAGTGGAAAGTAAAAGCGGTGTGTGTAGTGCTGGAGAGGGCATGGGTTTGGCATTACACCTTCTCAGAGACCTCACCGTCTTGTTGCTGTGTCAAAAGGGGATGGCTGGAGACCTTTGGTAGGGGGACTCATCCCAGCAGAGTATGAGCATCAGCTTATTCTGTCATGCAGAAGGTGGTGGGGCCCGCAGGCTGTGTTCCTGATAGTCAGGAGCCTGAGAATAAATGTCATGCAAAATAAGTGGTGTGATGGATGACACGCGTATAAAGTTCTGAGGTGTTTTGGTTTTCGTTATTGTTCTTCGCTGGAAAAAATGAGGATGGTCAGACCCAACTAAAGCCTCAAAATAGGAAGCAGTCATCTTTCGGGGAAAGTGATCAACTGGAAGTTCGTATCTATATTCTTCAGCTGAAGCTTCCTATTCTTTGTAACTGGCTACTGTGTGAAGTGAGGCTGTGCTCATGGATAAACATGTGCTTAGCCATTTGCAAGACCTGTGCCCCAGGTGCCAGTTACAGGACTAGTTACAGTTTAGTAATTTGTATGTGCTTCCTCTGAGCTGGCGGGAGATGAATGGGTGCAGAAGCTGCTGTTCGTCTGACTGCTCTGTCCTCGGTGGGTTTGGGTTTGTTTTTTCTTTCCTGAAACTCCAGATGCAGACTAGTCCTCTTTTTCCTATTGGATAAGACTGTACGTAATTATTACATGAATAAATTTGGAGTAGATCTTTAAGCACAGATCTAGTAGTTATGGCTTCTTTGTTCCAAGTGCTTTTCTCACAAACATGGGAACTGAATCTTTTGATGAATTACTGCATAGGGCTTTTTTTACTTCATGTGTATGCATTTATGTTTAACTGTTTGCTTCCCATAACTAGTATTCTACTATGCAGCTTTCACAAAGAAATTGAAAAACAAACCTTCAGGGTCACTCACTTAGAAATGAGTTTTTAATTTTGTTCCTGCACTTGTAGGATTTTTTTTTTCTTTTTTTTGGTAAAATATACTTCAGTACTTAATATTTTTCTTGTGCTATAGTCATCGTGCTTGCAGTCTTATTTCAGTTACTTGTGAAACTTGTTTTGAGCAGTGAACCATATATTATGCAGAACTTTAACTGGAAATGTTCAAACTGTTCTCACTGAGAAAATCATTGTCTTGATACATACTGTTTGAATGATGCGTTTCAGGCATTGACCAAGAAATGAGATTATCGACTGGATTGGAGTTAATAAAATAATAAGTTAATGTGCATTTAATTCTCAGTTTTTGACTTTGTTACCCATTTGAATACTTCCTTAGGAATAAATTGGAGTACCTTAAGGATCTAAAACTATTTTTATTGGGCTAAAATATTACTGATGCTGGTTAAGGAACCAGCACTAAAAAGGAAGCAAAGAAGCCTTTTCTCAATTATGTTGGGTTTTTTTCTGTAAAAAATAATGTATTGCAGATTTTTTTCCACTTCTGGGAGCATAGTGGTAGATTCCAATGTATTTTAATTCTTCCAATGAATAAACAGTTGTGCATTCTAGAAATCCTCAGCAATAATGACAAAAACCTCCTGAACTAGAGCACTTCTTCAAGCCAGCTGCTTCCTCATAATCAGCATGTCATTCCAGCAGTCTGTGTAAATCCTGCTCTCTAATTAGAATTACAAGGCTTGTCAAGAGCTCACATGGCCCTTCCTCTTAGTCTCCTTAAATCCTGGGCCAGGTCCCAGCCTGAATTTGCATTTCTCAGCACAAATTCCATTGATTTGGAGTGTGTGTTAGATGCTGAGATTGAAATCAGAATCACTTTTCTTAAAGGTGGGGTAATTTCAGTGGAGTGGAGAAAATATTTTAATTGCTTCAGCTAATTGTGTAAAGAGGGCAACTCATCCGGTTTAGAAGTAGCTGGAATTTGCTTTTCTTAAATGTAGTAAATAATAACAAAGAAATGGAAAGTAGGTGTCCTTACCCATTGATACAAACCATAGCGGAAAAGATGGACTTCTATGGCAGGAAGTCTTGCCACGAGGACCTGGCAGCTTTTTGCTGCTATTGAAGTAAGTAGGATGTGTATATAAAAAGAAAGAGGTGCTGACTTGAAAATATACCATCTGGGAAGTGTTCGGTTGTTCCTATAGAAAGCAGATCCTGTCTGTCCTTGTTTGCATTGTGAAATGGTGTCCCTGGGGGAAACGGTACTCTAGGGGTGGGACACACTAAGGTTTAGGAAATATTGATTCCTGCTGATTTGCCAGCCTCCTGTGGGGGCTTGGTCTGCCTGCTAGTCCCATTCTAGCCTTGTCTTACGGAGATGTCTTTGCCATTGAACTCCCTTTCAGAACTTGTTACCTTGCTGTTTGCCTCCTCACTGAGCAAGTAATTTACAAGCTATTCCTCTCTGAGAAACCCTGCCAGAGGTGACAATAGCACAGGCTATTGCAGCCTTTGTATAAAAGCTGTCTTTGAAAGACAAAGATTCGGGTGCTGTTTTGGGTTCCTGTTATTAACTCGACTGAAGAATTCTGGCTTAGTCCAAATGACAGCAACTGTTTTGAATGTATCGGCTCATGTGTCAATCTAAAGAGCAACCTGAAGGTAGGAACAAACAGGTAGAAGTGAATTCGAAAGCTCTAATCTGTCTTTGTCCTTTCTTTCCTTTCTGTGCCATTTTGAAGGATGCACGCCAGAAGTTCCGCTCTGTGCTGGTCGAAGCAACAGTAAAACTGGATGAACTGGTAAAGAAGATCGGAAAAGCTGTAGAAGACTCTAAACCTTACTGGGAAGCTCGGAGGGTGGCCAGACAGGTGAGAGCTTTCTGCCTTATAAGCTTGTGCTGGTAGTTGGAGAGCACATAGTGATTGCATTGCTTTCCTGCTATTAATAACATCTTAAGCATATGCACTTGGCTGACACTGGTCAATGTCCTGAGTTGCATGTCAGCCATATAAATTGATGGCAGAAATGTGTTTCTTCACAGGCACAGCTGCACATGTTCTTCAGTCCAGGAACAGCTACAGCAGACACAAACTATCAATAGCACAAGACTAGTTCTGTTCTCCTCTTATTGTCCTGAAAAGAATGGCCTTTCAGAAGAGCCAAGAAAGAGCCTTGCTCTTTCCTATCAGTAGCTATAATTATTTGAAAATACATTGTAGGATTCATATATCTGCTTTTTCTTCTTAAAGCAAAATGTTCAGCAGCTAAATAGCTGCAACTGGAAGTTACTGGGAAAAAGACTGGAGTGGGATAGAGTTGAAGAAACCTGCAGGGTTTGGTGCTGAGGCAGGAATGTGCTAAATGTAACTCTGAAGTTTGCTGGTTTGGGGAGAATCTGAGCTCTTCTTTCTGTATTGTCATCAGGACCTTACCTCCCTTGCCCCAACTGCTAACTGATTATTGATAGGCCTGTGTGGATGAGATGTGGAAGTAAGGGTGTGATTTACTGGCTGCGGGGAAAGGAAGAAAGCTTGTGAGATGTCAGGCAGCTTCTGACTTTAGGGGGAAAAGCAGCTGAGAGTTGAGTGTGTGGTGCCTTAGGCAGTGCTCCTCCTTGGTGTCTGTAATGAGGTTTGCTGGTGTCTGAGGCTTTTTGGTTTTTCCCCAAGGGGGAGGCTGTTCCTGGGTGCTACTTCTGTTTCCTCTTGAGGCAGAGAGAGGCAGAAGTAGAGGAAGAGTTGCCTAGAGCTGCTGCCTCTGTGCTCGGCTGGAAGGATGTGTGTGGTGGTGTCTGTGGCTGGGGAGCCAGGTTGTGGTTGTGTTCAAGGGGAGAGTGAGAGGTGGGGTAGCATATGTGAAATCCATGAAAAGTACAGAAGGATTTTGTTTGTAAAAATAGGTAGGGGATGAGAAAAGTAGTGTAGGTGTGTGCCAGAAGGCAGAAAGTAAACTCCCCTTATGAAGGGGTAAGAAGGGAATACATCCTCAGAACAAGGCACAGGAAGGGGAGGCATAAACGCAACTTCATCACTTTGAAAGCCCCTGAAGCAGGAATTGGGCTGATGAGATGTGACACACAAGGTAATATGCAACCATGTTGATCCTTTAAATCGCACAGCATTGTTTTGGAGCCGTTGTCTCAGGCAGTGGGGATAATGTGTGGGGGCTATTAGGTTTAATCCTTCAGCCTAGAAGCAGCATGGCAAATAGGTAAACTCTGCTTCAAAGCACAGTAAGTGCAGTATGTGCTACTCATCTGTAACTGCTCTGGAAGCAATCCCTGCTCATGGGGCCTATGGTGTGTGCTAGAGATAAAGCAGTAGTGAGCTAGAGAAAGAGAGGAAGTTAGCAACAAAATAAGATCAAGGAATTGCTTGTATTGTGTTAATTAGTATGTGCAATTAAAAAAACCCCCAAAACTCCCAAACCCCTCCTTGAATATGAACTTATACTTCTGTTACTATTAATAGCTACATAAGACACAAAATGCATAGATCTTAAAGTTATACTTGGAAAAGTCAATGGTAGAAATGCCTATTCTGCAGTACAAAAAAAAAAAATCAGATGTCTTTGCAGTTTGTAACATCAGGCACTGAGAGCAGTGAACTTTGTCCTCAGTCCTGAAGCTGGCAGCAGATTATGTCTTTAAAATGGATTTTTTTTACTCCTGTGTCTTTCCTGCCCCTGAAATCCATTCAGTCGTGCTGGTTCAAAGGTGCTTTGTAAGAGCACTAAAAATCCCTAACCACTTAAGGTTTGTGGAATCTCCATTCCAGTATTGGACTTGTTAGAGAGAACTGTATTTTTCTCCCAATCCATTCTGCTGTTAGCTAGGTTTAAATGCTGTTTACTCCAAGTCTGCTAATTTGCTATACAGTCAATTTTCTTTTAATTCCCCCCCCCCTTTTTTTTTAAAAGCAGAGATTTCCCTTCTAACTGCTCACTTTTTTCCATTTTGTGTTATGGAGCTGGTCATGGAACAGAGCTCCCTCTTTGTATCTGCTCAGCAGACAAAACTGGGAGATGGCTTCTGGTTCCCCTTTGGCTCTTTGTCGAATAAAATCTTGAAATAGGAAATGTGACTGCCAAGAGGAATATTAGCATTGAAGGACGGCAAATTTATCTGGAAACCAGGAGACTGGAAAAACTGGCAAAGCATCTGCCTAAAGAATTTTTCTAGTCTTAATTTAGTCTAGAAAAGTTCTGTTTAACTGGGAGCAAATTTGCTATATTAAAGCGGGGGCAAAGGGTGGGTGGTGGGGAAATATGAAACTGGAGGAATGTACCAGAATATTAACGTGTTTAGGTGCCAGCCCGCATCTTTCTTTTATACTTTGATTTATAAAATTGCAGAGAAATCATGGGAATAGGTTGATATCTTTCCATTCAAATTTATAAAAACACCTAGCCTAGGAAGACTGTCTGCCACCTTCTGTCTTCACAGTTATTTTAGAGCCATTAGGCTGCCTCTGCGAGCATAGGCACGAGGTTCTCGTGGTTGAAACAGCCTTAATCAAACAATAAGGGAAAAATGCATGACTCTGCTCATAAGAGAAAGGGAAGTGTAAATTCTTGTTTGTTGCTTTCAGTAAAGGGAAGTAAAGATACGACCTATAAATTGAAGTCCTCTGGGAACAGAGAACTGCATAATTAATGACATCTAGTAAGGCAGAAATGCAGGAGTTGTCCAGAGTTACTTGCATTGAAGATGTCAGTTGTGGGGTGAGTTGGCTGCTGCAAGCTGTATTTAGTCATACTGAGGAACTTGTTTTCACTTGGGCACAACAATTATGATTTTCTTCTGGAAATATTTGTTTCATCTATTAAGGTAAACCCATTTAAAATGGTATGGGGCCACTGGCGTGGGGTCAGCAAAAAACAGATCCCCAAGTCAAGTACTTCCCTGGAGAAACTTTCGGACCTTCAGCCCTTTTGTCTCCTCACCCTTATCCCCATCTTGTGCAATCCTGTGTTGGCAGAAGATGGTGAATTCAAAACAAATTAATTCTCCCATGCAAGAGTCCTGTAGCATCTTGTTTGTGTAACATATGCCAAGAGAATTTCAACTTGGCTTATCTCAGGGTGAAATTTTGCTGTAACAGAGCAATGGTCCCTCAGCATTAGGATTTGAGTGCTTTGCCTTCTGAAGGGGTGGCACAGGGAATCAAGGATGCTATCTGTTGGTCCCAAAGCAGTAATATCTAGCTTTTGCTAAGGCTGAAGTGAGAGCTGGCTAATATTCTTGCCCCTGCAGATTTCATGCAACTTCTGCCAAGTCAACTTTGTTGTGATTCCTCCTTTGGTATACCAGTGGGCTTTTTTTGTTGATTGCAGGGGCGTCTTAGTGTTTTGAAGCATTTTGATCCAACTTGGAAGTTTAATCATATGTTAATGTATTTCTGCTGCAAGAACTTTTTTGCATTTAGCATATTCTCTTTTCGTGTTGTTCTTTACCTTAAGCCATAGTGCACACGTTCAGTGGAAGAACCTTGACGTGTAGCTGTGATATTAAATTCCTATAATCCAGAAGGTGATCCGGGTTCTAAGTGTTGGGAAGATCAGTCTTCCCATGTTTCCATTGTATGATCCTTTTTTTTTTTTTTCCCTAATAATCTACTACCTTGGTTAACTAGTCAGAGAATAAGAATTTTGTTGCCCAAAGGTAATGGGGAAGAAGGGTAAAGTTGCCAGGAAACATTAATAATGTAAACAACAGTGTAGGTCTTGAGCCTCTGAGGTGAGGAGTGTGTGTTTTAAGCCACTGCTGACTTAGTGTTTTGCAGGACTGGGGCTGGAAAGCACCTACACAATAGCATCTGAGCGGGTGATAGAGCTTGAGAAGTGTGTAACCTCCCTACTGACGGCGTGCTCGGGGACAGGATGCTGTGCAAAAGCAAGTAGGGGTTATTGCATAAACCACTAGGCTGGTAGGAGCCGATTTTGTGCCGCAGCATGGCGTGGATAAATGACTTCATCTCTCTGGGTTGCCATGTAAAATGGAGCTGTCAGGCTGCTGTGAAGCCGAGTTCATTAAGGGAAGTAAAAGTGCTGTGGGGTCATCGGGTGAGAGGTGCCATTAAAACACCGTTATCTGTATATCATCACTTGTGAACCCGGGGACAAACTGAACAGGAGGACTTGCCTTTCTGCTTTCCTTCTGCTGGAAAAAAAATCTGGTAAAAATGGCTTCTCACCCACCCACACAAATGAAACAGTCCATGTGTTTGTAGTGACCCTAACGTGAATTAAAGCCCTGGGAGTGTTGCTTTTGATTAAGCTTTAGCTCCTATTACTGAATGGGGTTTTTTGCAGAGTGAGAAGTTGTGTTTTAGTCCCCAGTTCTGGCTCAGATTAGGAGCATGTGTGGATGCTTTGCTCAGCTGAGCTCATTTTGGAGCAACATGATTTTCCTTTGTGATATTCTCCTTAGCTCCCCTCTCCCCCCCTGCTTGTCTTCACAAAACTTAGGAGAACCCAGTTGCCACTGGAAAATAATTTTCTCTCTCAAATGTAAATTTTGGTCGAATTTGACCAGTGGGGTGAGGAGTTAATAGTGGGCACCTGTAGACCAAGGTGGGTATATAAGATTCACCTTGATAAGCTTTATGTACTGCAAGGTTTAGAGTCTGGTCTAAGATAATCATTTGGGCCCTTGATCACAGACTGTAGTCAGTGGTAAGAGGTAGGTGCGTGTGAAAAGCCTTCTGAGATACGTGCCTCTTCCTTAAATGCAGAGGGAGTTCAGACATCTTGTCTTGGGTTGTTTCACCACTTGAAAGTGTCGGGTGAATCCTACATCAAGCGGTTCCATGAATGTCGTATCCAAAGTGAATCAGGATGAAAGGTAGCAGCTGTAACCTTGCAGAACAGGAACTGAGGTGGAACTGAGCCACTTGACAGCGAATGTGGGAGGGTTGTAAGCAGATAAGAGCACACTTGCCTAGTTGGAAGACTCTTCCTCAGCAGATGAGACTGATACCACTCTTTGCAGAAGTCAGAATTGTAGTGCCTGTAAATGAATGAAACTTTCCAGAGTGGCCGTTGCATCTCAGTTTCTAGATGTTCAGCTTCAGATGTCTGAAAGTAGCGTGGCAAGTGTGGAAAGTTACAGGTGGTAACTTTCTTAGCTCAAGAGACGAAAGCTTCTTAAATTCACACAACTTGGAGGTTCAAAACTTCCAATCACCCTTAAAATTAATTAGGAACTGGAAAGTGTTGTCTTGCCAGTGTTGCTTCCTGTAGGACCCAGGTTTTCCATCCAAATTTGCTCAGTGAGTGAGAGCTAATTAGATCACAACACTGCCTGGTTCTGCTGTGGGCAGGAGAGCAGCACTGTGTGTGGGTGACAGCTCCTAGGTTCAGATCCAACAGTGGTGGATATCCAGATATCCAGGCCTTCCCCTCTAATTCCTAGGCACTAGATGTGTTATCCATCGGTGTACTAGAGGTAGCCATGTCATAAGAAATCTCCTTTGTGATCCTACTTTCATGAGTGGAAGTTCTTGTGCTCCTGTTTAAGACACCAAGGAGTTAAGAATGGTTTGTATTATCTGGTAAGCTTATCTTGGCAAAAAAGGTGGAGGGAGAGGGAACTTGAGAAGCAAAAATTAAATGTCAGCAGAACTGTGACAGACTTGCATTCCTGCTTGGCAACTTGCCACGGAGCTAGTAAAAAGCAAAATTATTGGCACAGTTACAGTGGAACAACCAACTGACCTTTCCTGGCTGAAGGAGTGTTTCTGGTTAACTGTTTAAAAACCATAAAACTATCTGATGGATTCTTTTTTTTTTTTTTCAAAGCAGGGATAAAGAAACTTGAAAGCTGACTTTGTCAAAACTTCTACAAATCCTTCCAACTGTTTAAGGAAAAAAACCAAACACCCAGAGCCCTTGACTGCTTTCTGTGGCTGTAGTTCAGTGCTGTGTTCTCACTGATAAGTAACGATCGTCTGTGCGGCACTGCTGCTAATGGACTGTTAATTCTGGTCTCTCTCTTACAGTTTGTTCATCTCGCAGATGGAGAAAGCAGTAGAAAGTGATGTGTGCAGGAGTGCCCCTTTTATCAAATGACAACAGCTCCTGTCAACATGGGGTCAGTAACTGCCGTAGGCTTCTAAGAGGATTTCCACCCTTGTTTGTGGTTCTGGAGCCAGCAGAAGGGATTTTGTCTGGATGTTGCTCCCCCGACCATTTGCAATAGTCAGTCTAGGCTGGCAATATAGGTTATGATATTTATCTGTCAATGCTGATAGTTTGTCCTTTTAATTGAAGATGCTGTCTTGCAGCTGCCCTGGTGGCTCTTGGGCAGCCTCGCAGTAGTGTGAGGATAGAGGAGGTAGCGATTTCTGGGTTTGGAAGGTGGGGTGAATGATATGAGAAGCAGCTTGCTCCCTGGGTGTTTAATCAGCTGTACAGAAATGGCTGTGGTTTGTTGTTGGATTACTTAGGCTGGTGGGGTGGAGAAGCCACTCAGAGGCAAGGGAGCAGCTCCCTTCCTGCACTGGGATTTACCTGTTGGTGGTCGAAACTTGTCTGTGGGGTGGGGGCTGATGTGATGGCCTTGGTTAGCCCTGGGGCAGGCCAGGCACAGGAGATAGGGAGGGAAGGAGGGAGGCAGCACGAGCCTTGCCTGGGAAGATATGGCTGGGGTGCACCAAAGGGAGAGGAGACATGGAAGTTGCCTGTGGGCAATCAGGAAGCCCAGTGCTGTAAATAAGTGGTAAGGAGATGAAATGTAGGCGAGCTGTGCAAGAAGTGGTGCATGAAAGGATGAGGAATGGAGGCCGTGGGTTGTACCTGATGGCCTAAGAAGTTCTGTGCGTCCTTTTTCCCTTTCTGCTCCCTGTGGACCTGCTCTAGAGCTGAACCCCTTTTTCCCACCAACTCTTTCGTTTTTTGTTATGAAATACATCATTAAATTTTGGGGAAACCGTGTCGATGTGACATCAGTCCTCTTGTGAAATGTGGAGTTCCCGTTGCTGTGATCCCAAGGGGCGTTCCCAGCATCTATTCATCTCCCTTTTCACATGGTACATGGCTGACTCTGGAGGCAGGCACCAGTCCGAAGAGGAAATAAGCCAAGTAAAGGAATGTGACATCAGTAATTTTATTATTGAGGGTGAGGAGTCACTTCCTGGACTTCCACCAGGGAATCCACTGAGTTTTGTAACCTTAATTCTAAAGTAGGGTGCACTTTGGGTTAAGTAAAGAAAATGTTTTGCCGCACTCAAAATTTGATGGAGTGCCTCTAGTGTCATGTTTACACAGTTGTGATGGAAATCCTGGGAGCAGCGTGTAGGAGTCGCTACCCTGCCTTCAGGTACGCATGGCTCAGTGTGTCATTGCTGCCACGTGGAGCTTTTGCTTTGTGTGTTCATTTTGCTCCACTTGAATGGAGCATTGACAACTGTATTTCAAGTCTTGCATTATGGTTCTGTTGCATTTTTCTTCAGGTCAAAGTTGTGATGATGCCCAGGAAGCAGGAGGTTCAGAGAGACTTGCCTGGGTCAACCAGCTGGGTTTGGCTAGCTGATTTATTAGCGCTGTTATTTGAAGCCTTAAAGTTTAAGTAAATAACTTGCATTTGTGTTCTGGCTCTGTCATCTGGTTGAGCAGTATGATATTCGAGTGTCTGAAACTAGCCGTCCTTAAGCTTCTGAGAAGATAACAGATGTTGCCTGGTCGGATTTGGAAAGTTAAGCCAAAGATCAGATCTGTGGAGGAAAGTTCCTGAATGCATTTGTCTTCCCATCCACCCTGCTAATGCAGGATAGTAGGTCAGTGTGACTGACAGGTTTCTACCCTCTTAATCCTGAGCAGCTGAAAATGTGCCCCGCGTTTGGGGACACTATTGGCTGCTACTTCATGGATGAACTGAAAAAAATCCTGACCTGATTCATATTAGTGCTCTGTTACTTATATTTCCTGCAGGTGAGGTGGCATCTGTAGCAAAACCATCTGCAAACACTGTGTTCTTGGGACCTTTGGATAGTAGGAACTAATTTTTAACTACTTGGTTGTTGAAATAGTTGTATTGATAATTCTGTGCATATATGTGTGCCCTCTAAAAGTTAAACCTCCTGTGTCTATCTGTGCTTTCTGTGCCTCACTGAACAGGTCTAGTTATTTTGGGCTGGTATTTATACATCCTACGTTTTCATTTTATGTGAGCACTATTCTGTTGATGGATGATTAGTTTGTATAAGCTATTGATGCAAAAACTGTAATTGGTCTTCTCATCATGAATAGGAGGTGTGCCTTGGAGGGCTCTATTATTTAGATTTGTTAGCTGTCCACTGTAAATTAGAGGTTCTTCCCTCTTCTGCTTTTCTTTCTAGAAGCAGAAGAAAATACTGTTTTTATCTAAGCATTTTGAAGAATTTATCTAGAAGAGGTGAAAAAGATTACTCTCTTTTTTGTGTGTATATTTCTTTCTCCCACCCTACAAAGCATCCATCAGTTCTTAGCTATTCTGGATGGCAGCAATACAAAGCCACCTCCTCTCCAGTAATTGTCGACAATGCAATGACCTAATTATTTTCCCTACCCTTCAAGAATGTTTGGTTGTTTGTTTTTTTTTTCTGTTGTGAAATACTAAAGTGTTGGGCAAGTAGGTCTGAAACGTTGAAATACTGGGGAATGTTGGTGTAGAAATGCCTTCCGTTCTTTGGAGTAGCAAAGCGTGGGCTAGGGCAGGAAAGTTTGGGGGGGGTTTGTTAGATGTCAGGTGACTTAGGCAGAAAGAAGTGATACAGGTGATCTGGCTGTTATGCTTAGCCACAGGTGCAATGGTAGGCACTGGAACTGGCAGGGAGGTATAAGCAGTTCTAAAAGGGTGCTGGGATGTGAAAATAGAGATTAATTCCTTTTTCCTCTGCCGTTGTCTGAAGATTTGATTAACATCGTTTTGTACCCTCTTCAATTTGGAGAACCCCAATATATGTGTATTGTGGGTTCCTTTCCTCAGCTGTAGCACTTTCCATAGCTATTGCCCAAAGGCAAATATACAGCATTTGAAAAACAGAAAATTTAAAGGAAAGCTTGCCTTGCTTTGTTCTCTCTTACCGTTTCCCCTCCCAATCGTTTCTGGCCACTAGTAAAGGCTATTTCAAGAGATTGTAAGCCACAGACAGGATCATCTGTCAAAAATAGTAGCTGGCATTTGTGCCTGGGTGACTTGAGGTCAGGGTGATATCCTATGTACCTGTTTTGCGTGGTAATTGCTCGGGGATGGCTGCTGAAGGCAGTCTTGCAACTTTGGGGAAGTTGTTCAGTCACCCCAATCTTTATTGTGTGCAGTGGTCTAAATAGGTGGGAGTTTATTATGAAATTAGAAACGCTCGTGCTAGAGGCTGCTGCCAAAACAAATCTGATACGGATGTTGGTTACTGCCTTCTGGGTGTGTTTCATTAGGACTTCTAGTAAAACAGTATGAATTTATGAGCTCTTGTCTGTTCTTGCTGGAAAAGATTACGTGAAGTCTAATTCCTCTGTAGCGTGTGTGGGAACAGCTCTATGTTTACTCAGTTTCTGTAAGAAAAATCTCTCCCAATTGCAGCAAACTTGCAATTCTACTGCTAGAATATAAATTTTATTGCCAGGATGTAGAAGAAATGTCCATCTCTTTTTCCTGTGTCTGCTTCTGATGTTTGTTTTGTTTTTTTTCCACTTGGTAAAGAGTGCTAATGTTTTTTTTCTTGAAGGAGAATTTTATTGCTATGAAGTAGAATTTAAATTTTGTCTGTTCCTGCTGTTACCTAGGCTTTTGCTTTCAAGGAATGGACTTAGCCCTTCATCTGTTCAGGACAGCACCCCCAGCTCTTTCCTTTAAGCAAGGCCAGCCTTGCACCTGTTATTCACACATGCTACGGAGTTGTATAATTCCACTAGGAAAAACTTTGAAGAGTCAAAAGATTAAGTATCTTCAAAAGGTCCCTTAGGAAAATGGCTGTCTCAAAAGTAGCGTGTCCCTGCTACTGAGGATGGGCAGTTGCTGGTGGGTGTGAGGCTTTCTGGGGACCGGGAGAACATGTTCAGAACAGCCCATCTCCCAGGTGAAACTCCTACCCACACGCCTCGTCTTTGCCTGTGTTGGTATGTGTGCATGCACAAGATGTGCTTCCAGAACAAGGCTGCCAATCCCTTCCCAACCTTCTGGAAACTTCTACGAACAAACATTTGCTGCTTTAGTGGCAATTGGGTGAGACAACGATCTGGCGTTTCTCTTGAACGTATCTGTCGCATCTGTATGTGCTGAATGTTTATTATCTTGGATAATTAGCAAAATCCATTAAGGCAGTCTGTGTAAATCTTGCAGCGTGTATTTGGGGGGGTTTGTTCCTCGCTTCTATGTTTAATTTCAGTGAAGAAGGCTGCTGCCAGGTGCAGATGAGCATGCACAGCCGCTGTAAAGCTAGAAACCAGCTGTAAACCCTGGACTCGCTGAGTCACTGCCTAAGCCCGAAGAATGCAAGTTATCTTGATATTTTTTCCTCTTTTAATAAGATATTTTACCTTGGAGAGAAAAAGCTGGGCATATTCTATGATCCCATCGTCTAGAAGGCAGCAGCTTTATGATTTTGGCCACAAAAAAAAGCAGATGGCAGTGAGTGCCCAAGAAGGCAGTGTCTGGAGAGTATTAGGATGAACAATTTTTCATATTCTCGTGCCATAGACTCGTTAATTAGTGTGAATAACTCCAAGCAGACCGGCATCTCGCAACAACCTCATGAAAAATGAGTACGGGCCAAAAGGCTTGGTGTAGTATGTCCCATACAATCTTTGTGCCCAAATGAGCATCGCCTCCCTGCTCCTGTAAGGCAAAGAGCTAGATCACTTAAAAATGAGGAGTCCAGTAGATTTTAAATGACTGAGTGCACAGTGGTTGACGATTGGCTCAGAGATTGTGTTCTTACCCTTGTTTCACAGGATCATAGTGTGCAGCCTAGATGAGAGCCACAAGAGAACAGAGAAGTGCTGGCAGCTGATTTTTCGGTCTGGTCCAGGATTGGTTTTAACAGTGTTTAAAGAAATTATATGTTTAGATAATTTCTTTCTCATTTCCTTCAATAGCTCCTAAATAAGGAAGGTGGGTTTCTGTCTTTGAGGAGACCAACTGTCTGTATGCTGGTAACAGAAGTAGCTAATGAAGCAAGCTGCTGGTTGTACCCTGAACTTTTTGTCTCTTGGAATATGGCTTGTGATCCTGTCTTAAGGGAGTTACACATGTTGCCTAACTTTAGCACAGGGCTGAATGTCTCTCAGAACACGTTTTGTTGGTCTACTCTGATTTCCTGGGCCTTTTTATAGACTACAGGTTCACCAGAATATAAAACAGAGCCAGGAGTCAGGTCAGTTCTGTAACAAGCTATTGGAAGAGAAGGGGTAGATGCATGGATGGGAGCAAAAAGCCCAGCACAAGAACAAGACACCTAATCAAAAGCAGAGACTAAGGGACATGTGGTCATTGTATTCCACAGGCATTTCATTAGGTATGCAGCAGGGAGGAAATGGGTTGTGCTCCAAAAAGCTCTAGCAAGGCTTATTTTCACCTTGTCCTCCGATTCGCCTTCTCCATCCAAATAAAAATATTCAAATCTGCTTTTGAAAAAGCAAATTATAACCTGTGTACAATTTTACAGCTTTTCAATAAACAGCTTAAAGAATATGAGGGTGTTTCAGACTCTTGAGAGACTGTTTTCTGTCAGTAATGCAAACAATCATCACAGATTAATATATAGCTCACAAAAAGCCTCATAGATCTGCCAAAACGAGGTCACTCCCAAGGCTTTGGATTTTATAAGTAGTTTATAAGCATCTGTATATGGCCTGTAGCAAGAAGACATTTCTGGTTTTGTACTATCTCTCAGTTCTGGTTTGGCTTGGAGTTTTTAGTCTGTAGGGAGAGGGGAAAGGAAGGTCATGGTCCTTGGAAAAAAAAAAGGCAAACAAAACCTCCAACCCCCCAACTGCATTACTGTTCTGATTATTCAAGAAAATAAATGTGTGGGTCTAAGAATCTAGGAGAACATTCAGCATCACTGCAAATTTTTTTGCAGCTATGTTCTTTGTTTTTTGAGAAACTGTAAGAAAAAAAATGGTGGTATTTCATAGAAATGCTGGTTGTACAGGACCTCTGGAGGTCATCTCATCCAACCTTCTGCTCAAAGCAGAACTGTCCCCCTTGCTAGATTGCATCAACCATGGCTTTGCCAAATCTTGAAAACCTCCAGAAGTAGAGATTTATAACCTCTTTGGGGAACCTGTCTGTGGGCTGTACTGCCCTCCTGGTAAGGGTTTTTTTAATGTGCAATTTCAACTTGCAAGCTGCCGTCTGTGGCTGTTGCTCCATGTTTTATCATCCAGTACTGCTGAGAAGCATTTGTTTGCCTCTGTCATCTCTGCAGCTCCCCTTCAAGTTTCAACTGGCAGCTAATTAGATTATTCTTTAGTCTCCTCCTTGCTAGACTGAAGAAGCCCACATCCCTCACCACTCCTTCCTAGTAGGAGTCATTGTAGGCCTCTGGTGACATCCCTCTTGAGCTGAGGGGCCTGGATGTAGTACTCAGTATGCAACCTCACCAGCACGGAGTCGGGAGGACTGATCACTCCACATGACTGGCCAGTCGTGGCCCTCTTAATGTAGCCCAGGACACGGCTTGCCTTACTCGCAGCAAGAGTGCAGTTTTTCAGCTTTTTCAGCCCGACACCCCTCGTAATGTGCAGGCCCTTTTTGGCAGGGCTGATCTTCCCATCTGTGCTGATGATGGAATTATTCCACCCCAGCTGCCGGACTCCACACTTCTTGTTGAGCCTTGTGAGGTTTCTCTTGGCCCAGTCGAGTTTCACAAGGTCCCTCTGGGTTAAGATTCTGCCGTTTGCCTTTTCAACCACCTCCTCTAACTTAGCTGCACCCCCAGCAAACCTGCGGATGATACTACGCTGGTACCAAGGTGGTTGTGAGGATGTTGAGCATTATGGGCCCTCATCTTGTCATCTGGGCTGCTCTTCTTCTTACTGGCTGCCAGCTGCACTGAGACAGGTTGAGGAAAACTAGAACCAAAATAGTAGCACTCAGCAGCTAGTTACTGTGAATGCACTTAATTGCCCTCACCTTGTAGGCTACTGAATTATTGAACCCACTGCAGTGGTGGGGAAGAGAAGTATGTCCTGGTCAGGGAGTGGTGATCCTGCTGTCCTCATCCCAGAAGCCAGAAGCTTGTGCAGGATGGTGCAGTGCGGTCACCGGAGTGATCTCTGAAGACAGGCAGTGCCACGGCAACTCTGGTGGGCGACTGATGGAGGAAAGCTTCCTGTTTTAAAACATGTTCCCTGTTGTGCTTTGCACAGCAAATTAACCGTGGGATGTTGTTAAATGAATGAGAGGGGGCCAGGATGGAAACATCTGAAATTTGCTTCCTTCTGAAGAGTGTGACTGGAACGCAGTTAATCATTATCTATTTGGTAGTAAGCAAGTACGTGTTTGCTGGTAGCAATTAAACTATTGTTTTAAAGATTAATGAGTGGGAGAGACATTGGTTTCACATTAACAAACAAGCGCGTTTTAGAGCAAAGGCCTTGGGCCAGCACGTCATGTGCTGATGCCTTGTTGTGAGCAGCAGCTGTGCGAACCCTTCGCGCTCCAGCTTACACGGATTTTTACAAACAGGGATTGTTCGTGCTGTCTATTGGCAATAGCAGAGAGATGCTGAAAGGAAGTGAGCGTCAAGACCTTGGCAGTGCAGGATGAGAGAGGTTCACCTGGCTAAATGCGAAGCCAGTTTTGTAAATATCCTAAAATAATTGGTCTTCGCTGACTGTAATTTCTAATGGGAGATTTGCTGGTTGTGTTAGGGATGCCCTTTCCGTGAATTTATCAGCACTTGTGGTCTGGTGGGGGAGGCTGGCCAAAGGGAGGGGTTCCATAGCAGGCTTAGCCCCACAAAATGTACCCTCTGCATCTATTTCTGGTAACCTGGCTTGGTCCTTGGCTGCGTGCACATGTGCTCACAGGTCAGAGGCTGGGCAGTGTCTAGCAGGGTGTATTAGATGTCAGGTAACCTCAGAGGAATGCTATAGCCGTGTTGCACCGTGCTTCGGTGTCAGGGATATTGTGCAGTCCCATGTAACTCGGTAGGCAAAAACAGAAATTGGAGATTAGATGAAATGAGGAAGAGGAGTGTATGTCTTGGTTGATGTTAATGCAGAAGACTCAAGCTCTGTGTGGTAGGGTGGGAAAAAATCCTCTGTTAGGTCAGTTAGGCAAGGGCTCTGACTACAAAGGGGTATTGGGGCAATAAAAGCTGCGTGGACTAAGCAGAAAACTGTATTTCATAATTAAAGAGTACAGCTTCTTCTGCTTTGAAAGTGGACAAGCGAATGTGTCTGTGCTGGCCTGACAATCTGTCTGGATGCTGCTGCCAACTCCAGAAGAGTTACTGCATTTTAAAAAGTGCCTGGCTTTGTTTTCTTCTCTTAGCTTGCCGTGGCCAAGCTTCTTTGTTTTCATCGCTGTCTTCAGCTGAAAACATAATCCAGCTGTTGTCCAGGGTTCTCTTCTGTGCAAGGCCCTGTGTAGGCTAAGCAGAGGATTGCCCACGAGGGCACAGCTTTTATCCCCCCAAAACGAGCTCCGTTCTGGAATGCATTAACAGCTTGCAATTATGAAGCCTGTCAGTACCCCTCTAATTTTACATCATTGCTTATTTTAAAAGCTGAGATGTTTTTATATCGCAGTGCTCCGTTTGCTCCTGTGGGTGCTGCTACTGCCCGTCCCCCCTGGGTCTTGGGGAGCTGGCTGGGAGGCTCAGGGCTGTGTCTCAGAGCCAGGGACATCAGCGGTGGAGGAGCTGGTGAGAGGAGACCTCCTGTGCGGAGGAGCGTGGGGTGGGTAGTGGTGAAGAGAAAGCTCTCGACCACGAGGAGAGGCAGAGAAAAGGGGGCTGAGGACTCTTGGGCGTGCTGCTTGTTGTAGGGAAGGGGTTTACTGTTGCGGGAGACTTGTTTGTAGCAGGTGGCTTGTAGAGACCTGAGTTGCAGAAGAGGGATGAACGCGGCGGCAGAAAGAGTTGGCGCTTTGTGCAGATGGCGTGTGACAGACTGCTGTGATGTTGGGATTCTCCTTAGCTGAGATCTCTGTGACTGTTTAATTGCATTTTTCAAGGGGTCCCATTTTATTTTTTACGTGAATATGGGAAGAGTCTGCAGCGGTGAAGACGTTCAGTTGAGTTTCCTGGCAGAAAGCACTGATGATGATGAGCTCCTGGTCACTGTGGCAGTGGGAGCTGGGACACAGGTCCCCAGTTCCCAAGGTGTCAAGGCTTTCTCATTTTCAGTAAGCAGTTTCACTGGCCTAGCTCCTTCTGACTTTAGTTAAAGAGATGATCACTTTGATACTGGGTAGACTCCATCAAGCACCAGTGATACGGATGACAGGCAGAAAGTTGGCATCCCACTTGCCTCCAACCTCCCTTGGAGATTTTTGTCCTCATCCCTAGTACGTATTCCCTTGTGCTACCCCAGGGCTAAACCTCTCTCAACTTGAACGCCAATTTGTGCTTGAAAGCAAAATAACCTACTTTTCAGCCATTCATTTGAATTTTGAATTCTGGTCTTTTGAGAGAAACAGCCACTGTATAAAATGAAGAAGTTCATATGCGGTGTCAGGAGGTTGGAGGGAGATGTGAGCTCCTGTTGTTCTCTATGGCTTTAAAAGCACATGAAGAACATGGCTACTCTCTCTTCCATCAAACTGAGTGACCTGCAGGCTTGAGAGTAGAGAGCAATCTGTCAGTGATGGTGCAGAACAACTCATACGTGCTGGAGGGAGTTTTAAAGGAAGGTTAATTATGGAGTAACTGTACTAACTAAAAAGCGTTTGAGTATCCTTTTTCACATTGGCAAAAACACAAACCTGTTGATGTTTCTCTAATGACATTCTTTACCCTAGCATTTGGCTTTTTCCTTTCCCAGGCATTCCGTAAGTTGCTTAAAATAAAAGACTGTAGACTGCCTTCAGATAACTGTTGAAGCTAAACTGCTATTTGGACTAACTCTTTTGCTTAAACCAAAAAGCATTTTGTGTTCCAAACAGTGTTTCCAAACTGCCATTGCAGAATAGCATTCAACAAATACAGCTGGGAGACAGTATTTCAGCACAGTTTTGTCTCAGTTTTCCCTTTGCCCACGTGCTTATGGGGCATGAAGCTGAACGTGGCCAGAGACATGGGCCTGCCTGTTGACAGCTCTAGCTTTCAGTGTCCTACAGGTCCAGGTGCAAGCAGAAATCTAGCTGAATTGTAAATTTAGCTTCTGGTTTTCTTATCATAAAGAATGTTTTCCTGCTGTGCAGCCAATTGTGCTTTAGAGGCGTCATCAGAAGAGCTACTAGTACTGCAGACTACCACTAAATGTTGTTTTCTGTGGGGATTTAGTAACTCAGCTCCTAATGCTCTGCAGACTTCTTGCTGGCTTAGATGCGTTGATCCCTGACCCGGGTATCTGTGCCAACAGAAACTTTCGAGTGCTGATGCAGTTACGGTGAGAAAACTGTACTTCTCCCGTGCTCACATTGCCCCTGGGATCTGGTTTTACTGGAGTTTCGAAAGCAGTTACTTGCTGGTGCAGTTCTGCCTCTGCTAGGAATGGGTCGCCAGTCTGTTTTCCTACCCTTGTTATTTCTTGTGCGGGCAGGCCCGCTCCTGCAGCGGGGCAGCCATGGAGCTGAAGCCTTCACTGGGGCTAGGCTTTGGCAGCCTTATTGCCTGCAAGTTATTGGGATCTACCTGCCTCTCGTAGGATCTTCCATGAAAATCAGTCCTGCTCTTCCTCCCAACATCCTCGGTGCTGTTGTGCAGGCTCTTACTGGAGTCTTGCATTTTTATATGACTTTTAAAAATCCTACCTCAAACTATATTCATGGAAAAACTCAAACTATTTTCATTCATCAATGCGTATAAGTATCTAAAGGGTGGGTTGAAGGAGCCAGACTCTTTTCAGCGGTTGCCAGTGACAGGACGAGGGGCAACGGGCACAGTTGAAACACAGGAGGTTCCACTCAAACATGAGGAAAAACTTCTTCACAGTGAGGGTGCCAGAGCCCTGGAACAGGCTGCCCAGGGAGGGTGTGGAATCCCCTTCTCTGGAGATTTTCAAGACCCACCTGGATGCCATCCTGAGTAACATGCTCTGGCTCTGGGCAACCCTGCTTTGGCAGGGGAGTTGGACTAGATGATCTCTATGGTCCCTTCCAACTCTAAAAAATTCAGTGAAAATTTTTGAACTTTATTTGCATTTGGTCCCTTTACTAGCATAGGTCAAATTCCCTAGAAGTAAAAAAAAAAAAAAAAGAAAACTTGTGAATTTTTGGAGAATTCAGCAGAGGATGTTTTGGGGAGTAAGATTAAGGCATCTTGCTGCATCCTTTGTTGGAAGCTTAGGTTGAGCCTTGTTTAAACATCCTCAGATGGATTTCCTGTGCTTGGTGGGCACCATGGTTTAGGTTAGTTAGTGGCTTAATTAAAATACTCTTTAGTCAGGCTTATTCTGAATTTATAAAATGTGTTAATATATTTGAAACAGGCAGCTGGTGTTTGGGGTGAAGAGGAGATGTAATGTTGCGGGTTTTTTTCTTAGACTTTCTAAGATACGATATTGAGGATGAATTTGCAACGGGATGCTTTTCATCCACTAGTGTCACCCCAAAGCTCTGCACTGCTTTGGGATGTGCAGTCCTACATGGAATTAACAGTAATTCTCTGGCTCTTCATGAAGGCTTTAAGCAGAGTGGTGTGGTGTAAGCTGCCTGAAAGCAGCAAAGGGCACGCTTCGATAAATTTCTCTGCTGTGGAAAACGCCAGCAGCCACTTCAGAAGGAAGTGCATCAGGGACCTTGGTGGGAAGGAAATTACTGCGCTGATTGTGATGGCTTTGATTTCCCTTCCCAGCTAGTAGCTGAAGGACCTCTGACACACAACTGCTATTTTTCCACGGTCACTTTGGGGTGAAGTACCTCTCCGTGTGATAGGGGGAAGGAAGTAAGAAGAGCTTGCTGCTAATTCAAGACATTGTGAGGGAAACTTAGTGTGCTTTATTTCCTTTTGAGACTCGTGTTTAAAGTAGGAGTCCATCTTCCCCGCCATAGGGCAGGGAGGGAAGGCGTTTTTCCATTACCTTTACAAATAACTGATGTTTCAAGTTATTTGAGGAAGGTATTTGATGCAGCTGGTGTTGAGGAGGTGTAGCCAGCTGCTTGCTGGAGAAATAGACCATTGTTCTACTTATTTTCCATTCTGTATCAGGGATTTTTAGTCACTTCCAAAATGATCAACATTTCTTCACGCTACCACCCTTTCCTTTATTCATAAGAATTCATCTTCCTCAGTTTAGTACTCTGTATGTCAGAATCCTTTCCCCTGTTTCAGCCTCAGACTCCTTCTCTGTGTATCATGACATGTAAAGTTTTAATTCATTATTTTGTTCTGTCAGCCTTGTCTGGTTCAAGACATTTCCCGTCGGTATAAACTGGGTAATTCCAGTTTATTTTTAGAAAATCGTTGAAGTGTAAACAAAAACTGCTTTCACAGTGATGGATGTTCAATTAATTGAATGTGAAGCTTACATTTGAAGGGTGGTGTTTCAGTGCAAAACAGCTCAAAAATACTACTTTAAATAGAACTTTATGAAATACATAATGTAGAAAAGTTCAGGTAAAGGTTTTACTTTTGAGCTAAACAAGGGATTTGTATGTCAACCTCAAAAGGGCTCTGGAGCAGTAAAGTCTGATGCAGTGAAGAGACAGCAAATGAACACAGAAGCTAAATACAGAAATTAAAAATTTCTGGTGAAGGAAAACAATGTGAAACCTGCATGTTTGAAAGCCTGAATGTTAAAATTGCTCGTCAGTGATAATAAAATAGAGATGTTCTCTCTTTATATAGTTAAAAGAACCCAAAACCCACCAACCAACCAAAACCCAGCCAACACCAGTAATTTTTTCATGGATATTCTTTCTCTATTTATCGTAGAGTCACCTATTTTGAACACTTAAGACTTGTCACTGGTACTAAAGTGCAACACTGTGGGCTGATGAACTCTGATGACACTTGTCACCATGGTACCACTGAAACCTGCAGCATGTCTGGTGTTTCTTCTGCTTTATTGGCTGCTCTCCCTTTTTGGGCTGAATAGGCAAGGGCTTGGATTTGGATACCATGATAGCCCAGTTAAAACCTTCAGGAGAGATGAAGGTGGTCTATAAATGCAATGTCATAGAGAATTTTTTTTGGTCCAGAATAAAAGAGATCGCAGCTCATTGATTATAGGGCTCCTAAGCTGTGCTTGCTTTGATGAGAAGGTCTTAATTCTGTTGGGAGGAGTCTTTGCTGACAGCAAGAACCATATAGTTCTCCCCTGCTTCCACGCAGACACTTGAAAGTGCTTCCTTCAAGCTCAAACTTTGTGTTATTTTTGCTGAAAAGAAGCAGTTTCCAAAGGATGTAACAAGGCCTTTATCTGTGTGTTATGTGCATTGCAAATTCCCTTGGTTCCCTTTGGGTTTGTGTACTGGGGACTTGCTGAACCAGTTGTGTCCCAGCAAAGGGGAAGAACGTCCAAAGAATTAAGAGGCATCTTCTCAGAAAACTTGTTCATGCTTTACAGCAAGGTAGTACTTCCAAAACATTTCCTCAGCAAGATTAATTGTGTACCAGATAAAAATCTACCCTGACTAAATTCAGGGAGTGCCATTCTCAATGTATTCTTGACATGCTACAAGTTTGCTATTGCATTTTCTTTTGTTTCTCTGTGATTAAACCTCCATCGTAAAGTATTTGTTTCTCAGCCAGGTGCTTATTTGTAGGTCATCAACTGTGGGGTTTTTGACTATGAACACTATGAGATAATTCTTCGTAAATTACCTGTTGGGGTGGAAACTGCTGAATTAGCAGTACTTACTCCAGTGAGGAAATATGTGTCACTTGCAAGTAAAAGGTTGGGAAACACTGATGCTGGTGTGGTGTTTTTAAAGTCCTGGGATTAGTGTGGTAGATCTTCTAAACATGACTGTGAGGGTTCCTTTGATTCTGATCTCTGCTTCTCTTTTTTTAGGCACAGCTGGAAGCTCAGAGGGCGACTCAGGATTTTCAGAGGGCCACTGAAGTGCTGCGTGCTGCAAAAGAGACCATTTCCCTTGCTGAGCAGAGGCTACTGGAAGATGACAAACGCCAGTTCGACTCTGCCTGGCAAGAGATGCTCAACCATGCTACTCAGAGGGTAATACAAACTTGCACCAGCATTTTTCTTTTCCATATTTTGTGTTCTCCACTGGTGTATGAGGCTTCGTTTCTGAAAGAGCAAATTTTTGTATTGGTCCAGATATGTGCCATGTAGGAAATGAAGCTACAGCAAATTACGAAGCCTCAAGTTAAATGATTTGGGCCTTGGGCTGCTACTGGGACAACTATGGTTCTCTATCTGGCTGTGCCAGTAGCTAGTAGAGCAGCTCTCTAAAGAAAAAAAAAAACAACACACCCATATCATAGGGATAAACAATGTATTAAGGCATATCTACATTTGGTTATGCCCGAATAATTGCATAGGGATGGCTTTTCCAGAATACACATGTTATGGAAACAGGGATATGTTCCAATTATACTGTAACCTGTTCTTAGTATGCAATAAGTTGAGCAAGACACTTCATTTTAGAAACACGTGTTTGAATGGGGAATTACTCAAAAATGTGTGTTGCATTTTAAGCTTGCACACTGCTCTATCCTGAATTAACTTTCCAATTTAGACAAGATCTTACCTCCTTTGTAAAATCTTTTTAAATCTACAGAAGAGATGCACTGTCTAGCAACGAAAGGTGATACTCATTTTAGCAGCTGTCAAGAAGAATTTTCCTGTCACTTGCCATGTCTCTCTTTTCCTGTCTGTTTAAAGAAAAAAAGGCAGAAAGTTGTTTTGCTTTTTTTTTTAACGTGAAAGAACCAAAAATTGGAGCTAAAAACCTTTGTTCTATCAGAGTTCCCTTAATATGCCAGTGAAGCTGAACTTGCTATTCCAAATCTGCTAGTGTGCCACACAATGTTTGCATTGTCTTGCAGCCCTCCGTGCAGTAGCTCCGTTTGGTTGCAGAAGCTTCTCAGTTATAAGAAAGCCTCTATTTCAGAGTGAATTGTAAAAACCCGCTGCCTGATGATGAGACAGGGAACAAAATGGATGTTTGCTGTGTGTAGGGGAGAGATGGAAAACCTGGTATATATTTAAAAAGAGAAAACAAACTCCAGGCTATTTTTGGTGTTATTGTCCCTGCTATCATGAGGTATTTGCAGGTCTGTGTGTTCCTGGAGGGACCTCCACCTTTGCAGCGCGTGTGTGCTGGCACACCAGCAGCTCTCATTTCATCTAGTTGTTATCCCTGTTCAAAATGAGCAAAGTTCAGAAATGCACACACGATTTTTGATTCTCAGAACAGATAGGTGAGAAAACTGGAAGCCTCTAAAGGGTTGCTTAGAGCTCCTGACTGCTGAACTGCTGAGATCTGGTGGGGAGTGATAGCAACCGCGTTATCACGCCACCTCTCTCTAGCTGGTGTAACAAGGAAAGAAACCCTAACAATTTTGAGAGTTCAATTGGATTCCTCTTTTCCTTGGATATTTCAAGGGGATTCCTGTGTCCTTCTACAACCCTTAATCCTTCCTTGACAGTCTGCGAGAGGATTATACCTGAGCTGGGCAAATTCAATGATTTAGAGCAGAAGGCAGCTGCTGACAGGGTTTGGTGGTGTCGATATGTATCATCACTGAATGCAGAATATCTGCTCGTCAAAAGACAGATTCAAACCATTATGTCTCTGATGGTTACAGCTGAAGAGCGAGTAGGAGCCTTAGATTTATTTACTGCAGTTTTAAAATCTCCTAGGCACAGACTGCATTGTACAGAGCAGCTGACGGCTCCTTGAATGGAAAGAGTGTTACCCAACTCTTCCAGGTGCTTAAAATAGTCTGGGTAAACTTTATTCCCAGAAAGCACCTATCTGCACCTTTCCAGGGGACAGCAGATTTTGAAAGAGTTACAAAGAAGTTTGTCTTGTGATTTTTGTTGGCCATACTGGAGGTCTTAAGGCTAGGGCCAGAGCCAGGAAGGGTGAAAATGCTGCTGGAAGTCCTGACTGAGCAGACCCAGTGTTAGTTTGTTTGAAGTGCTTGAGTTTTATAACTTCTTTTGAAGCAGAGCAAATTCTTCCTCAGTTTCAGTGCATGCAATTAGCAAAGTGCTTAGTGTTCAGTGAGGTATATGGAGTAATTTGGGTCTCAAGGAGCAGAAAACATCAGCATTTCTTACCAAGCTATGAATGAAAACTGTTTGGAGGATGAGATCTACTTGACTGCTACAGTGTTGCTCTTAAATCAGATCGTTAACTATTAATTACGTTAGAAATTACTAATGGAAAAGAATATTTCTGAGAGGAAGGCTGAGTGTTAAGACATAAAATTCCTCTTACTTCCACATGTAAAATCACTCTTGGAGAAAGTTTTCACACTCCAGTTGTTTGGATTTGCTAGCTTTTTTGCATTTATTTACACATGACAGTTTTACTGGGCAGAGAATAATCTTGCACTGGGCCATGTACAGCAATAAATCAAGTGCCAGCTGTTAGAAGTGGGCTACTAATTAATTTGTTTCTCTATTGATAGAAATGTGAGGCAAGAATAAAGTGGTTTTACTTGTTATTCTTAGGCAGAGGTAGCAGGCTGTATTGAATTAATCTGCAATTTGGAACAAACCCTGAGCCCTGTAGCACCTTGGTAGCTGACAAACAATGCAAACAAGAGCATAAAGGAAAAGGGTAGGCAAGAGAACAAATGAGACACTTATTACTTTTTTTTTTTTTTTTTTTTTTAAATACAGGCGTGTATGGAAATACTGCCAGGTTACTTTTGCACTTGACACAATGAATGTGGGCAAAGAGTTGGGTTCCAGACTACCAAACAGGAAATGCTGTTCACAGACCCTCTCTGGGAGGAAATAGAGATAAAGGTTCCATGTTGCAATTGCTGCTTTTTTTCTTTTTTTTTTTTTCCCCTTCATAGACTGAAAAGCTATTAACACTATTTTTAATGTGACAGTCTAATGGGTTGCTGTAAACAAGGCTCTTGTAGCCACCAATACAGAAAGTCATATAATTAAACTGATCTGAAATTTTGCTTATCCTGGGTAGGCTGGAAGCATAACACGTGGAAAATATTTTTATTCCTGGAGCAGACAGGACCAGCTTGAATAGGTACAGGGAGTACACGCTGTCACTCGGCAATTTTTTCACTTTGCAGTTTGAGCTATGTTTCCAAAGGAAGCTGGGTGCCTAAATAGGAGCTGGATGCCTGCCTGCCTGTCTGTGAAGATGCAACTAATCCCTGGAAATGTCTGTGCTTGAGCCCTGTGTTGATCACAGTGAAGCACAGGATGGTGATGCAATCCTGCAAGTCATGCAGGTGCTTTACCTGCTTCTCCTCTTAACTTGATGTGTATTTTTGGGTAAACCACAAATGTAGTTTTCTTCTAGATGTCCTTTCCTTCACAGATCTGAGATAAGTGTAACAACACTTACGCTAGGATTTATAGCTTATCAGTTTCAGGGGTCTAGAATGTTACTTTATACATCCCAGTTACTTGCCTGAACTTCCATTGTAGTCAAAGGAGGTCTGACCAATAAGTTGATGATATCTGGAGAACAATTCGTGGTACCAGAGTGGCAAGTTCATTGTAAGACAAATTCTGTTGATTAGAATGGAAATGTAGTCACCTAGCGTGCATGTAGACAGGTTTGACGAGCTCTTAAGGTCCCTGGAGAAGAAAAGTACTGTTTGCTGTTAGCCATTGGTTTATCAGGTTTTTGGTGACTGCAGGGTGTCTTTAAAATTTGGAGAACATGTTTTTAAGAAGCAGAATTGTGTTGCCTACCTGCTATTGAATTATAATGCCACAGTTTGGGGTGCAGAGCGCAGGGCCAAAGGATGGAGAATTTTGGAGTGATGAAGGAGAGAGATCTTTGCATTTATACTCCTGTTGAAAATCATTCATAAATGCGTGCAAAAAGAAAGGGCTGATAGATGTGTTACCTCAAGTTTGAGACAAGCTGAAGCAGAGAAGAAGAGCTTTCATGAATTTCAAGAGAAATTGCATCAGCAATTAGAAATTAGCAATCTGCAATTTTAAAAAGGTTCTGCTTTTACAGTCTTTCCTGAGATGTGTTCAGTTCATAAGTTCTGGCAGGGAGAAGAAATGTTTTGGCTCTTGATCATGAGACATTTTAAAAAGGAAGGGATGAGGGGAGAGGGAAGAGGGAGGAGGCACGCTCCCTCTTGGTTTAATTTGGCTTGTGAAGCTGCCTTTGATATTACACCATGAAGTGCCATCTGTCAGTGTAAAACGCGTGGGTACTTTCGTGATACTGAGAGAAGAGATGCTTCTTGCAGATAGAAATACCTGGGAAAAAAAGGAGGAAAAGAAAAGTCTGTGAACAGACTTCATGAACAACAAAAATATCCATGTCTCCTTCCCTGCCCGAATTTCTCTGTCACGTTATCCTGGAAATTCTGGGGTTAAATGCAATCCCTTGTATTGTTGATTCTGTCCTCCCGGTTTGCTGATCTTGCATTGTCTTTTTCATCTTTTATTTCTAATTCTTCCCCTAACAGAGCCATCAATTTAATTTTTTTTTGAGAAAGAAACAGTTGTCTAGAGTCAGATTTGCTTAATTTCACTGATAAATTTTTCTTTTGCATCTGTTATTACTGAAATTTTGCCTGGAGTCCATCTTTGACTTCAGATCATGCAAATCTTTTGTGGGGAACAAAGCTTCTTACACAGACTTACTCACTAAAAAGATATGCTCTGCACCAACCTTCCCTTCCCAGACATCTGGGTTGGAAACAGAGGGTAGGGGAGAAGAGGAACTGATTGAACCTGTGTTGGCTTATTTTGTTTGTTTTGTTTTCCAATAGTTGTATCTTGTACCCTGTGCTACCTGGGACAATGAATTCTGCCTGGAATAGGTGATCTAGTAATTAAGGACAGGTGTGTGTGGACAGAAATGTCCAGTGAATGTGTTGGCATCCTAGAAGTTCACTCACTCTGGATGTTTTTGTGTAAGAATATGTTCCCTGATAAAAAGTACTTTCCCACACAGGCCTTGTTGGTGGTCTTCTAATACCTTTTTAGAAGGTGAGGGGTTTCCCAAGCTGGTCTGACACTGAACCTCTCAGATGTAGGGGTGGCAGTGTGGTTTGCAGTCTGTTTCTGTCCACCTGCCCTAATGGACAGCTTTTGTATTTAAAGCCCTTTTGGCTTTTGTGGAGGGGTGGGTGATCCTTCTGTTTTTTCTTGTCTGAATGAAATGCTTAAATGCATCTTGGGAGGTGGTGGATCTCCACAGAGATACCTCACTATCTCTAGGTATTGTCCTCAGCCTCGAGCGTGCACTTGAGCTGTGTCCCCGGGGATGGGGACAGGCTGTCCCTGGCCTCTCCCCAGGCTTGTGTGGGTAATGTGAGCCCAATGACCCATAGGAAAACAAGGGAGTGGAGGGAGATGGTTTTCCTTACATCGCTGATTTCTCACAAGGATGTAGTACTGCAACCTTTCTTTTCTTTCTGTAAAGGGTAATGCACGTGGGTATATATGGCTGGAAGCAAATTCCATATTTTGTCAGATATTTTGAGGCGTTTATGATCTGTCATCCTCAAATCCCAGTTCTGCAGGGTTCAGCATTTCTGTGATGTTTGAAACGAAAGATATGCAAAATCAACACGGTACTGGACGCCTAACCTGCTGATGCTGGTATGACCCTGATGCTGGTAGTACTTGTCATGTGGTTCATTCCAGATATCAAAATTGATGCTAATTTTGCCCCAAGAATGGATGCGAGGGATTGACATTTAATTGAGCACTGGCAAATTCCAGCCGCTCCATTATTTTGTAGCTTCCAGCATTTTTAAATTGCAGTTTCCTTGCCGCACTACAAAGAAAGCAAACCAGCTTCTGTGCAGTCTTTGGAGACTACATTTTAATTTAAAACACCAAACTACAACCAGCCCTGTCTGACATATGTTACTAGGGAAAGTCATTGCATCAACTTAGCTTTGGAACAGTTGTTCAAGATAAGAGGCTGCAGCTTGTTTTCAGGATGCAGGAGGGAGCCTGTTAAGAATCTGATAGATTATTTTCCTTTTTGACCTTTCTTCAAAAGTGGATGCCTTCTTTATATATAAAATAGTTGAACAGTGTTGGAGTGAGTTATGTTATTTTATATCCAAACAGAAGAACCTTTGGAAACCTTTTTTTCCTCATCGTTTAAGGTTCTGTAGGAACTTCTTTGTTTAATAGCAAGTGGTACGGGCAGATGAGCAAAACATTTGTGGCAGCAAGAGCTTCTAGTTGGTGCTGATGGAGTTTAGCTTTGGCATGTACAGTTTCACACATCAGAGAGGACAACACGACAGTTTTCCTGAGCAGCACCCCAAGCAAGTCAAAGTTGACTGTGCTCTTTTCCCTGTTGAGTTCAGCCTGAGGGCTGGGGCACTTTCAAGAAATGAGAGAGCTTTGTGGGTGGGAGCTCAAATGCGTGTTCTGGTTGGTGGAAGTTTGGTTGAAGTTGTGGAGCAGTTGATTTCACAGCTGAGACGTTTTAAAATCCAGTATTGGAGAAAATCCAAGTTCTGCCTTTTTTTTTTTTTTTTTTTTTGGTATGGATACCTTCATAGCTGCAAGGGAGGGAGCATGAAAACTGCCTGCTTTCTCCTCATTGCCAGACCAATGGAGAGGCATCACCACTTTTCTTACTTGAAACATATCTGTTACCTCCCTGTCTGGATCTTGACTGCTGGTGCATTAAAGAAAACACATTTTCTGAGGGGTGTCAGAGGGGTGTCAGCTCAGGGCTCAAACCTCTCTGCATTTTTGGCAGTGATTTGAGACTGGTCAGCTTCTTTTAAGAGAAAAGCCAGCTTCCTGGGCCTTCTGCAAAGAGGCAGTCATTGGACACGGTGTTTTCTGGTGCGTGGGGATTCAGGCTGGACTGCGTTTCGGTCCTCCCAGCGCTGTGGTGGGTTTTCAACCCTTCCCAGAGCGGTGGGATTGCAGCCGGGCGCTGAGCAGCCTGACGGCTCCCTGCTGGGAAGGGCTCCCGGGAGACAAGCAGGAGGGAATAGAAACAAGGCTCTTAAATGTAACTGGGTGAGTTCTGCTAGTGCTGCTCTGCTCCTGAACATCCCTCTGGCTTGAAAAATGGATGATCCCCAAATAGAGGCTCTTCTGAACTTGCCGTAAGAGTCATTAGGCAAGAAGCTGCAACACCTCTCTCGTAATTAACACAGCATTCGCAAATTGGACATACTGCTGCTCCTTTCAGGAAAGACTTTTAAATAGGTTCATTGAAAGTAATTTTTTCTGTACCCTCACTTTCCTGACATGAGCTGATTGGAGAGATTATGAAGATGCTGTTAATTAAAATGGTAAGAAATGGATCATTGTGTCTTGCCACTTAACCTGTTTTTTACCCTCTTGAAGGTTATGGAGGCGGAACAGACGAAAACAAGAAGTGAGTTGGTTCACAAGGAGACTGCAGCCAAATACAATGCCGCCATGGGAAGGATGAAACAGCTGGAGAAGAAGCTGAAGAGAGCCATCAATAAGTCAAAGTACGTTTTCTGTTTGGACACGAGTTTAGTGGTGAAATCTGTTTGGGGGAAATACCCATTCTGGGACAGTTTTTCAAACTTGTGAAAGTGTGTTGTCCCTTTGTACCTCTCCCTTTGGGCTCCTGTCTGCGTGTAACAGCTTCCAGCACAATTGGTAGTGGTATTTGTCCTTGCATTTGTTGTCCTTCTTGACTGTCTTTTGAAGCACCTGACTTGATAGACCGGTGAACTAAGTGGGATAAGAAGCATTTTCTGGGCATGTTCCTCGTCTTGTTCAGTGAGTTGAACCCTTTGGTGGCACGTGTTTTGAGAAACAGGCTCATGGGATTCACCTAGATGCTGCTGACAGAGCTGCAGAGCTCTGTGCATAGATATTGTGCAGCTTAGGGTTGTTTGCAGTTCAGTTCTTATTTTTAGTTAGGGGAGCACCAAAGCAAGTGACAGAAACCTGGAAGGTGCGAGACTGCAGCAGGGTACCACGCTCTACATCAGGCCTGTTTGCTCCCTAACGCTGCCGTAGCAAAGCTGTGTGAGAGCTGTTCCTGGGGAAGAAACTGCACTTAAGAGAGCGCAGCGAAGCAGTGACCATCATTAATAAATGTGTCTGCATTTGATGTGCAGTTTTGCTCTGTTGTGGAGAAGTCAAACAGCTTTTTGCTCAGAACGTGTTTAAAATTTTGGCCCTGCTAACAACCAATTTTTAATCCTCTTTATATTTCACAGTTGTTCTCTTTATATTTCCAGACTGTAGCTTATCTGAACAATCTGCTTACTGTATTTAGCTTTTAATACTTCCATCTAAAAATGACTTTTTGGTGAAATTGGTCAACTAAAAATCTATTTTCATTGGTGTTTGCTCAATTCAAGAAAGGATTAGCACTTCTCAAAGAATATTCAAGCACATTTGCTGAAACGGTGTAGCTTGGTAGAATGAGCTGCATGCTGTTTGTCTAGCACTGCACAGGGACTGTGAAAAACATCGTCAGATCACTGAATGACAGATTCCTAGCTGTTTGGTTGCTAGGAGTTCCTTCCTTCCAACAAGATTTAAAATAAGGACCCTGGTAAGTTGTCACTGGCGTCCTACATACCTTTTTAGAACAGCGACGGTGCTGCTCCTGGTGCCCCAGCTGCCTCTGGTGTGATTTGCTGCCTTAGTCTTAATTTCCTTGCTGAAACTACCCTCGTGGGGGTGTTGTCTTGCATCATTCTCCTTAGGACATGCTGGTTTTCACTCCTGTGGAAGGATCCCAGAACATTCCTTTGTGTCACAGCAAAGCTGGCTGCAGCATAAACCATCTAGGTAGGGTGTTTTGAAGATCCTTTTATAAGGAGTGTACAGAAATGCCAATTCTATCCTGGCATTAAAATGAAAGATGCCTCATGGCACAAACAGGCTTATCGTGGGTGTATCTGAAGTCGTACTCTATAGGGATGTTGCAAAGGTCAGTCGTCTCTCAGCATTGCAATTTTCATGTAAAGGAAAATTGAAACTGAGCTGAAAATCTCAGTGCTGTCAAGTAGCTCCATAGAGCTGGGAAATGAGACTGCTGAATTTGCAGCTGGTTGTATTGTAGGGTGTAACTGGCTACTAGCTGCTTCTCAGGAAGGGTTTCATACCAGCAAACTGCTGTGCTCTTCTCCTCGGGTGGTGCAGGAGGGTTGGCTGTAACGCCCGGGCCTTTCAAGCCCATGTTGTCCATCTTCTCTCTCCATAAACTCAGGGGTAACGAGCTGAACGAGTTGCTCTTTCCCAGGCAAAACATTGTTTGCATTTGCTCCTCCCTTCAGTCTGGATTAAGAAGCTTAAAGCATTACTATTTAAAAGGAAGACTCGGGCAGCCTGGGGAAAAGTCATTTAGATGATTTGCCGTGTGAAGTTGATGAGTGGATGATTACTGGATTGTTTTGGTTTGGTTTTGCTTTTAATTTTGTTTCTGGGTGCTTACTTGCTTGTAAGCTGTGAATGTGCATACAGCTGCATGTTCTTAACAGTCACCAGCTCTTCTGGCTCAGTGCCCCTGAGCTGTAGGATAATGACCTGGCCCGTGTTAGCTGGCTTTTGGAAGTCACTTTCTGCTCTGGTGACTTGGGCAAAGTGCTTTTCGCTCTTGCTGCCGCCTACTTAAAAAGCACTTTGCTTGGCTGTGCGATGTTGTGGACTTAGACAACTGATGACGTAGGACACCATCATCCCTGAACGATTCACCAGCCCTGCTGTGTCATGGAATGGGTTTCAGTTCGTTACCGGGTCACGGATGGAGGAGAACGAAGTGACCCGGGGAGACGCGAGTCCCTGCCCTGCCAGGGCATCGCTTTCTGCTGGCATCGCGTGCCCGGCTGTGTGGCAGCAATGAGTGAGGAAGAGTGCTTGCCTTTGAGCCCCTGCACGTCAGGACATCGGTGTCCTTTTCCTGGCTTGGATGGCATCTTTTCTTCTCTGTTACCTGTACACGTGCCTGCTCAAAACAGGGCTTTTTTTGGCTGCCCACTGTTACATTGGATGGTAACTTCCTCGTGGACTTCGGAACTTCGAAGCTGGAATGTGGTTTCTAGGCTTTGTACTGCACCTCTTGTGTTCCTGTCCCCCTGCAACTTTATCAGTGAGTTTTGTTGTCCATAGTGGGAAACGGGGTGTGACACTGTCCTCTGTGGCCAAGCAAACTGTCAGTGAGCCCTGCGAGCAGCCTGGAAGCGCTGTGTCCCTGCATGTGGTGCTCTGACCTCCCTGCATCCCCTCTCCTTCACTGATAAACCTAAAAACTGCCCCTCCACCCCACATCTGAACATGGAGAATTCTAAGGTTCACCTTCTGTGGGGAATTTACATGTCATGTGGGATCAAAAATTAGATGGATACAGAGAGGATGCCTACGCCTGAAGCTGGATGCTGCATTCAGACATCTTGCAGAATCTAGGCCTGGAAGAATTACGCTGTCAAATCCAAACCCCCAAATTTTGCAATTTGTATTTAGGTCAGGAGACCCATGAGAAATAGATATATTAGAGGGGAAAAGAGAGAGACACTGAGAGCACGTGTAGGTGTTCCATCATCTAGATAGGGGTGTCTGGGGATTACAGTGAAACACAAAATAGCTGTGTTAGTGCACGAAGAGAGCAACTCCCACTCCAGTGCCCTGCATTCAGTCCCAGCAGTTGTAAACAATTGTTCTTTGTTTTTCCACAGACCTTATTTTGAACTCAAGGCGAAGTACTATGTCCAGCTAGAGGTACGTATGTAACTCAGATCCATCTGAAACTCTTCACCGCTTACAGTAAATACTGAAATTACACTTAAAGTGCTCTGACAACTGTGTTGCGTTTCTGTGCAAAACCAATTCAATTCAAAACCTCTTCAGCGATTTGCTAAGCACGTTTTAAAGATAAAAGACTGAGAGGCTTTGTTTCCTTGTGTGAAATTAGAGTGTTCAAATGCTGCTGCTTACTGCCAGAACTGAACAAATACAGTTGGACCATCTTTACTTCTTGTAGTTTGAAGTCTCTGGGGTTTGTTTGTTTGTTTGTTTTATTCTTATGTTTTATGCATCAGACCTTTTAACTGTGCTTGGGGTGCTCTTTTCTGTTCGCTGGTTGGGTCAATTAACAGAACAAGTAACCAGCTTGTAGTGCTCGAACAGCAGGCAGATGTGAATTTCTGATGTGGGGGTTTGGGGTTTGGCTGGGTAGGCTGCCAGGGCGCTTTTTGGCATCCTCTCTGTGGTGCACTCTGTGTGGTGGCCAGGGCTTGGGCACAGGGGCCCTGGGGAGTGCATGGGATGGATGGTGGTCCCTGCTATCACAGCCCTTAGCCTTGGGGCTGCCGGGGGCGGGAGAGCACAGTCGCACTAAAAATTCAAACGCGAGGATCACTCTCTTTCTGCCCGAGTGACTTTTGCTGCATGTGGCCCCCAAAAGCTGGGAGCCTGGCTCCTCTGAGTTGAAGGGTGGTGGCTGCTGCTGGAGGTGTGTGGGACATGCAGAGGGTCTAAGTGGAGAATGTCACCTTGCACTGCTGGCCATGGGTGCGGGAAGGCTCCAGCGGGGTGCTAGGTCAGCAGGAGCCTGGCTAGAAGAAAGTTCTTGTTCCTTGCCTGGGATGCAAGTTATGTCCCACACCTTTTTTTGTGAGCCCTTCCCTGGGCTGCCTGAGATGCAACAGCTCTTTGTGGGTCTCGGAGCCTCTGGTGTGCACCGGTTCCTTGCTGGGACCTGGGCCCGGGCTGCCCTCTGACCCTCTGGCTTGCCTGCCTCTATAGCCATGGCTAGCAGTTGCTGCTGCACTGAGCTGAACCCTTGCCCATCCCAGGCTGGGTGCCAGCCCAATAATACCTTCTGTCTAGAGGCATCTATTGAGAAATTTCCTTTTCTCCATGGGCCTGCTGTTTGGGGACCTGTTGCTTCTCCACAGCAGCTGCTCAGTACCCTCCTGAAACAGGGCGATTGTGTAAAACATAATATAAAAGACAGCACAGATTGCTTTTAATGTACAGTATAAACCAGAGCTGAGACAGCTACAGATACCCAGGCAGTGTTTTACCTTTGGGAGACAGGGTGTGCGACACTTTTGCCCTTGCTGTAGAGTGAGGTTTGTGCCCAGGGGACATGGAAACTGCTGTATTTCGGTTGTCTGGTCTGCAGCCCTAGGGACTGAGAAGTGATGGGTTTGGTGCTCAGAGGAGAGTGAGGATTAGCCCCTTTAGGAGCAACCCACAGCCGTGCTGTGCCCTGCGGGCAGGGGCTGCCAGCAAACCCTTGGGGGTGGCTGTGGGATGAGCAGCAACTTGCTGTTGAGAGCTGCATTCGTGTTAATGAGAGATCCTGTGTGTTAATTTGCCCCATCCCTGGAAGTGTTTAAGGCTCAGCTGGATGGGGCTTTGAGCAACCTGGTCTGGTGGGAGGTGTCCCTGCCCATGGCAGGGGGGTTGGAACTCAATGATCTCTAAAGTCCCTTCCAACTCTAACCATGCTATGATTCTGTTTCATTCTGTGATTAATGGGGGGACTCCTGCTCTGGGCTTAGTCAGGGGCCATTACCGTGCTCCAGAGGCAGCCCCAGCCCCTGGCTGCTGTGGTTTGCCTTGCTGCTGTCTCCTGCACAAGTGCCACAGCTTGCACTGGGCTGCTCTTGAGTTGTGAACTCTGAATACCAGCCCTGGCTTACGCCTGTGCAGAGCCACGGACGTGTAAAGGAGACCTGCATCCTGTGTGTTAACCTAACATAAGGAAAAGCACATCTAATACCTGTCTTCCTTGTTAGCAACTGAAGAAAACGGTGGATGACCTGCAGGCAAAACTGGCTCTGGCGAAAGGGGAGTATAAGACTGCCTTGAAAAACCTGGAGATGATCTCGGATGAGATTCACGAGAGGAGACGGTCCAGTGCCATAGGGCCCCGAGGATGTGGCGTGGGTGCTGAAGGCAGCAATACCTCTGTGGAAGACCTGTCAGCCAGCAAACCCGAGTCGGACACCGTCTCCGGTGAGTGCAGGGCAGTGGCAGTATTGTAAAGGCAATTGTAAGAAATGCTGAGATGGAGATTGCTCTGCTTATTCTGCAGTTAGAAATTTGCTGGCTGTTGTGGGACTGTGGCTAATTCGTTAACACTTCTCTTTATTACAGGAGTTGATTGTATTCTTTAATCGCCAGTTTTCAATGGGAAGGGATATAGTTCGAAGTGCGTCAGCTGTTCTCTGAGCGTCACTGTTGGTTTTTGTACGGTGCTTTTGTACAGAAAGGAACAAAATTAATGCACTTCAAAGTAGGTTTCTGATTTTTCAGGCAGCAGTGCTGCTGTCGGTGAGGTGCCTGGGGTGGGGGCAGGCTGTTGCGGGTGGTGCAGCCGGGCTGCTCAGGTGGCAGCGCTGTTTGGAAACGGGCCTTTTGGGTCTAACAGTTGTCTTGCAGTGCCAGGCCTGTGGCAGAGGGACCAAAGCTGTGGGCACAGCAGTGCAGAAGGGCGTGAGGGTTGCCCAGAGGGGTGTAGGGATAAGCTCCTTTGCCCTGCAGGACCTTTTGCTGATATGTGATTTCAGCAGAGCGTGCGTGCTGCGAACAGAGGAAGTGAAGAAGCATCAATACGCTAATGCAGTGTACTGAGAGGCTCCTTAGGAGGGACATTTCTCTTGGGTGACAGCAGCAAGTGCTGAGCAAATTCCAAGCCTAGGTAACCTCTGCTTTCTGGTGGCACACGGGGACCTTCAGTTCCTAAGACTGGAACGATCTGATGTATTGTGAGCTTGCTTTTGTACTCTGGGATAGATAGTGGATAAATGGACACTGCATATGGGCTATTTTTTCCTCCCTCCTCGATATTTTCTCCCCTTCTTGGGGCAGAAAATATTTTTTTGCTGCCCAGTCCCACAAATCCCAGTTTAATTTGTATTTCAGCTCCATTTCTGCAGGGAAAAGTCTAGGTGAGGATTGCAGGAGTTGATAGTTACACTACCGCAGTGTCCAAAGGCCGAACGTGGAGTTCCCTCACAGAGGCTGGTGCGTACCACCGCCGAGGCCTTGTAGGTGGTGGTCCAGCCCGTCTGTGCCGTGGGAGCTGGGGGGCAGCGCTGGGCTGGCCTCCATCCCCTGCAGTGCCAGGAGGCTTCGTGTGATGTGCTGGAGCTCTCTCTACTGTGCAGCTGCTGGGACCTGAGGTGCCACAGCAAGCCAGCGCGGAGCCTGGGCCAGCTGATGCGATGGCATTTCAGCCTGGCTGCCTGCCTTCTGCCACCCTGCAGTCCTGAGGTGAGCCTTTTTGGGGCAGAAAGAGGCCAGGGAAGTTAATTCAGAGCATCCAGTTGCTAGCTCTCCTGGCTGAGGCTGCGGCACGGGCTCATCCCTCTCTTGGAATCGCACAGTCTGACTCAGGTGGAAGGACTCCAGGTCGCATCTAGTGCCAGCGCAGAACTGGGTTGTGCCGGGGCAGGACTAGCAGCCTGCCAGACACAATCACCAGAATATCCTCCACAGGTTAAGCTTTCAATGCATTGTAACGTGCCGGGGGGTTCCACCAAAGCCCTTGTGTATCTTAGTCTGTCTGCTGGAGTCGAGTAAAACACCTGATCTTTAGCAAGAGTTTTCTTGGCCCCAGCAGATGCTGCTGTGTGTTGTGGTAAGTTTAGATGGTGGTAAGTAACCTCCAGCTTCAGTTGTGCTTGTTGTAGGCTGGCTGGTGGCACTGCTGCTTGCCAAGCAGAGGACTCCTGTAATGGGAAACATCTTTTTTTGCTTTTGCCCCCTGCAAAGTGATCTCTGTCGCTTCACTGTGTATTGATAAACACAGCAAGTGAGAAGAAAGGCCATGCTGCAGTCTTGGATTTGACATCCTTAAAAGCAAACAACAAGCCCCAAACCACAACAAACTGTCTCTGAGGACAAAGGGCCCTGGAGAGGGCTCGGGGAGGTGGATAACGCTGTTATCCATTTTATGTTTGGAGCTTTTTTAGGTCAATTCTGCAAATAGAGCAGAAAGAGGCTGAACATCTCTGCAATAACCATGGTGGTAGCTGCCTCTGTGGTGGCCTTCGTGTCCCAGTGGTACATGTGAGCCCCAGGCTGCCGGGGTAACAGAACAACAACTTTGAAATGCCTCCTTTGAGCCATTTTGTTAATGCTGCTGCTTTGCTCCTGCTGCTTTTTTGAGGTGGTTCTGAGCCTCTCTAACAATGGCAGGAATCGCAAGGAGGCGCGTTTGAAGATAACCTCAGGTCACTGTAAATGTCTTGGTGTTGGTGGGACTTCTTCAGACCAGTGTGATTCCAGCACACGCTTTTGTTGTGTGGAGGCTGATGCACAGAAAAAATCCCAGTGGGACTCACTTGTGTGCAGAAGCCTTTGGTTCCTGTGTCCCCCCATCCTGCAATGAGCACAGATTGAAAAATGTTAAATTTTAGCAAAATCTAAACCCCTCCGTTGCTCAAAATGGAATCTTCTTTAATGGATTCCTCCTCCTGTTGCTCACAAAGAGCCTGCAGCTTAATCTAGCCAGACAGTTTAAAGTTGGTTTGCTTTAATTAGAATTCAGATCTGAGCAGACACGAGCAGGGAAAATCAAAGATGTGGGTGGAGCTTTTTATAATTTGGTGTTGCTTGGTGATCCTCATCCAAAAAGAGATCTTGGGAGTTCATGCTGGATTTTAACTGCAGAAGTGGGAAGGTGAGGGGGAAGCAGTCTGCCCCTGGACCTACAACTTTCTAATTAGTGCCTTAAATAGCCAGGAGCCTGTGCTGGGATCAAGATGATGGTGGCAGAGGCGGGCACAGGGGACTGCAAAGACCACAAGGGAACAGGGCCAGCTGGGCAGGGGGCACAGGGACAATAAAAATCCAAGAGCATCTTGACACGAGGAGCAGTACCCAGTGCAGAGCTGGTCTTGTGTGGCACGGCTGGCGGGTGGGCTCTTCCTCGGGGCAGAATGAGGCCTTTGTGGTTCACGTAGGGAATGCTGGATGAAGGGAAGGGGGCAGAGCAGGAGGAGAGGCAGCCCCCGGGTTAGCAGTGCAGCTACAGAAGATGGAAACCTGAGGAACCGCTGTTGCCCGGGAAGGTGCAGGACGGAGGGAGGAGGTTTGCTAACTGGAATATTCTTTGAACCTTGCAGTGGCTTCAGAAGTTTTTGAGGATGACAACGGCAGCAGCTTCATATCCGAAGAAGATTCGGAAACTCAGTCGGTGTCCAGCTTCAGCTCTGGTCCTACGAGTCCCTCTGAGGCTCAGTTTCCTCCCGCCGCGCGACCGGGAAGCCTGGATCTGCCCAGCCCCGTGTCCCTCTCCGAGTTCGGGATGATCTTTCCTGTCCTGGGCCCCCGAAGCGAATGCAGCGGGGCGTCCTCCCCCGAGTGCGAAGCTGAAAGAGGTACGCACGGCTGGAGCCGCCCTGGGCCCCTCTTTTTCAGCTTTATAAAGGGGGCAGGAAAACCCTCTCAGCTGCCCTAGGGCTTGTCGCCAGCTCGCTCAGCTCCCACCCGCTGGTCCCTTCCTCGGGCAAGGCAGTTCTTGAAGGCCCCGCCTCCCACGGTTAACGATGACACCTAAAAATGTTTTAATTATTCTTCTCCTGGCCGGGAAGGTTCCCCGGTTCTCTCTCAGTGGAGGGGCTTGAGGTTTCTCACGAAATAAGTGATCGGTGGGATTCTGATGGTATGTTTATTTTAAGGAAAATCTGAGAGTTTGTTTTGGTTTTTTTTTTTTTTAAAAAATTACTGTCGTGCTTGCTGAAAATCCTGCTTTCCAGGAAAAAAAAAAAATAAAAAAATGAAATAACGTGCCAAAAAGGAACCTCTTGCAGGCTCTGCCAGCCCTTGCTGACAAATTCAGACTGGAGGATTAACCACCGCTCTTGTGTGCTCCAGCCTAAAGCTGCTTACACTGTAATTTGCTGATGCAGCCCATGAGACGAGCGCAGCTTGGACGGCCAACTTCGGCTTCATTAAAGCATCTTGCTCCTGCTCCTGTATTTTTTTTTTTAATTTTGGTTTGGGTTTTTTTAATTATTTATTTATTTTTTTGCACGCTTTGGCCGAGGAAGCTGCAGAGGCACCCGCTTGAAGCTTGCGTTGCAGAATGAAACCCGGGTTTAACATGGAGTTTAATCCTTTCTTTGCAGGGGATAGGGCAGAAGGGGCTGAGAACAAGACAAGCGACAGAGTGAACAAGAATAGGAGCAGCAACAGGAGCGGCTCCGCTGAGGGGCTGGCTTTGGATAACCGAATGAAGCAGCTCTCCCTGCAGTGCATGAAAATCAAAGAGGGGATATGCGCAGGCAGAAAAGCTGCCCAGATTGGCTGAGTCCTCCCTGTGCCCTGTCCTGATTAATGGGAGTATAAATATTTATACATGAACTTCTAAGTGTTTGAAGAACATTGTGCCAATAATAGATGCCAAATCTTAAGCGTTTACTCTAAGAATTTAAAACTGCACTAAGAAGTCTAATTGATGTGGAAGGCTGAAGTTTTTATTCAGTAAATCCTTTGTAGGCCGGACGGGTTATCAAATGTTTAAGCCGTGCTCGTATTTCACAGACTTTGTAAATGGTTTTGTAGCAGCCTGGCTGAAGCAATAACTAGTAACGTTCCCGTGTAAATTCATGCCAGCAGGGGGGCTGAAATTCAAGCCAGACGTTTGCAGAGAGCGGTTTGGCTTCAGTTTTGTAGAACGACATGCTCTTTAGATACGGTGGATCTCTTGAGTATAAGTGGCATATTCTTTAAACATCTGTATTTGTCTGTATTATGCTGAAACTGTAGAAATATTTTGTATACAGGAAAGCTGTTGCATGTGTGGGGTCTCAAAGCCTTCACTCTTCCCTCGGTGCTCACAGAAAGGATGAGTCACGCCCATAAAAGCTGATGTTAAGAGACAGAGGGACGGAAAGGGGATGGTAGTCCCCTTCCCAGCCGCCTTCCCGAGTCTGTCTTGGGCTCCCAGGGTGATTCCAGTGACCAAAAAAGAGTTGATTGGCCCTTTGCCCTTCCCCTCCCCTAAGAAGTGAAGTATTACTTTTCAGCACTTTAAGTGTTTTGGTTCTTTTTTTTTTTTTTCCTCAAAAATGGGAGTCATAGATGTTTTCAGGACGGTTATGGTAAGAGATTCGCCCTTGAAATATGCATGAAGAAAAGGAATTGCCAGTGTAGATTGACAGTGTGTTCTTAAGCTTCTCCGTAGGTCGTACTGTGTGAGGTTTTATAACTGTTAAAGGGACTTGGGATTTTAGTGTGCCCTAGAGAAAGTGTTCAATGAAACTAGAAAGGGCACGGGCATGTTTTGCCAGCAGCTGTTAGGCAGTAGTAGTGTCTGGTAATTATGCTAATAAGTGGTAGTAAAAAATCCTAGGACTCTTCAGTTTTGGTGGCTATGCATTTCTGAAAGCACCATTTTATCTAAGATGTCAGTTTATATTGTTAATTTGATGGGAATTTTAGTATCGCCCAAAGTATTTTCTATTCTATGTTTTTGCAGTCCTGTTGTATTTCGTCCCCGCCACGGCTTGTGTATCTATTCTCAAAGTTAATGTAAAATTCTTCACACTACAGTAAACATTTTTGTTTTCCACACTGCGAGTCTGCAAGCTGAGTCTATCCCAAGCGCCAAGAACCCAACCTTCTCTCGCAGCAAGTTTAGTCTTTAAACACCCGGTTCCAGTCCAGGATCGCAGCCTGGTGTCCTCTGGTGTCAGAATCTCCTGCTGGATGGATGTGGACAACAACTGCCTCCTTCCAGCTCCTGACCCACCGCGTCCACGATTCGCTTCTTGCTCTGAACTGCGCGAGACCAGAACTTCAGTCAAGTTTTCCAAAATCCCTTAGTATGCAGAAAAGAAGGTGTTCTGTTACCTAACACCTCCCTAATTAATGCTGCTGACACTTGCGGTAAGGCCGTGCAGAACTGGAGGTAAAGAAACCTGTTTTCCTAAAAATTAGATACAAAGCACTATAGCTGTTAAGCTGCAATAGCTTTAATTATTTATACATTTACATCTTCCAGAGACCTGAAGGCTGAGCTCTGGCATTGGTAGCACTTCCCAGGCCGATAAATGCTTAAGAAGGAACCCGGTGGTTCCAACTTGATGTGACTGATAGTTGGGAAAAGCTGGGATTGACAGTATTAAATATGAAAAGCACCATATTGTATGAAATGTCTTAACTACAGAAGTTTAAGTAAAGGAATTGGCTGCGCTGCATACAGTTAGAAAAATCAGCAGAGGTATTTGTGATTGAGTACCTTGTTTTTGCAGACTTGCCGGTCACCAGGGTTTTGGTGGTGGTTGGTTTTTTGTGGTTGTTTTGGGGTTTTTTTTATCCTCTCTTACCACCAAATTTCCTCTCATCTTGCCAATTCTGACTGGAAACCCACCCTCCCCGCACTGGAGCAATGAATTGATTTTATGTTCGGCAGGATTTTTATAAAGGGCTTTTTTATAAAAGGCTTTTTTACTTTTTATAAAGGGCTGCGTGCGCTGCCTTGCGGACGCCCTGACCGGGTTGGGGTCCCAGCAGGGAAAACCCATGACTCAGGAAGCAGGAAAGGCTGTGGACCCTGCCCTGCCCTCACTTTTACACCACACTTCTGCAAGGTTGGTTTGAAGATCTCGCTGCAGCTTCTTCCTTTGGGCGACCCTCCGGACTTGGCAGGTAAATCACTTCAGACGTGCAAGCAAACAGGCAGAACTGCGTGTCTCATAAATTAATGGAAAACTAATTTTATTTTAAAAACTTCATCAAAGCCGTAATTGTAAATATGACAAACTTAAGTGAACACACATCGCTATGGAGTACAGGCAAACGAATGAGCTTTCCCCAGTTGGAGCTCTTTCCGCATTCTGAAGTGTAACATGATGGTAGCTGCCTTCATGGGTATAAAAATAAGCCTCTGGTGCATCAAAGTACACGTGAGAATGTATAAAGCAAATGTTAACTTAGGAATTCTGCTTCTCTTTGGTATTATCAAACAATTTAAATGTCTTTTTTGAGTCAGCAGTGAAAATCTCTACTATATGTACACTAACTTTGTTCTACATAGTTGGATGTTCAAACATCACATAGATTGTATGGTCAAGTGCATAATTACTGTAAAAAATAGTTACAGGAGACTTGCATGAGGAAACTAGGAGAGAATATCAGCCTCAGGGGGCAGATGGGACAGAAGCTGTTGGTACCACCCATCCCTGTACTACTGCTCCCCGAGTCTTTTGAGAGGGGGTGGACTGGATTGACCACGGACTAACCTGTGTCTTCCTGAAAAAACCACCTGGGGGATGTGTGGGTCTCACCCTCAGCTATACACAGCAGCATTATGAGGGTTTGGATGGAGCTTTAAGGTAACATTTGAAAAAAAAAAAAAAAAATACACAGAAAAGTGTTGGCAGTTCATTAAGGAGAACATCAGAACTTCTGAAGAGGGTATCTATCTACAGTTATCCCTCTGCAGCACTGATGGAGAATTAAAAATAGTTTCCTTGGAGTAGTCTTCAAAGAAAGCGTAAAACCTTTTAAAGCCCCTGACAGCCCCTGGCTTTCATTTTGTCTGTTACTCCCCTCATTCTGTAGCTCAGAACTGTACAGTGTGTGACAAACAGCTCGGGAGGGCAGGATGCTGGGTAGGTACGAGGCTTTGGGTTTTAATGTTTAGAAGCTTGAATCACATGTTTACAGGCAGAGAAGACTTTTAAGGGTCAAGAGGTGCATGACTGTCTAACTGGAAGCAAAGCAGCAGACCTGGTTACAGTCTGAGCTGTTGTGCAGCTGCTTAAATTTTTGCACGCACGGGCCTTATTCTCTTCTTAAAGTCTTACTGCGCAGCATTTCCATGCTTACATCAGCATTAGTTTCACACAGTATGGAAGCTGAGCCTTTGCTTTCATCTAGCATTAAGCTTTGGCACTTGGGGGGGGGTGTGGAAGTAAAGAAGAACCCCTTCCTGCAGAGTAGAAGCCAAGTACGGAAGAACAATAACAGGTTTTACTGTAGGCAAGTCTACCACCTTCATCTCAAACAGCGAGGCTGCGCAAGAACTTAGAGCTGAAAGCTGGCAATTCTGCCATCAGCCTTTTGTACTGTCATAAATAGACTCAAGTTGAGGCTTCCCGACTACCTCGAACTTCTTAGGTGATACAATATATGCAAGACTCTGAAATTGAATGACATTTCAGTTTTGTTAGGCTGAAGCGGTCCTTGCTGCGTGTTCCCAAAAGCCAAGGATAACCACAAAGAACCTAATTTGGTTTTGGCTCGCCTTGTGCCCGTGCTGTTCCCTGTGTTGATTTGTTGCTATAATCATCAGAGACTTCCCTGCAAAAGAAGGTAAGTCACACTGTGACAAGCTCGTCACAAATTTCCTAGCCCAGATGGTCTTTGAGAGAACTGCAGTCAGAAAGGCATTCGTTTTGAATGCCCTTTTAAAGCTAGACATTTGTTAAGCAGCTGTCTGCTGAAGGAAATGAAAAAGGCATCTTGTCCTTCGTGGGGAGGGCTAATAGCAGCCGGCCATGGGAACAGTTTTAGCCCACAGATAGTTCTGGTGCTCCTGTAGCGTATGCGCTCAGGTTCCCAATGACCAAATGGTACCCGTGCTCTAAAATAAGATTTAAATGCTGCTTTTTTGTTTGGAAAGCTGCCAAACCAACCTGAACAGCAAAGAACTTCCTATGGCTGTTTTAAAAACACCCTCCCCTCCAACTGTCCAATATAGTGGACATGTATATATATATTAGTCCAATATTCTGGAATAATCCCACTTCCAGTATTTTCTAAATAACTTTGACACTACTCCTATTGATGTCACTGACCAAGCACTTGATTAATTTACTGGTCTCAACTTAAAAAAGATGCCTTTTAAAAGATGTCTCCTATAGCAGAATCAGCAAGTGCATTTCTTGTAGCTGTGGTTTATTAGGGGGAGAGATTTAAATGATCCTTTCCCTGCAAGCCGAATACTTATAAAAATGTTGAGAATAAAACATTTCTTTGCTGGGATGTTGATGGTGGGTGGTTCCCTACCTCCTCCCGCCAGCAAACGAGATGACCTCAGTAAATAGAGAGATCTCATATGCAGCTTCAGATAAAAGCCTTTCCCACCCACTAGGGGAAGGGTAGGCTCTGCTGCCTGGACACTGCTGCTGGCTCAGCTCCCCATTTCACTGCTGCTGTGCATCGAGCCAGGTCCTGCAGCTAGGAGGAAGAAGGCCATAGAGTACCTTGTGCTGTAATAATATATATAAAGTAATACAGATATGAAATAACAGCTCTCAAAGTACATGGAACACAAGGAAAGCCATTGCTTTGCTTTTAGAAATAGCTAAGGTGGGAATCTTCCTTTTCCTTTACCCCTATGCACGTATTCTAGGTTAGCTGAGCCTGTTAGTTTGGAATACTACGTGCTCAGCAGTAGTAAACTTACATTTAGATGTGAGAACTAGTTCAATGCTGAAAACATTCAAGGTAGCAGCACAAATATGTAGTAAAAGCTATTTGGTCCTGAGACTGAATAAGCAGAATACACAAGAGTATTTTTTCCTTACATGTTTACTTTTAAGAATAAAAACTTAAACCCACATACCCTGTATTTTTGGAGAAGAGAATTTCAAGGGTATTTTTTCTCTTGACTCACTAGACTTTGATTTGAAGTGTGGAAAAATTGCAATGAGTTGAGCTCTGCCAGTTCATTTAAGCACTTTAGCCGGTTCGCAAGCCTGTTGAACAGTGCTCACTCCAGTAGCATAGCAGCAAAACCCACAGCTAATTGTCTACCACAATTAACTGGCGAATTGGTGATTCCATGCTTTTGGCTATAATTTTGAATGTAATTTTCTTTTAGGCATATGTGCGGCGAGAGTTATTCACCTGTACTCAGGCTGTAGGATAGATCAAAACCACCTCCTTAAACGCTAACGCGCAGATCTGTCTCCTCACTGCAGCTGTGAGACCTTCACAGGAGTAACACTGTTAAAATCTAAGAAAAAAGGCCCCTCTTGTTGAGGCAGGAACGTGGTGGGGATAATGTTGTAAACTCCAGCAAATATGTTCTCCAGTTCCAAGTAGCAAAATCCACACCTATGATGAAAGACACCACCTGTTAGAACTAAGATCTGAAGTATGTTTCAAACCTGTAAGACTTCATTAAGTGTGTATTACCTGTAGTCACCGCTGCTCTTTTTCTGAAAGCCGTAGGAACCGGGATCTCCTACTGTTGAGACCGTGACGAGTTCAAAGCCAACGCTGTATTGCCTGCAAGCGACAGGACAGACTGTTACTTTAGTTACCTGGGTCCTCAGGATTACCAGCATAGAATTTGGAGGAAGCTGGAACACATTTCAGGTTTGAGAACTAGACTCTACAGAAGATGCCTGCTAGAAATCTGCCTAAAGCAGACTTGAACTAGTTAAAGTTGTGGTGACACGCTTGGGTGCCACGTGGCACAGATCCTGGGTGTGATCTGGTGGCTGTCAGGGGAATCGGTGTCAGCGATCTCAGGAGAGTTTCTCATGTTGCGCTATAACTTGGGAGGGTTTGGCTGTTACCTGTTAAGGCATGTGACAGGCACCACTGCCCCTGTCACTCAAACTACCCAAATGTGATCTCCAAGTGCAGAAAAAAACCCAAACAAAAGCACACAAAAACCTGCTCGATGAGCGGGACAGTGTAGTCACACCTTTGCACTCATCGTTTCACCAGAGGAGGAGTTTCCTCACAGAGGGGAGGATGGACAGGAAAGTGCTGCCATTTTGTGGGGCCACGGTACAGCTTTACAAAAGATAAACATTTGACTGCATGTCAGGAGATGTTGCCATTTAGAAGCGCTGCATACAGCTATTTTGAGGTAGATCAGGAATTCTGCCAAAGGAATTTGAGCTGCCTAGGCCTACTCTATAGGGTACTGACACCCAATCCTTCCCCTGGCCTGCTGGTGCCAGAGTAAATGCGCTTTCAGGGCCCAAGCTGCTGCATAGGCCCCCATATAACAGCCTGTAAGGGTTTAGTCTCCTGCATATTAGGTTTACTACAAAAGAAATGGAATTATGATCATAATTAGTTTTAAAAGGAGGAAAAAGTCCTTTGTACCTTCTTCTCTTCTCTGCAAGGCCTAGCTCTGCTCAGATCCCAAAAATAAAGAGAAAGGCGGCTCCTGCTTTCCTCGTAGGTCAAGGATTTCCTCAGTAGCAAACATGCAGGTTTAAATCGCTACTGATGGTGAAGTTAGAAACATAAATAGTACTCAATCTGAAACACCTCCCATTACTTGTCTGCTGGATTTTTAGGAACTCCCCACCCTCCCCATGGAGGACACTGGCAAAGCTTTAGCACATAATCCTCTCTCTGTGCTGACACACGCTTATTCTCTACAAACCTTGGTCCCCGTAGTTCAATTAGTAACGGCCCATTCTTGTCCAGCTGGAATTGATAAATGGGGTTATTTTTGTAGGTGTCTCTGAAATTTCCACATCCTCCAGCACTGTGACCTTTCCACTGTCCATTAACCTGAAAAGCCAAAAATACAGAAAATAGTTTATATCCTGAGGATTTGTATTGCTTATTTATACACACACCAAGAAGAGTAGAGGCTTCTCTCACTTTAGAGGTCACTGACTTTAGTAACGTCTCCTAATTTTTAAAGTGCAAGTGAAAGACCATGTTAAGCATTCAGAAGGTTTCTCTCCAATCCTCCACCCACTTCGACCAAAGCCTTAGACAACTTAGAAGCGTACTTTTTCAGCTTATATTAAATAAGTAACAAGTGACTGTTTCTGACTATGACAAACTGCATCTAATGCAGGATCTGTATTTCCATCTGTCCCATGACTACTGGACTATGCAGGTTATTTTTTTTTTTTGGCTAAAAAAAAAAAAAAATCCCTCTGTTGTGCTAAATGAGCAAAGGTAACGGTACAGGAAGCGCAACACGACTTGTGTTGTAACCTTTGCTTTTGAAATTGGTGCCTCCAGTCCCATCCGCTCAGTTCCATGCACTCTGGAAACCAGCATCACCGGGACAAGATATCCATAAGGACCAATTCCACAAGGACAAAGACATACAAGAGGAATAAAGCTGCTCAGACTTTGAGAAACAGGCCATCTGTTTACAAGTTCCTCCTGCTAGTCATTAAACTGAAAGGTTAGACTTGTAAGACGTGCCAGGCATTCACACAAATTTGTAGCTGGGATCCACTTCTCCTGTTACTTCCCTCCCCTTTCTGTCAATCAGCAGGGAGCAACGTTTTTTCTTGTGATTTGATTTCTTTACTCAGTGTCCAAAAAACCTCAAACATGGCAAGTTTGGAAGCAAGGGGAATTTCTCTCCCCACCATGCTACTACCCAGGAACCAAACGCTGCTGTGTGCCGTTAGCTTTCCAGCCTTTTTCTGCTTCCACTGTGCTTAGTTCCAGGAATGTCCCCTGGGACCCCAAGGACCACTCAACGTTAGTATAAGCCATCTAACAGGAATTGATTTTACTGGCAAACTGTGAATTAGTTATCTGCTTGTTTTGAAGTGTGATTACTGCTAAACAAGCATCAAATAAGCATTAAACACAGGCAACTAACTTTTTGTTTAATCACAGACAGAGCCAGCCTTGGATAGATAGAACATAAGAGACAGAACTTGAATATTAGACAGACATATTCAAATAATTAACAGGATGTTTCCATATACTTAATTTCTTTTGGAAACACAATACAACATAAAACAGATGTCCTGCCTCAAACAGGCTGGTCACCTTCAATGAGTTCTTATCTCTTAAAGCTTCTGTCTCCCAAGTAATGAGTGACAGCACAAGAGGAAACAGTCTCAAGTTGCACCAGGGAAGGTTTAGATTGGATATGTAAGGAAAAAGTTCTTCACCAAAAGGGTTGTCAAGCGTTGAAACAGGCTGCCCGGGGAAGGGGTTAACTCACCATCCCTGGAGATATTTCAGAGACCTGTAGATGTGGTGCTGAGGGACACGGTTTAGTGGTGGACTAGGCAGGGCAAGGTTAACAGTTGGACTTTGTGATCTTAAGGGCCTTTTCCAATCCAAACAATTCTATGATTCCGTCTCCTAACTATTCCCCCAAACTCAGCCCAGTTTTTAACAGCTAAAAATGACAATGGTTTCTGAAAGTACCAAGAAAATTGTCTCACTGTTCCCAGGAATCTCTGTAGCCACTTATGGCTCTCCAGAACAGACTGGCTTCAAGGGGCTGTCCCAGAAAGAACAGCTGGTACAAACCACTGCCTGAACTCAAGAGCCCAGCTGCAAGCCAGCATGGCCCCCTGACCAAAGCAAAGTAATCCTTGGCTTCAGGCACGAGTGGCCTAGAGAATGGACTGTTCTGCCGTGGCTCAGGCTAACCTTCTCTCTTCCTGCAGAAGTTACTGCTTGGACAGAAGACTTCTGCCCATAGTCGTATCTCCCAGGGAATGCATGGGAGGTACAGAGATTAACGTTAAAGTTAACAGCTGCTGGCTTATTCTTTCTTTGAGGATAAAATTGCTAATACGTGAAAATACACGCAAGTTACTTTAGCCTGTGAGCTCTTAGCTATATTTATACTTCAGCTGAAGGTATCACTGCAGCTCATGTTGACAGCTGAAATATGAACAGCAGCTGGCCTCAAAACTGCCTGGTCTTCTGACTTCATTTCAGCCCAGTTATTTTTGCTCTTTCTGCTGCTGCTGTACTCTCAAGGAGCATTTCTACGTGAGATGTACCATGGGTACATTGCCTTGACCCTGTTGGGCAATGGGAGCGCTTATCCCAGTGGTTACAGACCTTTGAGATGTCTCTGCAAAATTTAGGAACAGTAACGTATTGCGATACTGTCATCGTAAGTCCATTTGTCACTCTTGCTACTGGTGCCTTTGCTTTGCCATTGCCGATTTTGTCCCACCATACCAAGAGTTCTTCCGAGTAAATCATGCAATTCTCTCAAGGGAAAAGGAGCATCACTCTTGCAGGGTTTTTACTCTGCAGTAGTACTAGCACAATCTGATCTCTGCAGAGTGATTGCCTATGAGGAGACAGGTTGTTATTCTAAAGGCCAGTCTGTTCTACAAAGGCTTTATGGTTTATCTGCAAGGGTAGAGATGTAACATCGCACCCTGCAACGAAGGTGGAGCTCATACACCAAATGCTGGTGACAGTTAAGCCACCATCCACAGGGAGCCGTGTGAACAGGGCCAACCAGCCCAAGGGCTTTTGTACTACGAGTGATAAGTTAAGCTAATTGTTTGGCAAATTGTATATAACTTGAGCAGAGAATTGGTCTTGTGCTAATGATGCTTAGATTAAGATTCAATTAGGAAGTTTCATTTCTTAGAAGATGGACTAAGCCGGCATTTTGGGGCAGTAGTATAACAATATATTCTAAAACCTTGTATGTCTCAAATATGGAAAAGCCAAACCAGAATTATTATCCATAAAAGAAAATATTTACTTACCCGTTTGGAAACGGTATAAGGTGTAGGAATCTTGGAAAAGGTGAACTTGCACAAGGAATACACCTGTGTGGCAAAAGAAGCAGCTGGTCACACGTTCATCTTGCACTTTTCATACAAAATCATGACATGTTAAAAAAAGCAGAATTGCCTACACACCATTTTCAGATACTTGTTCACTACATGCCTGTATTACTCATCAGACAACCCCATCTGAGACACATAATCCAGTATCCTGCTGGGACTAATAAGCCTTAGCTCTACTTAATTATTATTAAAAAAAAAAGCAAAATTGAAACAATCTGTATTTTAATCTAGGCCTTGATTGTCACAAGACATAGCAGTTACAGAAAAACCAAAATACTGAGTCCAATGATGTAGATAAGTCAAAAAACTTTAAATTCTAACTTGAATCTGAAATAGGCTTTTTTTGGACACGCAGACAGCCAATGCTCTGTCTGTATACAGATAGTAATATTTTATGGTAGGAAATTGAAGTATTTTTCAGCTGAATTCATTACTAAAATCACACACACTGTATTGTCTTAACTACAATGGAGAACATTACCAAGAACTTCATCCAGTGGTTCTGCTCCATCATTCATAGACTCCCTCCCCCAAAATAACAATTTCAATCCAGAAGTACACTTTCTAATCAAATTTACAAATAAGGTATACTTGAATTGTTTACATTCATTATGAAATCAACACTACTTACCCTGATGGTGTAATGGATAGTGTTTTGTTTCTCATACTGGGACACCACTAAGGTAAATGTATGGGGCCCTGGAGAGGTCAGCTTTATCTTGGTCAGATAATGAGGACTGTTGATCCGAATACCATCAATATACGGAGGAGGATCAGCTGAAAAAGAAAAGGATGAAGACTTTCCCTTGATCAAAAAAAATCTCCCAGCCTGGTAAACTTCTTAGCCATTTTATATCAGTGAATTTTGCCAGGAAAGTCAGACTGTTGGTACTAAGGTTAGACTGTGAGCAGACCTGAGAGCTCTCAATAGAGTCTCAAGGTTTGCTCATAAAAAGGACAAATAATCTTAAGAGCAACTATCATTTTCAGGAGAGGTACATCACACATGACAGAACACAAATTCTGCACTTGAAAGTACAGCTTTAATCCTATGACTTGCAAGAACTTCTTACCCGTCTCCCACCAATGTCACTATTTAAAGGAGACCCGCTGTGACTATGCTGAAATTTAAAGAGAAAGATAAGGAATGGAATGTTTGAGCACTCTTTGAAACTCTCTCTGGGGAGCCTGTTCCTTCTCCATTGGCTGGACAGGTCCAGAATGCAAGCTGCCCAAATGCAAGCTTTGAAACATGTTCATTTCTTTAACTAACACACGCTTTCTATCTCTCAAAATCCTTGTGATCATTACAAAGATGTAGTTGCAACCCAGTACCAATGCACACGTGGTACTTATTATAAACATCCCAAATATTTGCCTTTACAATTAGACAATGTAATTTGTTATTTGGCCTCTAACTGGTTCTTTCCAGACTTCTTTTAATTTCAGTGAAGCAGGAGGGAGTCTGGCCAATTACTTCAATAGGCCCAGGATCAGGTCCTTTTATTTTCTTCCACAAAGCAACACAGGAGAGGGGAAAGGATTAATATAAAACAATGAGAAGCTTAGGATTGGGAAATCTCTGCCTCACTGCTGAAGGATTAACCTGCTTTGTTCTGATCTCATTTTAACAGATGGTAAAAATAATACTGCAGCTTGACCAATCTATTTCCATGGAAAAAGGTTTTAAATGAGTTTGAGCTCATGAGATTAAAAGTTTATAAGAGAGTTTGGGTAGCAAGACAAAACATATGAATCACCCAGTTCTTGCTAGTGGTCTTGCTGGAAAACTATCTCTTTCAAGCCCAACTGAGCAATTCCCTCCGCTATACAAAGGTGTTTGGTTTGCCTGCTTAAGAATGTTTTCAGTAAGACAGCAGGTAAAATAAGCACTGCTACAAGTATGAGCAACTCCAGCCAGGACAACCAGAAGCCCGTCTTGGGCTGGAAGGACAAGCAGACCCTTTAACAAGATCACCTCTTGCAAAAACAGATAATGATTTGATCAGGTCTCGACAGATGCCTTCTGCTTGGGTTCTAGGGAAACTGGTTGGCAGAGTTCACTGAACAAGACCAGAGAGGAACAATGCAATCCTTACCAGCCATTCCAGTAGGGACAACCCCACAAATTCCACTCTTTGGTTAAAAAAGAGCCTTAAAAAGCTACTCTCTAATTAACTGTTGCTAATACCTGTTGCCTTAGCAGCTACACGAATGCAATCCTGGTTCTAAAGAAGTTCCCTACCTGTAAGAGCAAGAGGCCAAATCCTACCTGCTTTAGGATTCACCTTCACTGAATTATTCCAAGGAATATTTTTACACAATCTCCAACTTGAGGTAAAGATTAAAAACCATGATATTATTAGCTCTACCTAAAGTTGCAGTCTATCCATTCAACCTGGGCATTACCTGTACTTTCAGTGTCTCAACCTGTGTTTCAGCTCTGCTATCTGCCTTGAAATAAAACATACGACGGCTTTTTCAAAGCTAAAGCCAATTTTAAAGCCAATTTAAATAATTTCACAAATCTGGGAAATAATTATGCTATCAGATAAACCAAAGCACATCAACTCTTCCCTCTAAGCATCAACAACTACCACTGCAAAATCAGCAGAACAGTGAAAGAAACGCTGTGCCAAACAAGGTGTCACAGCAGAACCATGTAGACCTCTTGCACACTTCAAGCGTGGTTCACTCCTTCCGTGTGGACTGATGAAGGTGGTCAAACAGGGCTAAGCCACTGTTTCAGAGGACCGACCTCAGAGTGAGGCATCCAGTTTTAAAGCAAGAAGTGCCTCTCCTCTCCACAAAACACTCTGCAATTCTTCATTTATTTTTAACACCACCACTTTGACAATTAAGGTGCACTGACCTGGATAGTAAACTTTTTTGCCATCAGTCTTGTATACAACCATTGTAATGAATTCTCGATTGTGTGCAAAGTCATCCTATAGAAAACATAAAAGAAGCAGAGTTTTACATTTCCATGGAAGGCAACTAACGCTTAAACAGAATGAAGTATGCATTCTATCATCCCCTTCGATCACCACATCGCTGATATTGGTATTTACTAAGACATCCGATCCAATTCTTAAAAAAACAACAAAAAAAAAACCCCACACTGAAATAAACAAACTAATTTAACTTAAAACTTAACTTCAGTTATTTCGTTACCTTTATCGTGGAAAATATAACCACCTCACTCAAATTTTTTACTCTGGGTCTATTTCAATGATCTTGTGTACAATTATGTGTACCTGTTGAATTTAAAATTTATACATATACATACGTGTACATACTTGAACATGAAAATATAAGCAATAATAAACTAATAACACACAAAGCTATTAAAAAAAAAAAAAAGGATGAACAGAAGATATTACAGAGCTCAGAATACAGAAAATGTCAGAAGAAGAACCTGGCACCTTATCTGTGATGTGCCTGCTAAGCAGCACCCAGACGGCAGCACCACCTTGTGGACACTGGACCTCTAGCTTGTACTGAGGATTATTAGCCAGGCTGTAGGCGTCCTTCACCGGGCCTTGCTTTGCATCCCAAGTACTGAAAGTAATACAGACACGTTATTAGATAAGTAAGATGCTAATTGGTGCTTTGAAACCCAGCTCCAAATCCTACCTATATACAGGGCTAGCCATTATCAGTATCAAAGTTACTGACCGCTAGTTTTCTGCGGGAAGCTGTGACAGTGGTTACACAATACAGAAGCGTCAAAAGAATCTTGTTTTATAAATGACTTTACTACAATACAAGCGTGATGATAAAAAAAATGCTAAACACAAACATCTTGGCTGTTGGGTATGGTGACTGCAACAACACAAAGCACAGAAGAAGCTGAGCCATTCAGAGAGCCCAGGCTAGCCAATTATTGGGATGATTGCACACATCACATTTATAATTAAGGGAAAAACACCTACGCTTTTGGAACTGTGAGACTCCATATATAAGCTATGGCTAGTCTCAAAAGCCTGCCAAACTTTTTCATCCATTTTTTCATTCAGCTATTTTTTTTTCTTTTAAAATTTGATCTGTTTTACATCTGGAAAGGTACCTGCATGAAGTGTTAAAAAAAAGTTAAAAAAATCTTCGAGGTACCCTATTGCAGAATCTGCCGGCTGCCTCATGTCTAGAGAACGTCTAGACAAGAAAACTAAGGTCTGAAAAATCAAAAAGTGCTGATGAGTGACTGCAAAGCTTGGCGTACTGGGAACAGAAGTGGATAAAACTATTCTTAAGTCCCACTGACCCTCCCACACCTTTAGAACTCAACAGCACGCGTGGAAGGCTGCATTATCAACTGAGCTTCAAATTATCACCATCGTTACCCCACTTTTTATGGCAATTGCCACTGTGCCAGGCACAGAGGTACCACGATGACTAATAATATAAGGAAAGACAGATCAGTGAGTAGGTGAGCTTTGAGATTAGCATACACATTACCTCATCTTGTTACATCACCACAGTGTATTTTAGAATTAATTTGAACAAAAAGATGGAAGGAGCCTTTACAGATAAAACTCAGCAGTTGTACTAAGGATGAAGAAGCTTGTGCAGAGTTACCACCCACAGAAACAGTGTGGAAACAGTGGCAAAGTGCAGTACAGCAGAGTGGAAAAACAGAGAAACCCTTGCTTCCAGAATCTGACACACTTACCCTCAAAATGCGATGGAAAGACTGAATGGGATGGGTAATAGGTAGGAGACAGGTATCATGCTCAGAAAAGAATCAGCAGGCAAGGAAGATTACTTATGATAACTATCACTGGTGAAAAATGGAATTAGTTAAATTAGTCTGACATCAGTGAATGCACCCTGTAAAGGCAACGTGCACTGCACAAATGACTTGCAACTGTCCAGGAAAATGAATTCCAAATTAAAGCTAGGTCACTCAAGTACTGCCTGGTGACTGCTTAAGCAAAACACAGACTGATTTCTATTCTGATAGATGAGGGACTAAGCAAAAATTTAAGATTTAAGCAAAAATCTAATTTCTGTTCTGATAGATGAGGGACTGAGGTCAGAATCTGGTTACACAACCTTAGGTTCACAGTATCATCAGAAAAGTCACTGGAGTTTCAACGATGTTACAGTAGTCAAAAACAAAGCCTGGCCTTAGAATTTAAAAGTGTAAAGTCAGGCTCAAGGGACCATAGTTGTCAACCTCTTCAGCTCTAACTGGGAAGAATGGAAGGAAGGAAACACCACATCAGAACATTTAGTCAGGTATCGAAATAAAAGGGGTTTTTTGGACCAACCTGTGAATACATGTAGATTCTTTAAAGAGACTTGGATTCCAACTCAAATAAATAACATCATAGTACTGGCACAGGTCCTCCCAGGCAATCCAGAAAATGCCTAAAAAAGAAATGCTGTTATTGTTTCCTTACCAGACACCTTCATTTTACTTGGTTTTCAAAAGTTTCTTTTCAAGCAACTGATCTAGCTTACATAAACCCACATTTCTATAAAACTTAGTAGTAACATCTGCATTGTCAAGAGAAACAAGCTAGTCTCTGCCTATCATCAGGGACTTTCTGAAGCTGTCAAAATGCTTTTAATTTTCAAGCACTAAAACAGAAAGCACGAGAGAATCTGTTGTACTGAAAGATGCGAAATTAGGTGATTCTGACCTGCCTCACCCTTTCCCAGGTTTCTGAAAAAAAAAAAAAAATAAAAAATCACAGTCAAACAGGTTCCCCCAATTCAACAACCTACTTCCGCAGTCATCCAACACAATCCACCCTGAATCTGCTTCATCTTTAGCATATTGTCAGACAACTATTCTAATTCTCGGTAGCTCCCCTAATTGCAAATCCAGCCATCAACAATGCCTGCAAGCTGACAGATTCCTGATGAAAGGAATTCTCAAAAAGGTAACAGCCTTTTAATTCAAGTCTCTGACAGAGGCAGTTGCGGATCTTGCAGCACTCAAAAAAAAAAAAAATGCAGTCAGAATAAATATATATTTAGACAACAAGACCGGAATGTAAATCCAGTTAGAAGAAAAACCTCCCTTAAAACTATTACTGTAATTTTATATACATTTTAACTACTAGATGTTATAGATGTAAATCCCTTACTGAATGAACCAGTAAATAAAAAATAAGCTAATCTCTTATAACTGTCACAAAGCCAGAGCTGCTATTCTTATATTTAAATCAAAAGTTTTTCTTACACGTTTGCATGAGGCTCATCATTAAACGCTGTCATTTAATGGTTTTGGCTGCATGCTATTGTCAAAATAAAGTGTCACTGAACAAAAGGGTGCCCTTACAGAGATAAGCAAACAGCAACTAGGACACTATAAAAAAGAGCAGACATCTCTCTCTGAATGTAAAATGCAGCTTCTGCAGAATTTCTGAAGTGTCAGCAGCTTGCCCTTCCACCAGCAAGCCCACGCCAACTGTCCACATGCTCCACTCTGCTGTTCCCTAGAGAAGATGGGAGAGAAGAATGGTGGGCACCATTCCAAATGGTTTCTCTGGACAGTAACATTGTAGTGCCACCGTCTCCAATTTGGATCTCAGTCTACTCTTACAGCTGGAAATGGAACGTATGTAAAGATACCTCCGGTGCATAACCCCAAATATAGGCAAGACAAATTTAAATACTGACTACAGTAAGCATGTTGATACATATTTGCAAATTTTGGGGGAAAAAACCCACAAAAAAATCTTTTCATATACTAAAAAGCAGCACAACACAGCTTATTGTCAGAATGTTATCTTTGCATTGAATTCCCCCATGCCCAGATACCAAGATAGCAGCACTTAAGCAGAGAGGTAGTTTCTTTTCAATTAATTTGAGCTACATTAAACATCCAGATTACCTAACCCCCAGACAAACCTGAAATGACAGTTCTATATACAGAAATACTTCCTAAAGTTTTGGCTATTTATTGTTTTATTCGCCCTCTCCTTGCGCTTAAGCATTTCTTTCCACCTTCCTGAAAGGATCCACAACAAATATCTACATTGTCTGAAAAGATAGTGACTTTTAAAGCTCTATTACCATTGTCTATTTTCTGAGCTGTTCTGGGGTCAAAGTTCAAGTATTTTTGTAAATCTGGGGTCCAGTTTCTTGTGTCATTTTCACTGTACCGTCCCTTCCAACGTAAGTGGCTCCAGGGATTTTTCAACTGAAGAAATCGAAGTCCCTAAAGAAATAAAACTGTTGGATTGATCTTGTCAAGGTAATTTTTCTATTTGTATCAACATGGAATATGGACCAATAGCTCAAGAAAATGCAGCATCATTAAGCTTCCTGGAATTTCCCAATGAAGCCAAGACAACATTAACTGTATAAGCCATTAGAGCAAGAAATCATAGCTACCCATCGCAGACACAGGTTTCAAACTGGCATCTGAAAACATCTTCAGTTTGATTTGATACCTTATATTCTCTTATATCCAAGACTGCATATGCATGGGTTGGAACCAAACCCCATTTTTCTCCTTCCTCTTCAGACATCACCCCTGTTGCTGTTGTGATAAGGACATCTCCCTTATGAAATCTGTTCAAAAAGAGGTGAAAAATAGCTTAATTAAAATTAAAAAAAAAATTACAGCTATACCTTTCACCATAAGTAGAATTGTTACGGTGGGTCTGAAGATCAGTATTGCAGTATTCCAGACTTTTGCTGGTTCTCCAGATATAACAATGGGGCATAATAATCAAGATCTTGTGATACAATTAGAAATACCATATCTGCTTGATAAGGATAGCAGATCGTTGGCAAAGTTCTGGGGAACTGTGCTGGAACATGGAACAGACTTCCTTCTACTTTTTAAACACTTTTAACTTGCACATTGGTTCCAACATGCTCTTCTCCAACTTTATATTCTGGTTTTCCTCATCAAGAAATGGGCTAATTTTGCTTTTTTTCCTTCAAATGTAAAGAAGAATCTCATACAAAATTTCACAATATTTTACTGTTCTGTATTAGTGTTACCAATACCTCAATTTTAATTCTTCCAGAAAGCACACGGAGGTTTCATAAAGCACAATTTGTAGTAGAACCAAAACGCTATCTGTGGTGCTGGTATTGCTTTTACAGTGGTAACCCAGCTACTACACAGCAAGCATTTTAATTACTTAGGAAAGAATAAAACTTCTACCTCTGATAAAGCATTCTGAAAGTACTGTCTTTATTGAAAGCTTGATTGTCAGAGTGCATAGCAATTCTTTCAGGTATCCAACCAGTCAGCGCATGAAGATCTATGTTCTGAAATGCAAGCATTCAAAAGAAATCAGAATAGATATTCCATCTATAAACATATGATGGCTGTACACAAAATATAAAAAGTGCCTTTAAAGAAATCAAGTATACACAAGATACAATATAGCTCTGCACATAAAAAGCTGAAGAATAAGACTATGTTTAAAAAAAAAACCAAACCAACAAAAAACCACAATAAAAACTTACTTAATTATTTTAGAACATTTCCAAATGGCATCTCAAATAAATAAAAAAAGCTGCAAAGAGAACTGATGAAACAAACTGGAATTGCAGAGCAATGGAAACATAAGAGAATAACCGGTCATGCTCAATTCTATGATGTGTTATATTTGTTTTATTTATTTCATTGATTCATAGACTTTTAAAGCACAATCTAAGAAGCACTATTTGGAACCTTGCTATCATATATACATTTTAAATAATTTAAGTTTAACTTCTAAGGCTCAGGGTTTGGGTTGTTTATTCTTTTTAGTAAAGCTGACACTGACATGTATTTCCATAAAAAGAGGCTTTAATCTCCCCATCTCATCTCCTTGAAATATATTGCTTATTCCCTTTTCTTTTGCTTTGTACTCCTCAAAGCAAGAGCAGAGACTATAAAATGCTTGAAGTGTCAGTAACAAGCACTGGTGGGTGGGAACTTGAGGAATTACAAGTACAACACAGCCAGTAAGTAACCCTGATTACTGAAGGAAGCTATAACACAGATGAAAGCAGAGGGGTGGGAAGGGTGGAGATTAAATGTTACAAGTCAAGTTGGTTTTCCAGATAGCAAGTTAGAGGACGATGATGGGAATAAAATATGGCTATTCTCAACCGCTTCTGTACTCCAAAACAAAGCAGCCCAACACTGACATAAATAAAAACGTATGCTACAGTTACCCCTTATACAAAGACACATTTGTCTCCATAATAATTTTTCAAAATTTGATGATTATCTAATATACCCTCCAAGAATGCAATTATTAAGAGACTGACTAGAATGTAAACGGTAGCACAAAATACAACAATATACTGTTAAAACGTTAAAGAATTTTAAATTAAAATCAGAAATGCTCCCAAAGTGACAAACGAATATTATGTGGGCTACTCATTTCAGTAAACCATCCCTCTTTAACAGAATAATTTGCATGTCAGTCTAGCTGCAGTGATTGCAGTGATGACTGTTTCTTCAGTAACCATGTTACAGGAACCCGTCACATATTGATGTAAATGAGTGGAACAATCTGATAAACTTTCACAGATCAAAGTACTTGCTCCCTCTCTATACATGTTCTAAATGACTAGCCTGTTCCTTTCCTAGCTGACTCCTCAACCTAATGAGGGAGAGCTACCACATTTACTGAACAACAGACTCTAATTAAAACACATACTTCCCAACCATAAGTACCAGTTCTGCAGTCAGAAAACCAAGCTTAAGTCTGCCCATCAAGATGTCTTGCTCATTTTATTTTGATGGAATAAATCTCATCAAGTACAGCTAAGCCTATTTGTGAAAGAAAGAAAGAGAAAAAAGTTTCAAGAAACCTGCAAACGCTATCCTTGTCTGCCCAAGCAATTCAGTTTGATTTCACTAGAAGGAAAGTTATTTGACCCAAGATTATCTAAGTGGAATTTTTGCCTCTTAGAAATAATCTGATACTTACAGAATTTGATCCAGGAAAATCATATCCTCCCATGACCTTCATGTAAGCCTTTTCTATTAGTGATACCCATAATTCATTCTTATTGTTAGAATAAGAGCAGAGAAGTTCCCCACTATGATCAACAGGTAACTGGTCATCTATGATTACCTGTATGAAATAAACAAATGAAAAATTATCATAAAGCATTTTGGAAGTATTTAAAAACTAAAACCAAGCTCTCATTAATATACAGCTTCTAAGACAGAGCCGCACCTGACCATCGTCCTCACACGTGAGCATCTCCATCAATCCTGCAGAGGTTTCCCCAACTGAACCAGGAATTCTGTTGCCAGCTCTTACTTCCACTGGTCCCTGATTGGACCAGTGACCTGTGATCATCTCCCTCACTTTTCCCTATATTTTACTCCTGTAAAACGTCTAAACTCTATTGTAAAAGAGAGCCACAGAAATGTTCAGTGTAAGTACGAGCATAAAAAGTAAAGAAAAGCCTAACAATATTCCTCACCTAATTAGGAAACAGAATATGGGCTATGCTTGGTAGCCAGCAGAAAAATAAAGTCATTTATCTATAAGGAAAGAAGCTTTGTGTCACGCCACTTTCATAGTCTGTACTTCCAGACTTAAATTTCTTCTCTCTGTGAAGGAAAAACAACCCAAAGCAGAAGTTTTGAAAATATGAACATTTATTCTTTAAATTAGGTAGAATATATTCAGCGTTATTACAGATTGTTACGGCAGTATTTACAGTGGTCTGAAACAGTTTCCCAGAACAGATGTTTCAGTTTCACGTTGACATGAGTCTGTTACCAATAGAGGCTACCAACACAGCACATTTTCTGGTCAAATTCTGTCTGTGCAGGAATAAATAATCCTTTTCACAGAAAAGCAGATGGCCATTCAACCAAACAACAGGCAGCCATAGGAGATATTTTGGAAAGAGTATTAAGAGCAAGGCAAGTACATAAATTATACTTCCCTGAAACATTCATTCAGATTCCAAAATATTGCAATTCAAGGACTACCTGACTCAGAGGTTATATCTTAGCAATTAATGGCCTTCTAGCACTTTCCCCTTACCTTTTGACCCCATGAATATGACTACTCAACTTTTGAACTCCCATAAACGTTCATCAGTCACTATGATCTGCAACAATCAGTGCTATGGTTAAGTATTATATGAAGAAATAAATTATTTTATGCCCTTATTTATTGCACTGAAAAGAAAATGAAGTTGTTTGTGAGTTTATGATCTTCAGGCATCACCTCTCCTTACTGAAAATCTGTGGTTGAGTTATTCCTCTATAGTCTCATTCCATGTTTACACTCTTCCTGGATGCCACCCTCTGTACTTTTTAGTTCTGTAACTTTCTTTCTAAGATGGAGTGGAAAGTGGATTACTTGCACATCTTATTCATAAATATGGGATGCATATTTTTGTTCCTGCACGATTTTCATAATTCTTTTAAGCCATATAGGGACTTTTCAATGAATTTAAAGTGTGTAAGGCTATTTTCATGAATGCCTGTAAAACAAATGCCTACATTATGTTACATACTCACAAACAAAATGAATCTCAAAAGGCTTAACATGTAAAAACCACTTTCCAACAAACCATATCTAAAGTTTTTGCTATGCAAGCATAGCTTCACAGTGCAGCAGACCAAGTCTTTAAAATACGCGACTTAAACATTAACAGCATTAAGTCTTCCTGAAATCATTTACCTTTCTAGGTACTCCATTGATATGAAGCTTCACCATGTATTTGCCACATGGATTATATTCTGGTTCTCCTTTCTTATTCTGAGGGTAAATTATACTGTAAAAACAAAAAAAATAAAGAGGAAATTGTAACAGAAATGACTTGGCTGTACATACACTGATAGCAATTAACAATCTGTTTCTGGAATTTACACTGAACATATATATATATGAAATTTCTGATGAAAGAGCAACTCAAATTTACTAAAAATAGCAATAATGTTTAAATATGCTTTTATTTTTAGGCCTTGCTCTTGCTGCACTTCTCTGCTTAATATAGTAACAAAAAGAACATAAGTAGCCTGATAGTTTCTCCAACAGAAACAAGGCAAACAAATGTATCTTACTATTAAAAAAATGGTATTTACATATCTGCAGTATAAATATAGTATTTGCCTGAATGACAAGTCAAACATCTGAAGAAGGAGAAGACGGAGCAGAACTCACTGCTCTGGAAAAGAATACAAATTCAGTTCTAATGAGTATAGGTTAAAACAACAAAACAAAATTAATCCAGGAACAACATTCACACGCTGGTCTGGCAATGGGCGCCTGGCAGAGTCTGCCAAACCCATACCAAATTTATCACAGGACACCAGTCCAGTGGAACTGATTGTGTTGTTAATATTAATTCTACGATGAGATGCAAGATGGAGCACCTGTTGCACAGCGGTTGGCACAGCAAAGTAGGAAAATAAACCTATAAAGCATGATAAGTAAAATTTCTAAACTATTTATTAGTCCTCAAAGCATACCTGAGATTAGACTCCAGTGTCATGGTATACATATCTATATAAAGCTGACTTCCCTCTCAGAAGTCACGTGAGTCCCAGGGAGATGAAGGTGAACCAAATGCTAGTTTTTACTGTGTCCAACTGTCATAGAACATAGTGCAAAAGCTTGGTAGTATTAAGCCTGAAAAGATCTTAGAAGAAACTTACCTTGTGATCAATTTTTTGTTATATCTTCTTTCATATGCTGCACTGATTGCTAGTGATGCCACAAAAGAACAATCTGACACTATTGTCTATAAAAAAATAAAAACAGTGAGGACATTTACTAATAACTTAGATACTGAGAGACAAGCAGGGTGTGTGGAGTGAAGGACAATCACCAGTTAGTAATTCCCTTCCAAAGGGAAAGGATTTGAACCCAGAGAAGCAAAGTTACTACTAAAAAGGCAGGAAACATACACTTGCTCAACCCGAGGCACCTACAGAGCAAATGAGAGTTAGAATTATTAATGACAGAAGCAAGTGCAGATACCTCAGCATTCACTCACACTTACTTCCTCCTCCCCAAAACACACTAATATAAACCATATCCGATGGCATAGCCTATAGCTGATTTCAGAATAGCTTGGGCCATCAAAAACTAAGCAAGACATTTCCACAGTTCTCAATGTGCCACTCTGCTTCCTGTCAGATAAATTTTAAAATCTTGCTCATTATTTTTTCCATGCAGCAAATTAAGTGAACAATTTGCTGCACAGTATACCTTGCCTTTTTTTTTTTTTTCATACTAACCTTCCCACTATTTCCGGAAAACAGGATTTTCAGCTGGAATTCAAATGCCTATTTTCACTTCCACTGCTAACACATATGTTTATTCTCATCTGAAGTGCTACTATTTATTTATTTACTTCATCTCATGAGAGCCAAGGAAAGCACTGTGACATGTAGAGATCCTTTTTTGAAGAAAGAAGTTTTACATCCCCCACAATAAACTGCTAGCAGCACACATTTCTCCTTAGGAACTATTTACCTGCTTTATGCTGAAACTTGATACAGTATAAATCATTGTAGGGTTATTTGTTATGTCATCTGGTCGCACCCACTTGGCAAACATTGCTTTCTGTTTGGGGGATAATGGTAACTTCCCACATTTATCACTAGATTTAAGGGAGAGAAAAGCAGAAATAAGTCAACAGTGGTTTAGAAAAGCTTTTCATGGTATGTTTGTCTGATAGATGGTGCAAAATATGTGCAGAACAATTACACTGCTTTGTATAGGAACTGTAAAACAATTTCAAAGAACACTACTACTAAGTTTGTGATTTTTAAGCAAAAAAGGCAAAAATATTAAAAACATGAAATAAAAGCCAAACACTTCATTCATACAGGACTGAACAGGAGAATGGAATTCCAAAAAGCCATCTACACCATCAGAAACCCAAATTCTTCACTTTATTTCAATACGATGAAAAAAGGTTCTTTAGTTCTAAAATATTGAGGCTTGTCTGACTGACAAGCCTTGAGTGGGAGAAAAAAACCACCAACAACAAACCCCAAGTGTCTTTGTCTATTATGGCTATGTAATCTTAATATACTGTTATTGTTCATGAATGAAAGTTTAGCAGTTACATATCACTCTTCCTCGGAATAGTCCTTTACAGGTAACTGAGGCCCAGGGAGCTAAACTCATTAGCATACAGGAGAATCAGGAAATGGACCCAAGTCGCCACCTCAGCCTAATACTCAAAAAAGCCAAATGGAGTATTGTCCTTATAGACCTGAAGACAGGTGCAGAAGCAGTGCAGAGCAGGATCCGCTTACATTAAAGTCTTAAGATCAGACTGGAAGAAGGAAGCGGTAGTATTTAAATATCTGTCTGAATTATGTTTAAAATCCCACTTAAACAATTTTAGACTCTGAAAAACATCCCACAGAAATACTAAACATGGGAAAGCTTTGGAAATAAAAACAAAAGTTCAGTAATTGATTCACACTTACGAAAATGGCATAGGGAAGGCAAAACGTTCCCTAAGATCAACACTCATGAAAGGTACATATTCAATGCCATTAATTTTTGAAGTCTTCCTGCAAGTCATAAGAAAAAAGAAATAAAATATAGTTACAAAGTTATCTATCATTGTTCAAAGACTAAATTCCAGCAGGTAACAACAAAATTAGCTTTTAAAAACTAACAAGACAGTGCTTCTGAAAACAGGACAACTTCCTCTTGAAAATGGAACAATCACTGTATTTATTCATGTTTGAAATGTGCAGTACTTGATGGCTCAGTCACTACTCATTTTATGAGGAGGAAGGTTGAAACACTTAACAGACAATACATTTTATTTTTCTTTTTTAAAATATATATTTGATAATTTTCAAAATTCACAATTTAGCCTAAAGGTTTTATGGATTATTTGTAGCTTATTTCACCTACAATAAAAATCAAAGCAAAAGGAACTAGATGTAACAGAAATCACAGTCCTACAAAATATTACTCTTCCTCAATTTCCAGTGAAGTAGTAGTTGTATAATCAAAAAAACCTTCTTTTACCTTGGCTTCTCAGAGCCAGACCTTTCATGAATTCAGTCAGATAGTTTGTGTACAAAGTACAAAAATAACATTATGAAAAATAATCCTGACAGTCAGTAACAAGAAATTGTCTTCTCAACACAAACTAGAAAGTATGCTCTGTGAATAAAAGCCATTAATTACATTACCGTAGAGAATACAAGAATTTATTAATGGGTAGGTAACACCAGCAACAGGGTTTGTTTATTGATCTCATGCTTCAGCTGTTTCAATCTACTGCGTAAAATGCACTAAGGATGTGAGCACAAATAACATTTTGGAAAAACTTGGCTTCAACTTACCTGAGTACTTCAATCTCCTCTGCAGTGTATCTCTGACCTTGAGATTCACTAGCTTGTACTGCTCTGATTGTCTGTGGTTTATCATTTAGAGAAAAATCAGGTCCCAATGGAAAGAATGTTCTGACTGGCTGATTTGGTTTAGCTGCAGTTGACTTCTCCTTCTGAGATGACTTTGACAGAGATTCCTTCAGTGCCTCTGCTCTAAAGCAAGTAAACAAAATGCATTTTTACAACAATGATAAAAATATAGTTCAACTACTGATTTGCTTCATTTAGGTTCCCATATACGTTAAAGAGAATGAACAAATGCTCAAGTTGACTAACACCACTCTTCTTCAGAAAAATCAGTTTCTGATGCCAGTAGAATCAATTAAAATACAGCATTCTAAAATCAATTAAAATAAAGCATTTCCAACTCATATATAAGCTACTTTTGGCAGAACTCATTAGATTTTTGTTCCCTCTAAATTATGCCAATAGGAGAACTTGTGTGAATGTTCATTTTCTGGAACTATAGAACAAGACCACTGAAACACAGAGAAAACTGATTTGCATCCTCCCATACCTTCAGGATTTAATTTGTCTAGCAGCTACAACAGCAGTAAAAACCCACTAGCATTCTCACAACCCAGAATTTCAATGTAGACTCCATTCCATTAGATCTACCCATACAAATAGACTGCTACTGTCGAGAGAAGTATTTCCCAGTTTCCAACTGTCTTCCTTATGAAGGGATGCTAACACCCTGACTTAGTCCTGGCCTGAATTCAGCATTTTTATAGAAGCCAAATATTGTAGTATAGTACTCTGATTAATATCTCTGAAGTAGCACATTGGTACTAAAGAACGCACAGCCCTTTCCTAATTCTTGATGTCCCAAGATTCCCAGAGGGTTGGCACAACAGCTACTATACTTAGTGGTACAGCAGCCAGCACCTATCTGCCAGGAGAACTCGACAGGAGCTCGTTCTACCCAGAATCCATACCCTTTGCAGCAGAGAACAGACACGCTAGACTGAGAATCCAACTCAGAGAGTGCACTTATCTCCTGACAGCAAGTATTTTGCAAATGTTGGCAACACTCACCTATCCAGTGCTTGTCGAGCCAGCTGTTTCAGTTTTGACTGGGGGCCTGCTTCCGAAGTTTCATTAGCCTTAAGTGTAAAATAAAAGAAAAAGCTACGTATCCAAAAAACCCACAGATTTTACAGGTTCAATTTGTCAAATTCCACACTTACAGATTTCAACTAACAGTAACTAGCTTTTTTTTTAATATAATTTTCTGAATTTGAATTTAATTTGAATGTTTACTTTCATAAAACACAAACAAAGAAGATTGCTTGCAGGTTAAAAATCTTGTTCTTGCACATCTAAGGCATAAAATAATCTATGACAGGGACCAAAACAGATTACAAAGAGTGCTAACTTCTGTTCCCAGTTGGGAGGTCAGCTATGACAGTTTACACATACAACCAGTTAATGCTTTTGTTTTCCTTACAGACAAAGCATGATTACTGCAGCTAAGCAATCTGCAAGAGGCACAACATGAGGTGTGGCTTCTCCCAAGACATCCACAAGCAGGTTTCAGGTTCTAGCGTTGTACCTTGACCGATTCTCCCAGGTCTGCTAGACCAACTGAGGAAACAAAAGGCAAGCTACTTTAACCCCAAGAAACAAAACCAGGAACACCCTCTATAAGCAACTATTTTCATTTGAAAATTAATTACGCTCTGGAGTTCCTGGTTGGAAAGAAAGATGTATGAAGGTAAGCAGTGGAGATGCACCAGCACACTCATCCGGGAGTCAGCTACAGAAGAAGAGGAATGGCTGCTGAGTGTTTCAAAGGTAAGGAAGAAACAAATCTCTCCACCTGAATATACTGAGGAGAAAGACAGAAGCAAAGCTTCGAGATAGCAGAGTTCCTTCAATCTTCTTTCATCCTGGGAAGAAGGTACTTTTTGATCACCCTGAGGGATAAAGCCTACAGTCATCTTAAAATAATATGCTAGTCAAGATTAAAAGAAACTTCAGTTCCTAATGAGATAGCTGATAAAAGCAGTTATTGATATGAGATAATTTCAGACTAACTTTAATATACATAAGTAATATTTGCATGCACAGACACAACAGAAGGAAGAACACAGCAGAGGAAAAACAGTATGCTGCTGCAGTAAATTTTATGTAATAGACTGAAATGTTCTGCTCCAACAGCTCAAGTGGAAAAACTAGAGCAGTTCTAACTCATCTGGTTACCCTATATCACCAGGGTTTTTTAGAGTACATAAAACCAGTTTACAGAATTCAGAGAAAAGATTTTACTCTAGCATGTAGCAAAAGTAACATTCCCCTCCCAACAACCCACATATAGTTACATTAAAAAAGGGAAAGAAGGGAAAAATAAAAACAGACTTGGTGGAGTTACATTATGATGGTGAGCTCTTCCTGTAATGAGTTAGTTAAGGCAACTGGATTTAAGGGAAAAAAGCAGTACCTGTAATTATATTCTCCATTATTTATGTAATGGCCAATTCATCCTCATCATTAATTTCAGTGTGAACTGAATTCACTTGTAACAGCTTTAGTGTTGGGCACCGAGTAATCAATTAGTGTTTTTACTAGTTTTGGCACCGGTAGACAGTTACGTTTTCAGAAAGTGTTACACACCAAAATTTCCCTTAAATTACTTCCTTTAATGTAGTCAGAAAGTAATATAGCTGACACATTAGCAATTCATCTTCAGTTTTAACTGGTATTCATTTCTGTTTTAGTGTTGCATTTGCTCCAGGGTAAAAACTAACATGAAAAAAGTTCCAGAATATTTCTAGTTTTTAGTATAATCCAGTTCAGGAAAAACACGTAAATCACAAATCCCTGTAAATTTACAGTGTTGAATAGCAACATAACATAAAGACTGGAAGAAACACTAAAAACACAGTGGAAAAAAAAAATTTAAAAAATAGTGTTTAGAAATACAGGTACTCCATTTTTAAGCCAACCTTTAAGGGTCAGTCACTTGTGTAAGTGGAAGAATTTCTTACCATCACATAATTCCACCAAGTTAACCTGTAGCTTAACATACTGTTTTCAAACAGAGTTCCACCGCTTCCGTGTACAACTCTATAGCTTCTTCTGCATTGCCTTTATCATCTTCATCAAAAGCCTGTGTAACTAGGAAGCGAGCACGCTCCAAGTCCAACTGTTGTTTTGACTTCAGAGGGTCTGTGTTCTGTGACTGAACTGAATGAAAAAGAAAGTATTTAGCTTTCTACAGCAGCAGATGTGTAAAACATCCTTAACACGGTACTAAAACACTAGCAGTTCTAATCAGATGGGTAATATCTATTTCTTGGCTGGAAACCAAACTGTTCTAAACTTCGCTAAAAACATCTTTGCAAGGACAAGAAAACCCCACCACAAACACCCCCCAAAGCAGAGATACACTCTCAGGATATTTCATGTCAAATAACGTAAATATAATCTCTTTCATACTACACTATGGACAAGGATGTTTAATTATGTAAAATAGTACATCGTTTGTGAAAACATATCACCTATGGTAATATGTAAGTTCCTTAGGTGTCTGTCTCATTTCATACCTTTATTAATCACCTGAAGGAGAAGATGGAGTGCACCTTCATCAAAGCTGCAGATCCCACCAAACTGATTCACTCAAGGACAGAGCTGCTATTCAAAGGGACACAGACAAACTAAAGGAAGGAGCTGACAGGAACCTCAGGAAATTCAACCAGGATGAATGCTATGCCCTGTGTCAGGGACAGACTAGCAGCCAGCAGGGCACAGCTCTGCAGAGAAGGGCCTGGGGTCCTGGGGGGACAGCTGGGCAAGCTCAAGCCAGCGATGAAGACTAACAGCACCCTGGGCTGTGTAAGCAACAGCACAGCCTAGAGATGGGGGGAAGCAATCGTTACCCTCTACTTGGCACTCAGGAGACTGCACCAAGACTAATCTTGGGTTTCTAATGATGGTTCGGAATGGAAGACTTGGCCTTTCGAGAAGAAGCTGAGGGAGAATGGTTTGTCCAGCCAGGAGAGACAGCTTTGAGGGGACCTAACAGCAACCTGCCAGTAACTGCAAGTTTATCAAGAAAATGGATTCAGGCTCTTCACTGAGGTGCAAAGAAAGTGAACGAGAGCCAGCGGCTATGAATTGAAACAGAGGAAAATCCAACTAGATATATAAAAAAATAAACCACTAGAAAGACAACTGCACCTTAGAACCCAGGCCCAGTGGCACAGGAATCTTCTGCCCTTACGTGTTTTCGGGACCTGAGCAATGGACATGAGCAATCTGGTCCAAAAATCAACGTTTACCCTTCCTGCTTTGAGCAGGAAATTGGTCTATAGACCTCCCAAGGTCTCTTTTTGGCCAAGCGATTCTATGATTCTAACTGCTAATAGCAGGTGTGTGAAAATTTGAGATTTTAGTCTAAGCACAAACACTGAATCAAGGAAACCTTTATGAGAGCACTGACCTTTTTCACCCTCTCAAAGTTGGTAATTCTACATAATACCAAAACCCACTTGCTTCAAATCCATCACGCAGCTGAAGCTTAGATGCAAGTTTTGATTTGTTCCTCATTAATTTTTGTTGCTAAATTTAATTACTTCCTCAGGTTTGCTCTGCAGATGTGGTTTCTAAGAATATTTAAAAGGAAAGAATACCCACACCCAAGTCTTTAGGAAGTAAGTCTCTGCTTCATTTCTGATGTATCAGAATTCAACACACTGATGTGCTCATTGTATCCGTGGTGCTTCACAAAGGACAAGATAATTACAATAATGAAATAAGAGCAAACATCATTGATAGGTATTTCACAGCATCTAAAGGCTTTCCACTCAATTAATTTAAGCAGACGTTTAATTAGAAAGCTCCTTACCCACCTGCTGAATGGAGAGCTTGAACTCTCTCCAAGTACTCATTTATTTTTTCTTGAATATTTTCCAAGTTGGACCCTGCCATCCCAGCGTAAATCAGAGCTTGTGCAGCCTCCTGCAGGGAGAAGAATTTGAGACAAACTTAATATTTGCTGCCTAGAAAATTACTTTCCATAAACAAAGGGCCTAAAACAGCCATGAGTTGCATGAAAACAAGCTCCTACATCTGAAAAAAAAAGACTCAGTGGCTGCAGGACAATTCTGCTGGAAAGAACCAGTTGCTTCAAGTCATAAATGAGATCACACTCAATTTCTCACACATGGGACAACCTATAAGACTATGAAAAACCTTTTGAGGTTCTATAAGGCCAGATCTTAGGCCTGTCTGTATAGTAATGCATGGAATTAGGAGATCTTAAGTACAATTTTTCAAGCATGCACTAAAATCAGTTAAATAAAGCCCACAAACCACAAACTGCCTTTTATTTTTAAAGCTGCAGATTTAAGGTTAGGAAAATAAAGAAGCTACTCGCTATTTATTTGCATGTAATCTGATAATAAAGTA
>JAHREE010000179.1:388810-547368 GCA_033628505.1 Tringa tobata
TGAGGGGGGAGCGCGCTGAGGGCCGTGAGGCACCCCCTCCTAGCCCGCCTTTCTAAGCCCCTGGAGACGTGAGCTGGGCGGTGGGCCAGACAGGAGAAAGTCCAGGGGTGTTACTGCTGTATTTTAAAACAGTGTTGTTTTGTGTGGGGTGTGTGCGTGTTTTGTTTTGGTTTTTTCTTTCCTCACGTCTTAATAGAAGTTCTTGAAAGACTTAATAGGTTCTTCGAAGTCCTAAGCTGTAGAGGTGGGTGTTTGAGGCTTTGTTCACAGTTAATGTTTTGCTTTTGAGGATTTAAAGTTTACTCCTTTAGTAAAGGAGTAGTAAGTCTACTTACTCACCTAAAGCAAAACTAAAGACTGTCCTCCTAATTTCTAGCCTTAAAAGAGAATGTTTGCAGTCATACAAGTGCGAAGTAGGGAGCAAGTAAGAAAAGGTGTGTTGTGCTGCCTTCTTGTTAGAGGGAAAAAACTCGCTTCTGGTGTGCTTCAGTTCGGCGGTTTTGTAACCTAGATCTCTTACCTAGGATGTTTCGTTTTAGTTTGTTTTTTTTTTCTTTCTTCCTTAGGATTGGTTTAGGGAAAGCTGCTGTTACTGGGCGGCGGCTGCTAGTGCTTTATTTCTTGTTTGCACTATAGCACCTGCTTTCCCCTCTCCCCAGCTTGTGTTATAGGATCAATTCCTGAGGCTGAGCTGCTGTGAGAGCCCTGGGCTGGGAAGCCTCCTTAGAGGTATCCCTTCGGGAAGCAGCGTCTTTAGGGCAGTGCTCTTCAAGGGTTGTGTCTGGGCATTCGTTGATGGCCCTTTAGTGTGAAGACCAGTTCAATTTAAGTTTATGCTTTCACAGTTTCTACTTAATATAGGATGGGGTGTCCTTGAGGGGTGGAGTCTCTCCACAAGGAGCCATGCGGCGAAGACATGGGGCAATGGGAATAAGTTGCACTGGGAGGGGTTTCATCGTGATATAAGAAAGAAATTTTTATAGTAAGAACAGCCATTCATTGGAACCACCTCCCCAGGAGGGTGGTAGAGCCCCCATTACAGGAGGTTTTCAAGATGGTATTGGACAAGGTGCTAAATAGTCTTATCTACGTGCTCTTTCCCATGGAAGGTTGGACCAGGTGACCTTTCGAGGTCCCTTCTAATCTGGGCAGTTCTCTTATTCTACGGGCTTTTGTTTCTGCCTGAAAGCAGAAAAATGTTTTCATGACATGTAGAAATATCACCTGGCAACTTGATTCTGAAGCTCTCCCTTATGAGTGTATGACTTTTTAGTCTCTTTTCTGATGATAGATTTATAAAAAAGGTATACAGCTATTTGCAGGAATACTAGGCAGTGAAATACTAGAATCTATGATGTTTCCAGTTTTCTTCTGTACAGAGTTAGTGTTCCCATTCTGTCGTCTTTTCGTCGTTGCCCCTTTTGTGCTTTACAGACTGCGTTGATATAAAATATAGTAATACTCTGTAAGAGATGCCTTGGTTTTTGTGATCCCCTATGTAGGGGGGCAGTTGTTGTAATCTTCATAGCTTTGCTTTTGGTTATGCTCCTGGTAAGATTTTGGGATTTTTTGTTTCCTTTGAAAGTATGTTTCATGCTACTTATCTGAGCATAGAAAAGATACAGATTACACTGAAGGATTTTTCTAAAGAAAGACATATTGGTTCAGCATTTACTTAATTATACCATGAAAACAAACAAGGAATTTCAGTCAAGGTCAGCTTCAATTCGATGTTCAGACACAGTGGCATAACTTGTATAGCCTAAAATTAATTTGTGTATCGTGGCTTCAGATTAAACCATTTACAGATCAAATGCAACTCTGAGGTATCCAGTGAGATGCATGATGAAAAGGAGGCTGAAATGGGAAGGAAGAGCAACAGAAAATGTTACTCCTTATTTAAATCTGCGTGTCAAAAATACTTATCCTGTAACATAAATTGAGCTAATCAGGATTCAGAAATGTCAGTTGGGAGAACTAATTTTTCACTAATTAATGGTCAATTGTGGTTGGCCCTGCAGATAATAAATTGCTTGTGTGTTTCTGTTTCTTACTAACCTGCTGTAAAATTCTACATGAAGCTTTTACATCTACAGAAAGTAGAATAAGTTTGTGAGGTCTTAACTGTGGTAAACACGTCATACGTATAATTTTTTCCTTTTGCTTGTAGTTGCAGTTTAGTTTTGGAGCCAGATATTAAAATTGGCTCCTTTTATTTGTTGCTGAAGAAGCATCTTTCTATCAATGTTAATATATCCCGGACATTGAAATGATTTTATCTATGTTTAACTCATTTTCTGTACAGTATCTACAAAAACATAATCACTTCCAGTTACTAAGGTTGTTAAATACCACATTATGTTATTATTTGGGCAGAAGTCAGTAATAGGAAATAGACAAACATTGGTAGGTCTAATGATGATGATCAGAAGCTTCATTGCTTCAATCACTCCAAACTTGGCTGGAAAAAGTGTGAAGTGCATGCACCTATGGTAAGAACTCAGCCATAAGTAAAAGCAGTCTCTGGAGAAGCAAATTCTAGTAGTTGGCAGTGATACTGATTTCTGTCCTCCATTTCTCTCTGCAAGTGTTGGATTTCACCTCCCTGACAAGGGCTTCCTCTGCGGGTACTGGGGAACTGTATTCTTCTTTGACCTTCTGTGCATTTAAACTTGATTATATTAAACTCTTTTTACTACAAAATGAAATTTTCCTTGATTGAAGGCTTTTGAATATGAACCAGAGCCCTGATTTCTACTGATAGTACTTTTATGAAATTAAGAAGGCAGGGAAAGCAGAGCTGAAAATAAAGCCCTTAAGTGTGTATATGGTATTTTAATTATTAATATGCTAGAAAGCACTTCTATTTATAGGGCTTTGAATATACTTGAAAATGGGAGTCAGTTATATTACACCACTAGATGTCCATCTAGTGTTGGATTGAAGCTAGAAGGTTTTATGTGGTTAAAAGAACAGAAATGGAACGAGTAAATTTTTAGTTTGGTTCTGCTTTAGTTACAAGTATGACTGGAGTTGCTTTGGTTTATTTTGGTTTTTGGAGTTGTCTTTACTCAGTCACAGTAATCTAGATTTGGTTTTTGCAGTCAAACATCCAGTATCCCGACTGGCCAGAAGTTTTGGGTCCTTCTGTCATGTGTCTGCCTCCCTCCCCACCCCCCCTCAAAATATTCATAGGTTGATGATCACTGTTTGAATTTAGCAATGAGAGGATTGTAGAAAATGTTAAATCCTGAAACTATTGCAGTCCTCCCCTCTCTACTTAGATTTCAGAGACATGCTGTGCTTTTGGAGGAGTCTGCAAAACTTGGATTTGGTTTGTATGAAATTTTGTAACAAATTGACCAAGCAGAGCTAGAGTCTGTTCTGCTTTCTAAAGGAAGCTAATATAAAAATGTTATGGATTGCAGTAGGGAGAGGAATACAGGTCTTATTCAAGTCCCACACATGTGCGCTCTGATGTGTTAAGATTTCATGAGCATGTTGAATTCAGGTGAAATGTTGAGTATGTTGAATGACTTTGACAGAGACAAGATTTCTCATTTTAGGGACTGGTAGGAGAGAGTAATGTAACTGTGTTTTATAATAATCAAGAGTCTAGCTGGAATCATTAGTGCAAAAATAAGTTGTTACATGCAATTTTCTTTCAAATGTGGCATGACAAGTGTGCTAACAGTAGATTTAGTACAATATAAAGGTGAAATGTAATTCTTGTGTTCTCTTTCACTTATTTATGTTGACCTGAAGGGTTACTCTGTTGTGCACCAAAAGTTATTTAGCGTGCTGGTCAGTATAGTTTTTGTAATTTAGTTCAGTTTCTTGCCATGGGTTACCTCCTCTGTCTTTTCTTCTTCTATCACACTCACTGTCTACTTTCAACGCTAATTTTCTATATTCAGTAAATGAATTACAATAGATATGTATATGCAACAGTGTCTTATTAAAAGCTAGGTTGTCACTTAACAAATCTTTTCTTTGTGTGTGCAGGATTATACACCCAGGATGTGCTCTGGAGTACACTAGCACCTGAGCACTGATAGTTTCTGCCTATTAACATCCCATGTTACTCCTCAAAATTGCTGAAAGTAATCAGAACAATGAACATAGCCCTAGTTAGTTTTCTCAATTTCAGGAACAGAAAGGTTCTAAAATAGATGCTCAAATGCATCTGTCTTCTGTTGATACTGTACTAATGACGTTGGACTTAATTTTGGAGATGCCATTTTGGTGAAAGTGTTTTCATGTCCTTATGCTATAAAATCTAGGTGCAAAGAAGAAATGTATATAAGGGAGTGAGGAAAAACTACTCAGAATACATGTAATGTGACGGTGTCTAGGAATTGCTCCAAGACCATTTTGATCCATCTTGGTAATCGTCACTCTACTGAGAAAGTTCTCCGTGTCAATTAATGAGGACAAACTAATTTGGTAGCATTTGGAGTAAATACCAAGCCAGCATCTTCGGCTTTCCCCAGTGTTTCCCCCTATGCATAAATACACTTGTGCTGAGCCAGCAAGTGATATGATTTGTTTGAGTTTGTGTTTTTGCAGCAGGTCAGACACTGCTGTAAGCAGGTAAGTAGACAGGCAGGAGGCAGATCTCACAACCTGTGCTAAAATAATGCCATTTGCACTGCATAGGGATGCAGCAGGAAAAATGACACAAGTCCTGGGGCCACAAATGTGTATGTGTTGGTGGACTTCATTCAGTTGTTTCATATACTAAACTTTTACTTTATCCTTGAAAATTTAACTAGGAATACGTTGTTCATGTGGGTAAATATTTAGACAGCTGGAACAAAAGTTAGATGTACACTACATTTGTATCACTTAACCATAAGTCTCCAGCTATTAATAAAGCAAGCATGCCAAAAACCCCCAGTTTCTCAAATGAAAAGTCAGCTATGATTTTTTCCTTCTGTAAGTAACCAGGGTCTCCCTTTAGTCCCATGGGACCACTGTGCAGTATTGAACTGTGTGCTAAAATAGCGCTTGAGTAGAATCTAGTATGTAGTGGGTTTTATTGTCCTTGTCATTACAGGATGTCTGCTGTGAATTACCAAAATAAAATTAAGGACAGAAGAACGTTACCTGGAAATATCACTCCCAATCTGGCCATCGTATCCTGTAGCCTTTCCACCTGGTGGTGGCTTTCCATGTGACTGGCTAATTTTTATTGGATTTTTACTTATGCATTCAGTGTTTTAAATGTTAAAGCCAATAGGATATTAATTTGGTTTTCAGTGAAATAGTGTTACCTCAAGACTGAGTGGACAGAAGGATGATATGAAAGAGTTCCTTAGAACTAAAGACAGTTCCTCACTTTGTTTAGTTTTTAAGCACTGCAGGCAAGGAAGCTGGCACTGAATGTGGTCTGGAAACCAGAACTGGGACCTCCAGCAGTATTGGTAGATGAACACTTTTTTGCCTGTTTTGCTGCCTAGAAACAGACAAAGGAGCAGTCTAGAGCTGGAACTGGAGCAGTCTGGAAGTTATAACTGTTTAGGACAAAATCCCCAGTGTTCTTTGCAGGAAATTGTCTTTCTGCTCTGTTTTACAAGTGACTTGTGCACGTGCCTTTTTTAAGTTAACCATACTATTAGAGCTAACTTCGTGCTCTCTACAGTGACCTTAAACCTGAGTTCTAAAGGAGTTCTTGTGTTTTGTATAATGATAAATTTGTCAGATCCTTGGTTAGCAAAAATTTTTCAAATTATTTTTTCCCCCTCCCCAGAAGTCAGTGTGAGAGATGCATTGCTAGAAGAGCTCATGTCTTTGTGCCATTTGGTAAAAAAATGGTGTTCTTTAACAGGCGTAATCTCTTTGCTTTTCAGAGGCAATAAACAAAATGCTACAACAGGACTGTACTTGATCAGTAGGGCTGGATGGCTTGCTTATCTTTTTATGGCAATTTTAGCATTTGGATAACTAGACATAAAAATGTGAATGGCAGCCATTGATATGACCAAATGTCCTTCTAAATGCCTACTCGGTCGCCTTTTTTTCCATAAGACTGAATGGTAATTTTGCACTTAGAAGTCTTTCTGTACCTTTCATTGAGCCCTTTTACCCCGCTCTGTAGTTGGATGAATCTGCTGAGCTATTGCTGGTCTCTGGAATCACTGCTACTTTACTATATTTGGGACATGGGGATTTGATCACATGAGAGAAAAGAAAGATCAGGAAAAAGAACAGGCCTTTTGAAAGGTCTGAGTTGTCCAGTCAAGTTCTCCTATAATCAGAGGCAACTATGCAAACGTTACTGCTTCTTTCTATCTCATGTGACACCTTGTGATAAACTTTGGCGCTTCGATAGATCAGAATCCTCAAAAATAAACTATGTCACAAGAATAGAAGTTTAAAAAAAAACAACCAAGCAAAATCAATGTTTAGGTGTGGGTCATATGGGTTATGAAACACTAGAGGTAAATCAAAAAAGTAAGGGTCTGCAGTTGCGAATGTTTTATTAACTTGATCTCATCTCATCTTTATGTACCAATCAAGTGGGAAGTCTTCCAGTTTATATAAGAGAGCTCGGTAAACCCTCTGTTCTTGGGAACATTGCAAAGGTCATTTTGCCAGATGTTCTAATTTCCTTTCTTTTGTATGAAAACTAGTGATTGCCAGAGGAGGAAAACGTATTTCCGTAAAAGATGGGGGTGTCTTTGAGGATTTTTTTTACATGTCCTCTGGTTGAAATCCCTGTTGTTGCTAAATACCAAAAATTGCTACAGCAAGGTTTGACTTCAGTAATTACCTATGTCAAAAGCCAAAACTTTAGAGATCATGCAGGATGTGTAGCCTTAAATTTTATGATACTTTCTTCACTGTTAAAGCTGTAGAGGTTTTAGTTTTTACATGTCTTTTTTTGAAATACTAGGACTTTTCAGTATCTATGGTAAGACACAAAATTAATCAAATGGAAATATAGTTTAATAGCTCGATCTATGTTCTTCTAGACAGTGCACATGCATTTGGATCAAGACCCTAAAGACATGATGAAGATTTGATTCAGTGGAGTGAAAATGTAATGATGCAGGGATAGCATGGTAGCATGTAGGTAAGGGCAGTTGAGTTTTCACCATAAGCCTGAGTTTGTTCCCTTCACAAGTAATCACACAAAAATTGCATTTGACTCAAAACCTACCCACAACAACAACAATGAAGTGAGCCTGCTTATTGCTTCTGACATCCACCGCCCACTTCGCTTCAATCTCTGATGTACCTTAATGTTTCCACCAATGTATGCAAAAAGAAACTAGGCTCCAAAGAGACCTAGTTAAAAGCATTGCTATTCATCATAGAAAAATCAATTATATAGTAGTTTTCTTTTGACCCAGAAAAAGATACTGTGCTTTGAGTTTGAGTTGAATAAAGAACTAATCTTGCATTTAATTATGAAAGGGTATGCAGATGCAGCGATTGGTTAGACTGGAATGAGTTTAGGCCTACAACTCAGTTTTGACTGAGCATTTTAATAAGTTAGAACATACTAACTTTATTAATACAGAGTATTGATTCATCTCTTGCTGCAACACAGGTATAAAGCTCCCTGTAATGATATTCATGTGATGGCTTCAGTTCTCTGAAACTAAACGACTCTGTTTTCCTTCTGCTTGAAACAGGTAATCACCTAAGGCATCAGACTGTTGGCATCGGTAGCTCATCTGTATTAGAAAGCGTGGAAATCAGTTTTTCCAGCAGCTAATGCTGCTCCTCTGGCCCTGCTCCTTAATTTCACAAACCCCTGCTTAGGTTCTTATAATTTCATTCTCCCCATCCATTCTTTCATTTTATTTAAAACTAGCCTTCTTGAAATGTGGTGTAAGCCTGTGCACAAACAGACCTAAGTCCCTTGTAGCAGGCAGTATTTTGTATTAGCTTTATTTAGTAGGATAAATAAGTTTGGTGTTATCAACTAATAGGATTAGGTCATCTCATCAATGCCAGCTACCCAGGTCTGTACATGTGGATATTTGAGTTCCCCAGTTTTGTTGCTGTTCTTTGACAATGTGTGTTAGCTGCTGGAACTACCATGGAGCCATGAGATGTCGCTGCAGGGTTGAAAACTGAGTCAGTGATATTTGTAAGAAGTTAAAAAAAAAAAAGTCAGTTTTAAAATGTGTTTTTATGAAGAACTTTCACCTTCCCTTGCTGATGTATCAAATATGATTTTCCTAGGGAGTGAGGATTTCTTACCTGAACAGGATTAAGGCATCACCTGTGTACTGTCATCCCGTGAATGTGCCACAGGACCACGGTGGTCCAGGAACTTTTTCAGGTATTCTGCAAATAGATATAGTTTGGGTGATCCATGGAGAAGAGCAGATGATCACTAGTGTCAGTCCCGTACACTGACCAGTGAGTCCCCTACACCCCAGGTACAGGAGAGATTAGCAAAGCATACTGTAGTATTTGATACCTGAAATCAGTTGTTCAATAAAATGCACAATAAAATAGAAGATGTGCTGCAATGATAATTTAACCTGCTGCAGCCAGTGATAGGTCTGACATGCCTTTGGAATGGAAAGGGTAGCGGATGAGCCTTTATTTGTCTTTTAGGACAATGGAATGTAAATGATGATGCCACAAGCTGATGAAACTAAACATCACCCTTTCAGGTGAGGTTTGCCTTACAGCCAACTTCTTTTTTTTTTTTTTTTTTGGTATTTGGTGTCAGATTTACTTTAGAAAGCTGTCTGTAGTGTTGCCAGTTCCAGTCTATCAGTGCCTCTTCTGATTTGTAGGAAACTGGCATTTAGTGAATGGGTTATAGGTCTGCCTCTCCACCTCTGACAGACTGGTATCCTGTAATTTACAGAAAATAAGACAGCTTTTCCATTACCCTTTAATTTATCCTTGCTTTTATTTATTCCATAAATAGGGTTTATGAAATGAGATGAAATTATAGTAGAGGCTATACCATGTGGAGTTTATCAGGTGAGTTTAATGATGCAACTCTGACTACTAAACTGATGCTTTTGCTGATATTTTTAAATTCATGTTAAGATTGAGCTGTCTAAAATAAAGCACCCATGGAAGACTGTCAGGCCCTATCTTCACATGCATTTGCATTATAAATGGCACACGTATGTGGGCAAAAACTGCCCTCTGAGGCAGATAGAGAAGTTAGTAAATGACAAAATCTTTTACTTTGTTTGGTCACATCTGTGCTTACTGTCAGGTAAACCAAGACACTTTCTATCCAACTTAAAATATGCATGATTTATCACTTTCAGATGCTGGGTTGATGTGTTTTCATCCTGTCCATTGATTAAAAAAATATAAAATAATTATGCATTTAAAGGTATACCCTGGGGTTAAAGATTCTGATGCAGATCCTGAACAGTGTTGGACAACTGCTGTGTCAACTTTTAAACTTCTTAGCAGAATCTTGAGCAGATTCACCTCGTTTGCTGTGACCTCTCATTTGTTGCAAAAACACTGCAGAAAGAGAGCACAAAAATTGCTTAAATGTACTTCCTTGAGCTTATGTACTACAAGTGTTTGTGTGTCTACCTTGAAAGCTGTTTTCATCTGAGTTCTGCACAGTTTCATGAAAAAATGTGATGGTGTCAATCAAGTATGAAAATACTGGACTTGCATAAGTGCACCTGTGTGAACGTTCAGCCATGAGAAGTTTCAATCAGAGATAGTATATGTTTGCTGTCATTTAGTCCTTTCTTGCAGCACATTTAAATTTTTCAAGTGGATTAGCTAGTTTTTTTCACGATCAGCCCTCAGGATCTTAAGTTTAGTGGTTGTGTTGCCTGTGGCATGTAAATTTCCAAACTTAATTTGACAGTGATGACAGCACTAGTTTAAATGGATCGAGTATGTAGAAAATAAAGGAAGAGTTACAAAGAGGGACAAGTTAAAATTTGGGGCCTTGAATTGATTTCATAATAGGATTCTTTACTCAGGAAACCCTGTTACAAGCACTGAACACCATAATTTTACTTACTGCTTTTTCTGGCTCATCACAATAAATTTCCTTCTTTTGAATCTCTGTAATCCAAAAGGAGAAGACTATATCGCTTGTCGTCTCACAGAGACTATCATGCTTCTGCCAGCAAACTGGAATGAATGCATCTTTTAAAATTAAAACCACTACATCTTCTTTAAAAAAAAGAAACAGTGCAATTGCCCTGTTACTTGCTCTGCTGTGATCCATATTATGTAGAGCTCCTTGTAATGGTAGCAGGAATAGATTCACCAGAAACGTTAACTATGTGGTCTCTGTTCCAGCATTAGCCTTGTTTACAGTGGTATTATGAGCTCGTCCACATTATGGCTGCATTTCATCCTGTTTTTTTACACCTTTTTCAGTTACTCTGTTCAGAAGAGATGGACTCTCTTACTAAATCTCTCTTTCACTGGAAACAAACCAAAAGATCCCTCTAGTACCTTGAAGTAGTGTGGCCAGTAGAGTCACTTTTACAGTAGTTGGTCATTGCCTGTGCCGGGCAGCCTAAAATGCAATAGCTTTTCTTTTTCCTTCAAGGAAAGAGATTACTGGAGAGGTTGGATTGAAAGCCCCATCTGTACGCCAGATCCTTATCTACTGTAAACTGTGGTATTGAAGTCAGCGGTGCTTTGCTGAATAATATTCCAGGGGATATGTTGGACAGGAAATAAATTGGAAAAAAAGTGAAATTGCTGCCTGTCTTTCCTGAGACAGCTGATTGCTATAAAACAGAACAGAAAGTGTGTGGGTTTTGAGACTGTGTGATACATAGATGTTTCCTGGAAAAAAAAAAGAAAAGAAAAGCAGCTGTAGGTTAAAGCAAGTTGAAAATAAAATGAAAAACTGAAGAGAAGAATTGAGGGTGTAGGGAGGGGAACAGGAAGGCCAACGCACAGCTGGAGCGGAGCCTGGCTAGGGATGTGAAAAAGAACAAGAAGGGTTTCTTCAGGTACATAGGGCAACAAAGGAAGGGAAGGAATCCATACCCTCTGTGATGAGAGAAATGGGAGACCTGGCTACAGCTGACATGGAGAAGGCTGAGGTACTCAACCTTTTTGCCTTGGTCTTCATCAGTAAGTACTCTAGGTATGCTGCCCAATTCACAGAATCCAAAGGCAGGGACTCAGACAATGAAGTAGTGCCCACCTTAGGAGAAGATCAGGTTTGAGGCCGGTCAGTCTCACCTTTGTGCCTGGCAAGATCATGAAACAGATCCTTCTGGAAGCTATGCTAAGGCACATGGGAAATAAGGAGGTGATCTGTGACAGCCAACGTGGCTTCGCTAAAGGCAAATCGCACCTGACAAATTTGGTGGCTTCTACAATGGAGTTACAGCATTGGTGGATAAAGGAAGAGCACCTGGACTTGTGCAAAGCATTTTATACTGTCCCACACAACATCCTTCTTTCTAAAATGGAGAGATGTGGATTTTACAAGTGGATCACTTGGTGTGTAGGAGTTGGCTGGGTGGTCGCACTCAAAGAGTTGCTATCAATAGCTCAATGTTGGGGTGAAGACCATTCATGAGTGCTTTCCCTCAGGGGTCTGTATTGGGACTAGTATTATTTACCATCTTTTTCAGGGACGTGGACAGGGGGATTGAGTGCACCCTCAGCAAGTTTGTGAGTGATACCAAGCTGAGTGGTGTAGTTAATACCAAAGCAGGAAGGGATGCCATCCAGAGGGACTTTGACAAGCTAGAGAGGTGGGCCTGTGTGAACCTTGTGAAGTTGAACAAGACCAGAAATCTTTTAGGATTTTTATTTATTCATGCAAGTAATACCTATTGAATTAAATTGTGATGGACCTGCATAAAGTTATGGACATCTTGACCACTGCTGTTCTGCTAGTCAGTCTGTTTTAAGTTTTTCCAGGTAATTTTTTTTTTTTAAATGGGTGAATTTCTGATTTCCTCATAAAGTACTCAGAACACTTTGAAATTCTGGAATACAACATGTTTGTTGACTGCAAAGATCTGGGATTTTTCTTATTCACTGTTGACAGCAATGCAATTCCTAGAAACTTTCTGTGAGCTTCAGCAGAACATAAGTGAGTTCTTGATTTTTGTTATACTGCTTGATCTTTTTCTTGTTGTTGGTTGCGTGGTTTTTCTTTAAGCGTTCCAGCATGTGGCTGTTACATACACTGTGTCCTGAGACTAGATTAATTAATAAGGAGTGGGAAGGCAGGACATACTTTCTTAAATGCTGCATTTGATGAATACATTATACAAAGGTGACGGGGAACAACATAACCCCTATGGAAAAAGTTCTGAAGTGTTGTACTCTTTCGTCCCCCATCCGTTAATTAAAGAATCCAAAGGAAAGGTTGTATCCAGAGGTAGCTGTACTATATAGAGCTGGTGAGCACAGGCTTGGTGTACTGTATACGTAAGTGAGAAGATATCTGGGAAGACTCTTTTTAATTAAATTAACTTCCTTTTGTCTTTAAGATTTAGACTTGTGCACTCTCCTCTTCAGGAGTTTTGCCTTCAGTCATTATCTCTGATCTGGGCAAGTGAGCTTTCAGCGTTTTCCTTCCAGTTGAAGTCTGAGACATCTCAAACGTTTCTGCAGCACGTACAAGTGTTTTTCTTACCTAGAACAAGTCTAGCTATACTTGGGTACATAATTGCTGCTGTCTCCCAGCATGACTGGGACCCTCTTCCATGCTCAAGTTTCAGAGGATCCCAAGAGCTCTGCTTTCAGTATTTGGAAGTAATTAGCATGCTTTAAAAGGGGACTCAACTGCAGATAAATTATCAGTATGTCACTATGTTGGGCGATACAGTGTGTAAGATTCCACTTTTTTTAAGGATTCTTGACACCAGACGAAGTAAAAAGCATTTATTTAGAAGCCTTTTTGCAACTGAACTGAACCTACAACCTTCTGAAGCAAAATTAGAGTGTAGAAACATAATTGCTCATGTAAGAATTCCAATTTGTAAATATCTAAGGGCATATGATAGTTTTGAATTGAGGCATTGGTCTGGAAATCTTTGTAGTGCTCAGGGGAAAAACAGTGATGCTATATTTGTTGTTTTCTTTTGTGTGGTCCTAAGGAAACAGAAGATTCTTTTTGTAGATGATGCTGTAGGGCCAAATTCCATGACTGACTTCCTGTGCATATTCAGTATGAACCAGTGTTTAATTGTATCTTACCTCAAATATTTTTCCTACATCAGTTTTTCAGTAAGCATGATAAAGTGGCTTTGTGGATTTAAAAAAAAAATTAGTGAAGGAGGTTATGTGCGCAATTCTTGCTGGATTTTTTGTGACAAAAGGGCTTTAAAGGAAGAGAACTCAACACTTTCAGTACTTCTCTAGAGACTCAGATGATATTCATGCATCTCCCAAGGTAGTCCTGTGTAATGCCAACTAATCATATATCACAAACTTTTCACAGGTAGTCTGTGTGTTCTAGGAGTCCAGGATGTTGTGTTTGTTGGGGTTCTTTTTGTGTTGGCGTTTGTGTTTTTTTTTCTCTACCTGATTTTTATTTTTATTTTCTTGTGCTGAATACACTGTATTAGGAGATATTTTTGTTCTTAACAACTACGCTCCATGGATTCCCTCTGTAAAATGAAACAAAAAGCACCCTCATTTTGCAAGTGTGATATAGCTTATTTTAGTGTTTAAAAGTTTGTTATTATAGTATTTGCAAAAAATCAGTGGACATTGCTTTTTGAGAAAATGCGGTACTTTGAGGGATGCCTAATTATTTTGAAATTATTTCCCTTCAAGGAGAAATTGGAATTTTTGGCTCTTATTTCGGTTCATCATGAAGCCACATTTTAAAGTTCCTTAGCTACTTGCAAACACTTTTTCCCTTCTAGGAACTCTAATATAGTGGCACTGTTTCTGAGGATTATCAATGAATGTTTGCATATGCATTAACTTACGTTATCTCTAGTGCATGGTGAGTATCACAAAAAGCATTTTCTAAGTTACCTGCGTAAGTACTTTAGAGACCCCAGAAAGCATCAGCTTTCTACACTCCTAGCATTTGTTTGTTCTCACCATGTGCCAATATATAAAACATGCTGTTTAATTTTCATTGTTTCTGCAACAGCTGTAGTTGTAAAGATGATAAAGCTACTCGTCTCTGATTTGCCTGCATACAATCGTTTACATAATTCCACACATTCAAATCCAAATACAGTCAAAGAAATCTGCTTTGTTTCAGTGAATAAGCCAAGCGCCTTTGGAAAACAAAATTTATTCCAAATAACTCAAAATAAAATATGCACCTAAAAATAATATTAGGGTGCTTCAGAAATGTATATGTAATATCCTTGGACTAGAATCTCTGCTTTGTTGATATTACAAAGATGTTTCATTTGACAAGGCATGGTAAACTTTGAACTAATTGTGGGCGATATGGTACTTTGTGTGGTTTGCAGTAAGGAAAGATAGGACAAGAAAAGGTGTGTTGCTTTTTCAGTTTTCCAAGAATTATGGCAATGAGAAAAGCACTGGAAAGTTTCTGAGAAGACATTAAAATGAACAGCATCTTGCTTGCTTTATTTCTTGTTACAGGATATGTATTTTTTGTATCTTAGTGAAAGCTTCATTTAAATTTTATATACTTACTTTCAAAGACTAGTTATAAGCAATTATAAACCTAGAACTGGCAAGAAAGAGGAGATGTACCTCACATTTGTAGCTACAAAATGACAGTTTTCCAGTTGTTTTCAGGGCAGAACTCTTGAAGATGCTCACAAGCAAAAGTCTCAATTCTTTCTAGTTTTGTGTCTTCCTGCTATCAAAAGTGGTAGATTCTGGTAAAACTGCATAATTTTCAGCTTTAGAACTGAGAAGACAATTAGGTTCTTTTAGCCAAGTGACATTAGCAGAAGTTTTACATCCATTGACTATTGCAAGGTTACTGTTTTCTTACACAAAACTTTTATAAAACAAGAACCTGCATCGTGCCATCACCACTAAGTTCAGTTTGTTAGCATCCTATTTCAAAGGTACACCTGGGGTGTGTTAGTGGATAACGTACTGGTGGTTCAAAAACTTCTGTAACATTATATGTGAATTGTTACCCTCAATTTTGAATTCCCCATTTTGTGGTAATTCAACATGAGGTTACTTACACTATTTCTATTCTAAAGCAAGACTTTTTATAAAAATAATCTGTTGCAGATGAGAATGGATTTAAGTATGTACTCCTGTGTATAGGATGGTTTCCCACTCAGTATTTCTGGGAGCAGGAGAGTCACATCTGCTACTTTTGTTAAGCACTTTTGGCTTTGCGAAGCTGCTTTCATGAATGAAATGTTTGTGTTTAGTTCACTTAATATCCTTTGCTGAATGAGTCAGTGAAGCACATACGGGTAAAGTTGATATTCTTAGCCTTTATTCTGTTCACATTTGTCTACTTTCCAGCCAAAGGAACTGGCAAGGATGTGATAAATTACTTGTATCGTCCTCTGAGTTTAGCTGGCCCATTTTACAAGCCTGTCAAATGGTTTTGGTTTCCTGCTTCAATGATTTTTATTGGTCACCTTTGTATTCTTTTCTATAAGCAAAAAAACTTGATCCTTGGTACTGCCATGATACTACATGTCTAATGCTAAGTAGGTCTGCAGCCAGGATTGATAGGAAAGAGAGAAGAACAACAATAACAGATGCATATCCTGCTCCATAAGAACTTTCTGATTTGGGAAGAGTACTCCTACCAAGGAACTCTTTTGACCTCCTTTATTCCCTTTCAATAAATCCCTTAGTAGGAGGCAAACTCAACTTGCTGTGAAATACAGATATTGTTTATAATCCAAATTATCATATGGAGTCCCCTTTTGCCCTTCGTTTATTGAGGCTAAAGAACAAAATGGTTAGGAGTTTGAAAGTGAACTTGTTCTGTGTCAGAATGAATCATTGCTAGGTAAGAACTCATTTAACAAGGTTAAGAGACTCTTCAGCTTCACAGCTCCATTTACAGGGTTTGATTTATCAAATTTTTTTGCCCCATCTGGGATGAAAGGTGAAATGTAACATTCAGCCTGACTTCTTTTTTGAGGAAACTGGACCAGAAGAAGTCTAAAGCCGTGGTCCTGTGTACACTAATGTTCATATTTTAATGCCAACATGGGATGCTTTAACTTCAGCTGAATAGCCAGCTGTGGTCTTAGACAGGTGTGATAGGTATTCTGGTTAGATCTTATTTTCAACTAACTGGGTTTTCAGCTATTTGTTTTATTTTATTCTGTGATAAATATTAGCTTTCTGGAGGGAAAAAATGGACTTTTCACTGAAGATTTCCCAAGAGCGAAGTATTGTGGGTTGGGGCAGGCAGCAGAGCAGTTTCAGAAATTTTATTGTCTGAATCTTACTAATTTTTTAGTTCTGATACCTAGCAGGCAGCAAGGGCAGCTCTGCTTGTCTACCTGTTTTATTTATTCCTTGAGGAGGAGAGACTACAATGCACTGTGGGAAGTGCTGAACTAGGGGAAGCTGAGTAGATAGAGCAGTTCTTTAAAGGATGCTGAGAGTTCAGGTCCTGATCCTGAAGGAATATAAATAGTTACTTAATACATTCAACACATTTGACTTCAGGAGGGACTGCATGGGTATGGTTGCTTCAGATATGGAGACATCATAATTAGCTGGGCTCTCTGATAGATCCTTTGGTTTTGGGGATCATCTTGACTGAAAAGAGAAACTATAATTTGATTTTTCATTTCATCGTACGTGAAAAACTGTTTGAGGCTGCTAGAATACCGGGATCCATTTTAAAAATGTTGCTCCTGTGTACTCATTGCAATTTGTGCTCTTTACACCAGCAGGAAGATACTAGTGTGAATAATAATATTTAAGGCTTACAGCATAACATGCTAATTATTTAGCTTTACTCAGAAAAGAAAAATAGACGATAAGCTTATAAAAGGTGTGCTGAGTACTGAAGTGTAAAATCATTGTGTCTCTCCATTCTTTAAAATGAAGTCAACAAGTAAACATCAATCCCACTAGCTCACAGACAAGCAGACACCAGTTTTAACATTAAATGAAGTTGACTTTTTGTGTCAGTCAGTTTTCCCACTTAAGACTGGGTGGGCTGGTTGTGCGCTTGTATGTACGTGTGTCTGTTTGTGGGGGCGTTTCTGTCCTTACAGCCATATCCTTTCCAGCTGTTGCTGCTTGCCCTTCTAAATGAAACCATTCATTAGAACATCTTGATCACTTCATGTTCATCACATTGACTTCCTAAGTCAGGTAAGTCATCCAGGGTCTCCTTACTTGAATCAGTGTCTGGTCATATGATTGTACCTGGGATCATTAGGAAACTCTTCTCTGAGAAACCTGCAGTGAGTAAAGCTGCAATTTTCTTCCTGAGTCATTTTAGTGCTAACAAAAAAATAATATACTTGTAGGAAAAAATGTGCCTGCAGAGAGGAGATAACAGATAAAAAGATTTCTTCATTTGCATAAAGAGCTGACACCTAGGAAATATTTTGCATTATTTTTACAGCAACATTTGTCCTTCTGGTGTCGATGTGGTGAAAGTTCAGTATGTGGACATACGAGGAGGGCGGTCAGGTGGCAGGATGGGACGGATTTCTTCTGGTTTTACTGTTTGGTGAAACCAAGAAGTTCCACAGATGGAATCCAGGCTTTAAATTTGCCCTACTGAGAGAAAAGGGGGGAGGCGGAGGAAGGGGATAACTAATTGGGGCATATGAGCTGAAGCTGGCTGTCTGCTGCACTCCAGAACTTGGGCTTTTTCCAAAGACATCAGAAGGAATGAAATCAGCATGTAAAAATTGAAGAAATGTAACCGGAGTACTTCAGTAGGTAGGAGAAAGCTACATGATCACATTCATTTGCGTTGGTAGAGATGGGATTTGAAGTTGTCACAAGAAAGATTGCGTTCCTTCTCTTAGTGTATGCAAACAGAAGAGGGAAATGTCCCCAAACCAGAGTGCGCAGGGAGATCCAGCCTGCAACATGATTATAAATTGTAGGTGAAAAACGGATGTTGCCTTAAAATCTTCATGCTCTTTATAGTGAGCTTAAGAAGTGATTAACTTCTTTACTGTGCATTTTGCTCTGGCAGCAAACATCTAGAGAATTACTTACTTTTACCTGCAGAAAACATTGAAGGAGCTGGAGAAAAAATTGGGACATGAGTTGATTAAAAAAGAGAAAACCAAAATATTGTTGCAAGCAGGTTTTGTAAAGCATTTAAAGAATTCGGGAGCACTGTTGGTCATCTTCTTCCTTTGAGATTTATTGTTTACATAGTGGTGGATCTCTGGGAGCAAATAAGGAAAAATGTTGTCAGTTAAATAAGCTTTAAAATATGTATTCTTTTATATAGTTGTCTAAGGGCTTTTAATTATTTTCATACTGTTGTCTCCTAAAATATCATTAAAGTGGAAAGAACACTTAGATTTTTGAGAACTGCTGTCTTAGCATCTTAGATTATGCCTATATATATTTATCTAAATAACTACAGCATCTTTAAGTAGTTTATGCTAGGACCTTGTATATACTGTTTTATGTTCAAATAAATTTGGGAATTAACATATTACTAGCTTAATATTCAGAATCGGTAATGCTCTGTGACGCTGCATGTTTCTGAGTGAGTTTTTTTGGGCTTTGATCCATAGTTTTTATGAGCTGTATGACATGAGTTTGCCTTTAAATTATTTCATTTTACTTAGCAAATAATGACAAATACACGTAGAATGCATAAAGTACCTCTGTTTATGGAGTGTGTAGTGCATGATTGGAATTTCCTATGTGAAGATAAAGCAAAATAAGTGGTACAAGTAGGGAAATTAGTCTCCATGTTTTTAAATTGCAGTGTCTCTGTATATTTAAAGAAGCTGCCTGATGCCAGTAGTGGGTACTGAAGGGAAAAGTAAAAATTGAGTGGGAAATAGGTTCCCATATGCACTCACTGTTTAAAAAGAGTGGGAGAGATGTTGCAGGTGTAGGGTATCTGACCCTATGAGCAGGGAATGTTCTGGAATCATGAGCTTGGAAGAAGCTGAAGGAGGCAAACAGAGATTACAGCTGTTAGAAGGTATGGAAATAGTTGCATAGCTCAACAGTCGCTGGTTATTGTGCGTTGGTATAACAGTAAGAGATAGACTTTGGTACGAAATTCAAATGTTTACATTAGTGAGGAAAGTCTAGCCCCTTGCTAAAACAGCAACTATGTTTTGCTCATCTGACTGTGGGCAACCACATATACCATGGAAGCATCGCAGTATTTGTGCCCTTGAGTTTTTCACAAACTTAGTGTTTTGCTCTAAGAATCTCCACTACTATAACTAGAGGCTTTGGAAATACTGGTAGCATTTTACTTACCTGCCCTTGAATATGTATGTTTCTAGCTGTGCCTAGAGATCTATGTGTAGTTTATTAAAACCAGATAGTTCAACATGCTCACTGCTCTTCTGGCACAATAACTGTGCTATCAAAGTAGGTACTGCATAATACTGTAATGCGAGTTAGGAATCGTGATTGCTTTATTTTGGATACCATTAAAATATTTAATTGTGTCTCAGTATAAACTTTTTGCTTTTAAATGTCTAAAAAAGGGGCTGATGTCATGAGGCATAATCGTGACAATAGATAACCAGGAATCAAATCTCTGACAAAGTGATCAAGAACTCTTAAGAGGTTCGGTAACTACTAGGGATAAAGAAAAAATAATTCAATCCAAGGCAAAACTTAATTGTGAAGATGCCATATAAGATGATTGCAAAACATTTCTTTTTTGCTATGGTTTCATATATGACATACCACATTTTTCCTTACATTAGAAGTGCTTATTAAAGAAAACTGTGACTTGTAGGACATGAAGAAGCTTTCCACAATGTACAAATCCCTTTTGTTGCGTAGAGACCTCGGTTACACCTGCAATCTCTGTGCTACTGCTATACTAATAATAGTAAAGAGTGGCCATGTGTGATAAATGTCTTGAAATATAGAAAACGTGGCTTTTTTCTTCCCACAGAAGCAAGTTCCAAAGAACCCTTCAAGGGGCCTTGGTGTGGTGATACTTGGAAATGAAGTTTTGTTGTTGCCTGAGGGTAGAATACAGAGTCAAGCAGATGATTTCTATTCATTGCTTTTTGTTATTTACAAGACCTAGGGTAATATTGCATATTGTTAGCCTAAGAACCTGGAACTGCACCCTGTGCTATGATGTTAGGCCAGCTGTAGCCTTTCCATTAAGTTGTCTTTGCAGATCGAAGTTTAAAAGACAGTGTAATGAATTTGATCATCAACTTGTATTTTCACAGATACTTGGCTTGCTTTTTCAGTAGAATATAAATGATGTTAACAATACAATAATATAAATGGTTTGCAATTTTGATATAAAAGTATAGCTGGCTTCAAAACAGGTTAGAAGAAATTATGAAAGTATGGTCTTCACCCATATGCAACCTGGAAACCTTTTAAACCAGTCTGTGTGGGAGGGAGAAGACACTTACATTGCTTAACTTTCCTTTTTATGCTCTTTCCTCAAGCTAATGGCCATTGTCAAAGGTAAGGGATTGAGTGTGATGGACCTTTCTTGTGACCACTTGGACTTGTTTGGTGACTAGTGGTAAAGGGTAGGTTATCAAACAAGAGTGGCAGAAATAAACAGGAGCAGTCTGCATGTATAGGTAGATACCCTGCCACCAGCACATACCTGGAAGATACTGAAAAGACTAATGTGTGGATTAACTTGTGATGCTGTAGCCACTGCTTGAATGTCTTCTCCCAGTATACAGATACAGTTCCACATCCCTCCACAAGAAGAATTAACTTGTATCTGAGGCTGAGTGATTCTGAGAAGGATGCTGCTGTGTTCTGAGAAGCATGCCTAGGAAGCCCTCCAGTTGCTGGGAGGATGAACTAGCTTGTATTTTGCCTGCTGTCCAATTGCTTCTGTGTGTCTTTACATACATTTCTCTCTCTTACAATTTTAGGCAGTATTCCTGACAACGTAATTATTAGACATTAAGCAATGACAGAGATACAGATGCTGGGGAAACTTGTTTGCAAATCAGCTCCAAAATGGAAGTTCAAGATTCATTGTTCTCATCAGAATTCCGGAAGCCCTGAAATTTAAAAAAAAAAAGGTGCCAAGCCAGGATCCTGGGTTTACTGAGGTTGCACTCTGTATTAACCCAAGCCTGGAATGTAAGTGGCTCACTTATATTCAAATATAGTGGCTCATTCAAATATAAGATAGCTCAAGCTATCTCTTCTGATCTGAGCTAGGACTAAACAACAGGTTCAAAAGAGAGCCTGAGACAGAGCAATGTTTGGCTTATTCTATATTACTGGTAGCTCAGTGGTGCTTTGTATAAAATTTTGGTAATAAACAGGTGGTAGCACATAAAAGCCAGTAGCCGTGCATCTTCCACACTACTATACCTCTAACGTAGGTGATATATTACGTGTGAAATCTTAGGGAAGCCCCCAGTGGGGTGTCTTTTTCAATCACTGAGCATTTGGGCATATTGTCTGAGTTATGTCAGGTTGCTGAATTTTACCTCCCCTTCCTCAGAGATTCATTCTGTAGTCCTCCTCAGTCTAATTTCTGCAGAACCCTTGCTGCCAACAGGTGTGTTTGGGAGGTCTGAGGAAGAGACTACATACAGCATTGAAGAGCATTACCTCTGACATACATATCCATGGGAAAGAAGTACAACATGGACAGCATTTCTGTCAAGCTGTTGTTTCCCCTAGAATAGAAGAGATATGCTATCAGTTGACAGAGGACCAGCTACAAAGGGCTGGTAAGGAGTGACTTTGGCTGGCAGAAATGCAGCAGTGGCATCTTTTATTCACCTGTTTTAAATGCTTGAATAACTACGGGTCACAGAATAAATGCACAAAATAAAGCACTATACCTGGTTTTCTCATCCTCACTGTTGGACGTATCTAGCCAACCTGGTTCTCTGCTACTCATGTCACTGTGCAGAAGCATTTGGGCTTTATATTCATAAATATTACCAAAAATCTTTTCATCCACCTGCTTTTCATCCATCAGCTTTGTGCTATAGAGCTCAGTTTTGATCTGGGACAGAATGTGAGGGTGCAACTAGGAGGAAAGCAGCTTTAATGAACTAGTCATTAAAGAAGAACTTAGCAGCTCCAAAGAAAAACAACATATGAAATGTGGTCTCCAAGGCTCAGGTTTATTATTTCTTTTTATTTTTTAAGCTATTTAGTGTGCATGTGTTCTAGAATTGAAAGATTTCAAAACTGTTTTGTTCTCACTTGTTTAGTCTGCTTCTCCTCAATGTGGCTTAATTTTGTACTTTCTTGCTGAGAGATTTTCATTCCCATTTCCTACAGCATTGAGTTGTGACACTTTTATATGGCAAGTGTCTTCATTACTGGCCAACTGGCATATTTCATTTATAAATGAATGTTTGTTCATATCTATGTGTATTGTATAGATCCCACCACAAAATTTTTCTTTTGAATAGATGGGTGGGTGGGGAATTTCAAGGCTAGAGGGGAATCTTGGAAGCATAACTCCCATCAGTCTTAGACTATGAATAGCTTGCTTTTAGTTGAATTGTGGATTGTGGTAAATATAGCTGTGTGAATTGGAACAAAGCATGGTTGCGAGAGCAGAGCAGTGAACAATTCATTTTGCTTGTATGCTGTGCATCAGTGTCAGACTCTGCAAGTCTGTGTTCAAAGCCTGTATGTTAAAAGCTGAGGGAACAAAATATGAATTTAAAGTTCTGTGTTTCTTACTGTCTTTGTTTTTTTTCTAGGGAGGTTTCAAAATGGATGACTGGAAACAGCTCCTTGTTCTTTTCTTTGTTTCCACCTTCTGCTCTACAGATGCACAGCTGACTGGTAATACGCTAAAGAAATTACTCTTTTTCAAGTTGATAGTAAAATTAATTTTTTCCACTTATACCCAATGCCAGAGAGATGAAGAATTTATGACAGTTTATTCTTTCTGTAACTAGGAGTAACATGGTATGTCTTTATGAAACATATATTTAAACTAGGATAGGAGGGTTGTCCTAAAAAGTTGCAAAATTAAATGCAATAGCTCATTAAAATTTGGTTTTTGTTCATGTATGCTGAGGTTCCATGTTTGCAAAAGCAATGAAAGTAGCTTACAATTGTAAGACCACCAAAAAAAAGATAAGTCACAGGATTTAGCATTTTCATTTTGGTAGTCAAGTCTTCTGGAAGATCTGCTTGAGAAAGCTTTCTGTCTCTTTGCAGAACGTTTTCTTCATGACTGTTGGTTTGAGGAAATAACTGTTTCATCTGTGCCCTACTAGTGTCACATGCTTCTGAAAAGTGTGGAAACACATGAGTTTAGTGTTTATACAAGTAAATGTGATTAGTCCTGTTTAAGTGGGTGTGAATTTATTTTTTTTTTCCCCTCAGATAATAAATAATTATTAGTAATGTACGCTTGCAGAATGGAACTCAAAGTGCATGAGTAACCTTTCCTTTGGGCTTGAAGAACCCATGACAATTTATTGTCATTTAGACAATTATTCTATCACCCAATGACCCCTCCACACCTGGGAAGGAGAATCAGGGGAAAAAACAAGGAAAGCTGAGGGTTGAAATATAATCAGATTTAATAGAATAAGACTAGAAAATTAATGTTAATAGTACTAACGAACCAATACTGATCCCAATACCAATATGAAATATACAAAGATTATACTCAGCCAATTCTATCAGTAGGAAGCTGTGCACTCCCAGCAGGGGACAGCAAATGTTGGACACTATGAACGTTACTGCTTCAGGAGGAAGAGCTCAGGGGTCTGGCACCAGGGCAAGAAGTTCTCAGGATCACAGCAATCATAGAAGAGGGGAAACTCCTCAGCAAACTGTCTAATTTATATCAAAAGTGACATTGATAGGACGAAATAATCCTATTGGCCAGCCTGGGTCAAGTGCCTGGGTCTCACTCCTCATCCCTGCACCTGGCTGTGCCCGAAAACACTGAGATTGAAACCCACATACTATAAGTGACTATAAAGTAAATATTTTCACAAATTCAAATGCTAGAGTCTTCTAAAAGTACAGTTTTCCTTAGTATTAGAAGAGACCTTTCTGAAAAGTGAAATTACTGAAAGATAAATTAATCTTGTGTTGCTCAAACCAGGACACTCACTTGACAGCAGGTCAGTGCATTCTTAGGCTTGTGGTTCACATGCAGAAGTGTGTACAGCAATTACCATATGCATTTACTACATATGAGTGCTGAGCAGGCCGTGTATGGAAATTGTGTTGGTGTCAGTTTCAGCATCTCTCCTTTGCCTAAGAATGGTGTTGCAGAAGGATGTGGCTTCTGACCCTCTCTATGAAGAACAGGGGAAAAGAAGGGACTAGTGAGTGCTGAGAATTTACCAAGGTAGGTGGAAAGATTATTCTGACACGGGCCAATAGGTCTTGGATTCCAAAACGCAATTGGGATGCAAAATTATTCTTCTATTAGATTGCACATCCTGTAGGAAACCAGGAAAGCTACAAAATATTTCTTCGGTCTGCAGGAAAGCTTCCATCTACCTCTTCTGGTAGATGGAACCTGGAGCACAGGGACAAAGAACTTCAAGATCGTGCAAGACCTCTTGTATACAGTGGTCAGTGGCTTTGATATTGGGCAAGACAAAATCTATGTTGGTATGATTCAGTACAGTGATGCATGAAATTTTTGTTGAACACTTACTATAACAAGAACGATACCTTGCAGAAGACACAGAAATTACATTAAAAAGGAGGAGGCAGCAAAACTGGCCACAGCTTCCAGTTTATGCTAGAGGATCACTTCATAGCAGGTGCTGGTAGCTGAAAGGAAGAATGGGTTCCTCAAATCACTGTGGTGATAGCAAATGGACAGGCTGGCCTTGTTACAAAAGTAGGTGTATTCTGAAGTGCGCTCAAATGGATCTAGTTCTCAGATGCAACATAGATTTCGGTAGTGATGTAGAAGAGCTTGGTTCATGCATTTGCAGAACAACTTTCTTAGCCAGAGTAAATAACATAAATATTTTTTGGGTGTCTAATGTGGCGGATAGCCACATAGATACATGCAATCCCTGATAAAATACCTGAGCTAGCTGGACAGCAATACAGCTGTTTTACCAAAGAATACTGCTGAGGTTACTCAGTCTTGCAACTTTCTCAACTTGTATGGTAAATAGCTTCTGAAGTAAGACAGTGCTTCACATCTAGCATTCATATTCATAGCTCCTCTGTGTCTGAAAGGAGCCAGAGAAGACATGCCGGAGGTGTTCTAACCAAAAGAGAGAAACAGACATTTCAGTGATATTTAAATAAGAGCCTTCCAAAAACTTAACTGTGTCATCTATAGCTGACCATACTGCTTCAGTGGGACTGTCAGCAGCAGCTGTTGACAAAACTTAAGTCTCACAGAGGCACCGTGGAGAGGGGTTATGAGAAAATCCATCCTTGGATACGTGGGAGGTTTTGGCAAGGTGTGAACAGCAAGCCCACAGTAATTCTGAGATGCTACCAAAAGCTTTTCCTATATAAGAGACAGAAGGTGGTATTGCTTACTCCGTCTTCTTGGTGGCAACAGTAGCTTGGATGCCAGACAGCCTGAGAGGCTCCCAACCCCAAAGAGAATAAAAGTTCAGTATTGCCTTTGATTAATGCAGCAACTTTTTCAGACGTCAGATGGTGGTTTTGTATCTGAGTTTATTGCAACTTGGTGCTGTGGTATCAGTTACCTTGTCATGTAGGAAGACTGAAGCAGAAAGCGTATACAATTGCTCTTTGAAGTCATATATTCATGCCAGCTATGTAGTAAGATAATACTTTAGATATGTTTGTTAAGTTGCAGAAAGAAGAGTATAGGGAATGACAAATCAAAAAGCTGAGCTCTCCCTCTGCTGAAGGTGAGGGGGACCTACTGTGATGTAAGTGGATGGCATTGATTAGGGATAACAGGAAGAGACAGTTCTGGAGCGGTTCTCCTCTCTGTGCCTGTGCTTTGACTGTTCTTTAAAGCTTCTGATGTTTTAAATGTGTTGGAATCATGCTCTTGGGTCAGTTTATGCCGTAAAATTGATCCAACCCGGTCCTCCAGGTTTCATTCCCTTAGTGACCAGAAACTTCCTGTGAGAAAGGAACACTGGGATAACTACGCTACTTGTCTAAGGCTTTTTGTAACAACCGTTGGACAAATAGATAACTTTGCCTTTCCTGCACCCTGGGCTTGGGAGATCTTAATCACCCCCAGACTGGCTGATGTTTGCAAGGGTGTTGCAGGCCAAAATGAAGAGCTGGGCCTTCCCTCCTAAAGCCAGAAGGTACTTTGTGTGAACTGTGTCTACTCAGTTGGTTTTTAGAGAGGATAGCCAGGCCTGTTTCAGAATGAGCTCTGCACCCCCACCCTATCTTTTTTGCCCATCAAGAGCTGAGGAAACCTCCAGCTGAAAAGGCATCCCCCAGCTCCTGAAAGCAGAGACAGAGAGGGCCACTGTGGAAGCGGAGTGCATTGCCCTGGAACAGCATGACTGTGGCTGATGCAGTAGCACCTCCTGGTGTTTCATGGTCAGAGAACAGGGAGATTCAGTGGGAGATACAGCAGTAAAGTTAATATATATACAGGTATGCTTGTTTAGAGAGAGAGAAGTTAAGGAAATCATATTGGTTTTGTTCTCACCAATGCATGTATTTATTGTTAAGTTCTGTCTCATAAAACAAAGATCAATTTCCTGTGAAGCCTGTTTTATCTTGTCCTCTCATCTGTTTTCCTATATTTGCTGATCTTCCTGGTTGTCACCTTCTCTTGAACTGCCAGATTTTTCAAATTTAAAAACCTGCATTTAAGGTATGGAACATCAACAGGGTAAAAAGATATCTTTGCACCAGTAAGACAGGGCGGTTTAACAATGTGGATGTGTGTGGGAGAACAGGTGGTTAGAACAAAAGTGACTGCTTTACTGCTGTTTTGATATTATTACTGGTACGCTGGGGAGTTGGCAGGGAATGTTTTAGGAGCTTTGGCAGTGTGGATGACCACTTGTCAGGGCTAAGCTGCCGAGTCCACAGTTGCCCTTCACGCTGCCTCCAAACGATGTAATTAAAAAGACCCAAAGCTCAGAAAAATTTCATTGTGAAAACGTACTCTGTGTGCTGGACATGAACACATAGTGGAAGAAATAGGCAGTAAATTTTATGTTCATTGAAATGTTTAATCAGAGACATCCTTCACACTTAGAAAAATGTTGTGCCCTGAACTGATGATGACTTTTGGATCACAGATGTTCTGTGAATCTTGAAACCAGAGGTACAGCCTTAAAACCTCATTAAGGGGCATGACTGAGGAGTGTGTGTGTGTATAGATATATATTCATCTCCTTAAAAGAAATTTTTTGTGTGTGTGGACTAAACAGAAAAGCTGTATAGATTTCTTATGTTGCTCCAAGGCCTGAATGTTGGATTTTTTAGCCATAAAAACTTATTCAATGTGACCTTCTACAAAGATTTTCATGCTGCTTACCAGCAAATCATACCCTCTAGGGAGCAGTTTGTACTGCAAGTGAAAATACTGAAACCTAACGATGGCCACGCTGAGGTGACATTATTTCTGGATTTATTTTGTTAAAGAGCTGAACACATTCATCTTTTTCAAGAGTGAGGGAAATCCCAGAAAACTGTAATGAAGCTTATATGGAATAGTGGTCTACAGGAGCTAGCCCAAACTAGCAAACATGGAAAACGACCTTGTGTTTGATAAGCGTTTCAGAGTCAATGGGTGAAGAAGGAACAAAATTAGGAGAGCGCAGTTTTACAAAGTTGCATGCCTCTGACTTCTTTGCAGAGGTACAGCAACAAATGGTAATGCATCCAGGGGCACAGAATAAAATTTAGCATGCCACATGAAGAATCAAGGTACAAAAGAAATAGGCCAAGTGATTTAGCTGCTTGGTGAGGGCAAGATGACTGGGGAGGGAGGAGGAGTTAACCACATCACAGTATTTGCTGTTATTATCAGGAGCTATGCAAGCAATTCCACAGCTGAGGTAGTCCTCGCCTTACAGCAGCTGTTATTCACAGTGTATACATACCATTGCATGTAGGCAATGCTGCTGCTTTCTCTCACTTTTGTTTCTTTGGCCTGTTGTTCTATGTTCTGTACATATCATCTGGTCTTGTGACAAAGTGGTGAATCGCAGTCAACCATCAAACTTCCCATTGCAATTGGAATATGTGTTGCACATTCTCAGTAGCAAAGCTCACAGAAACATTTGCAAGATTAGGCCCTTTGAGGACGTTTGACAGCTGGAGAACAGTGATCTGTTTTGCAGTTTGGGTATGTCCAGTAATGTAGTCCTTAGTATCTGCAAGTTCACATAGCCCCACTGAAACTTGTGAGCTGATAGGTTTTCTGTAAACATGAAACACTATCTCACTGATACTGACTTCTGGTTTTAAATCTGTTGTATTGAATTTTGTTCCACTCCCATGATTCTGACAAAAGACAAGATTACAAATAGTGTAGGTTTGTTTCCTGTTTCTTCTACTTTTTTTTCAGATTGCAACATAGACCTTTCTATAGCAATTGATATTTCAAGGCGCGTGCAGCCAGCATCCACAGTGCTTCTGAAGGAGAAATTGCAAGCATTCCTGCCCAAGCTTTTACTCCAGATGAAGTTGCTGCCAAATACCAGCTGTAATGCTGGCTCTCCAGTCAACATTAGATTCAAGTTCCAGATATTGGCACAGACCAAAGAATTCATCTTTGACTCTGATTTTGAAGAATATAATGAAGACATCATCCAGAAATTCTTAGATGCACAAACCACTGTGGACACCTACCTGAATGCAGACTTCTTACAGGCGCTTGAGGAGAAGTTCGTTAATGTAACCTCTGCTAACATTAAGGTAACTTAATAGTCTAAACATATATGTTGGAAAAATTGTGTAGTTTGATGTTTACAGGCTCGGATGCTGAATACTCCAGGGAGACAAAAAGGTATTCAGGAATTGGTGAATCCAATAAAGAGAATCACAGAATGATTGAGGTTGGAAGAGACCTCTGGAGGTCATCTTGTCCAACCCCCCTGCTCAAGGAGGATCAAGTCGAGCAGGCTGCCCAGGGTCGTGTCCAGATGGCTTTTGAGTATCTCTAAGAGTGGAGACTCCACAACCTGTCTAGGCAACCTGTGCCAGTGCTTAGTCACCATCATGGTAAAAAAGTGTTTCCTTAGGTTTATATTGAACTTCCTGTTCTTTCACTCACCCTGGTATCACTGCATGTATTGGTTCCAATTCCCACAGCACTCCTGCAGTGACACGGTACCCAGAACATTTGGGTTAATGCATATGATAATGAGTATTCATACAGAAGACCTTCTCATATTTGCCATGGAATGTTTTTGTACTTTTGAGTGGTGGAAATAGTTCTCTTTCAGAAACTCTAAATCCTGATCCTGAATCTTTGTGTAGAATAATCACAGCTTTAAGCAGAAGTCACAGAATACATCATCCAATAAATTTGTTTACAGAACTTTGTTTCATTAACTTGTCAAGTAATTTCAAAAAATAAAGCTGAGTTCTGCTCATGGATAACTGATGATCAGGAAAATCTGCATAGACACTGCATTTAATTCATCCATCTTGAAGGAGGTGAAGGGAAAAGCATAAGGCTGGATCTGATCTCTTTTGAAGTGAATGGGGAATCTTTCCACTTAGGTGAAGGAAAGTTAGATCTCATTGGACTGTTTTGGGGTCGTTGCCTTGACAGTTTATTCTTAATAAAGCACTAACTCAGTAAAGCACCGAGCATGTCCTGTAGTAGTTGTTTGAATATAATCACTTACTAAGGTCTCCGTGCAGGAAGACCTTCCTACTGAGGAAGGACAGGTTAGCCTTTGCATAATACATAAGGGATTTGCTCTATGAACCTTATTTTAACTCTTATAAAGATCTTAGAAGATAAGATGTTAATTTTAAACTGATGTGGAGTGCAAAAGCCATGTTGTTACGAATTCCCCTACTTTCATATGAAAGTTGGCATTCTAATTTTTTACAGCGTTTGCATAGCTAAGGCTTACCAATCCAGGTTGTAATTTGGTGCATATTTAATACTAGTTTTTTCCAAAGATTTCTTAAAATGTTATTTTATTCTGGACAGGGAACATGACCACATACAATTTTGCTTCTTTTAGGCCTCAGTAGGGAGAACTTGTTTGATATAAAAGTAAATATCCCCAGGATCCTGAGCAATAACATAACTGTTCCGTAAAGATTATTAGTTGCAAAACTTCTCAGGGACAGTGATTTTCTGTTGTTTGCATTTTTTCTTAATTTATTTGTTTTTCAGCAAAACATTTGGACCTAATTCGAGGATTTTTGACAGAGCAAGACTCAGATGTGTTCCAACAAAAGCTTTATATTAACGAAAGCATTGTAAACAAAACTGTAAGAAATTGTGCTTTCCTCAGCCCTGGAAGAGTCTTACCGATAGCTCTTTGGCCTGGAAAGGTGGGAATGTAGCCAATAAAAAGGGTTAGAATTAGCATCCTTATATGAGCTAAGCCTTATGCCTTAACAAGGTAAAATATGGTATAGAGTAGAGCAGGGTAAAGCACTACCTGTGTGGAAAGGGCCGGGGGACATAAGCATCTGCAGGGAGGAAGGACTGGACCCAGAGAGGGTGCACTTCCTGGTATGGCTCAGTTGACAGCCAACTGGAGCTGCTCTTGCAGAAAGGGAAATTTTTGTTTTCTCTAACTTCTCCACGTTCACATATAGGAGAACTCTTCTGATATCAGAGAAGCTCTTCAGCCAATAAGTCACAGCATAATTGGCCTTTTGCCTAGCACGCTTAGAAGGTGAGAGAGATAATTTAATAGCAATGCTTGAGAATTGATCACAAAGAGAAATCCCACAAGTGGGAATGCTGTCAGGGAAGAATAGAGGACTTTGTGTTCTATTATCCTTGTTCCTCAGTACTTTTTCCAGCACATGTGTCAGATCTGCCACAGTGCAGTGCAGTTTGACCACCTCATAGCCAGTTTTCAATGCAAACTGTGCTTTTTACAATGACTCAAATTTTACTCTCTTTTCAATTGACTTGGCATTACTCCCTTTCCTGACAGGTTCTGTTAGTGTTTTCAGATGGCCTAGATGATCCGCTGGAAGATCTTAGAAAAGCAGCTGACTCACTTCACTTTAAAGGTAATACAGTACCTCATTGATGCTCCAGCCTCCTACTACCAGTGGCCCAATGTGTTGCTCCCTCTCTGCAACTTTTCCACATAACATTACTTCTCCAATATGGCATTCCTCAAGAGTCACTGGGAGAGTGTTAGCTTCTCCATGTGAACCAGTGTACATGATGGCTTGTCTGGTAGATGATGCCAGAAACATGTCTAGGGGTGCAGGGGGTCTGGAATGGTTCTGGTTTTTGGAGTCCAGCTCTGGCAGCTGGGGCGATTCAGGGCAGCCCCTCTCACTGGTGAGAGCAGCATCAGAGGCTACACCCAGTTCTGACTTCTGCAAGAGAGAACACTTTTCCACTTCTGTTTGGGCACCGAGTAGCAGTCTGGTCTGACAACTGGGGAGAGAAGTTCATTGGCAAATTACTTATAGATTGTTCTCAGTAGCTTGATTTCTTTTAACACAATGTGTTGAAGCCATGAAATATAAGTATTTTAGAGAACTGCTGTTATTCACAATGATATTGTTGGTTAAATAACATAGATCAGGCATCTGCTAATTTAGATCTGTGCTTACCTTGAAGGTCTTGATGCATTTCTACTAGTTGGCCTGGACAATAAACAGAATTTGACTGAACTTCAGGAAATAGAGTTTGGCAGAGGGTTTGGATACAATGAACCTCTGAGTGTTGGGTTTTCAGAGATTGCAAACATCTTGCAGAGAAATCTTGTAAGTCCTTCTGTGATATAAGCAAAAGGGGGGAAAATCAGTCTTTGTTTTATGACTAATATACATAAATGACACGTTTCTTGTCATTTTTCAGGATACTGTTGCAGAAAGGAAATGCTGTAAGGTTGTTTGTAAATGCCTTGGAGAAACTGGTGATCGTGGTGGCCGGGGAAGTCCTGGAAGGAAGGTAGGAGAGCTAAGATGTATATTACTTAAGAATTGTTTTATTTTTCAAAGTGTTTTCCTTTTTTGTAGTATTTTAGAGCGTGCATGCATGCATGTGCCCATGACCTTTGCTGTTAGGACAGATGAAGGAGAAACATGAAATATAATCGTTTCTCTGTTGCATGTTCCTATTTCAAAAATATTTCTGTAACGAAAGTAATTCATACATATAAAAAGCATTAAGCACTCTCCTTCACCAATTCAGCAGCAAATGGAGAGGGATTTAAAAAATTAAGTCTGATTAACCAAGAAACTTAGTAGCTATTGTGAACAAGAAACTTCCAGCCAATAAGCTGAGAGTAGAAAATAATCCTTCTTCACTATGTGTGAGCCTTATCCTTTTGTGCCACTAGTTATTCCAAATATCCTCTGCTATAAGTTTCTTCTTACCAAATACAGTACTAATTTCTATTATTTATATTGTCTGTTTTAAGCCTTTCAAGTATTACAGCTATCACTTTTACAGTATGCTAATAGTAATGCTAGCATTATTAAGCTTTTTAGTATATGTAGTCTCTGTTTGACTACTATTGATTCCATTATTTCTAGTTATTCCAGTAACATGCTCAGTAAATTGTATCTGTAGTTCACACTCTTCAGTTATGTAATTGCAGTTAAATGAATTTTTGGTTATGTCTCAGCGAAAGTACAGTCTTCTAATATTTATTCGTAAACCAGTTTCCTGATTTCTTTCATTACTCTTGTTAATTGTCCTGTACCTTTCTGTTTTGCTAAAACGTCTAGATTAACATACTTAGACAAAACAGTGTTCAGAATGTAGGCGTAGTTGTTTTGCAGGCAGATAAACATGATGTCTGGGTTGTACAGCCTACAATTGTAAAAGCATGCTTTTGCAGCACAAATTCATGTCTCATTTTTGTTCATCTTCATTCCTAGAAATTCTGTTTGTTTTAGTTTCTTTCTGATCAAGTTTTTGCCCTTAGGGCATGAGGTTTGCATTGCTTCAAACACAAACTTGCAATAATCTTAAATGTCTTTGTGAGGTATTGCAATATCTTTGTCCTACCAAGTTTTCAACTCCTTATATTTTTCATTTCAGCTTAGAAATTCATTACTGTATAATGCTTCTTTTTCCAAGTCTCTAAGAAAGCTGTTTAATTTGACTAAATATCCTAATGAGCATTCTTAACCCATCAGGCAGTTTCCTGAAATAACATACTGAAATTTTTGTGTTGAACATTGTTGTGTTTTGATTGTGTTTTTTTCCCACAGCTGTGTCAAGTACATAGGACTGTGCAGAGTGTCTGTGTAAATGTAGCTGAGGGAACCTGCCCTCCTCAGCATAACCAGATCTAATTTTCAGGAAAAGTTTTCTATCTCCATGTGCAGAGTAATCTGATAGAAATGAACCCAATGTGCTTGGAGAACAGTGTTACTTATCACTCAAATTCCTGTGTTTCAGGGAAGTATGGGGTACAGAGGATCTCCTGGTCATCCTGGTGAGGAAGGTGGAATTGTAAGTAAACATTTTCCTTTCTGCTAAGATGTTGTTGGTTGGTGCCTGAGTCTGTTTACACTTACTCACACAGTGCACGTCAATGTTAACCTGAAATGTGTTTAAACAACATATATCTGAAGGTAAATATATGGACTTGAACCTCTATGCATCTGCACCTTGACATCATAATAACTTCTAATACAGATAAATAATCAATTAGAAAAAAGTCACACAACAGCATTTTGTGTGGTATATTTCTGGCTAAATCATATACTCGTTTTTCATGACAGGCTGTCCCAGATTCTGTGCTGAAAGTTCTTATAGAAAAGGCCATCCCTTCCCTTCTTAGCATGAGTGAATATTGTTTGAGAGGGTAACCCATCTAAATTTTGTAGTATGTTTTGCTGATTTCCAAATCCTTTGCAGTGTGCTGTTCCTGACCTAAACTTCAACATAATGTGCATAAACCAAAGCCCAACAGACTGGGAGTATTTCATCCTCCTTTGCTGTCTAGAAACAAACAGCTCCCACAAGAATACGATATAATTTCCTTAGGACCATAGTTTCCTTAAATCTAGTTCTAGGTTTAACTGGGTTACAGCACTGCACCCATGATATGTATATTACTCCTAACTTCAGGTCAAAAGCTTAGAAATCAAGAACTGGCCGAGGATTTATCTCTGTATGTAACTGTAAAATCCACATTGGAGTAGTTCCAGTTCTCACAGTAGATTAGTCAGCCTGAATTTGCCTTTGATGAGGCAGCCTGGGGCAAGCCCTACTGTGTATTCGGAGAAAGGCGGTAGTGGAAAAGAACAGTTGTCATCTGGGATTATCAAGAAAATGCATTGTGATGGTGGTTTTACAATTTTTTTGGTAATCACTGGCTGTTTCCACAGAAACTGGAGCAGTTTCCACAGAATTTATTTTTTTTTAGGTGGCCTGATTTGCTGAACGATAGAATAAAATTCCATATGAGCAATTTCCAGAATGACTTGAAAAAAATATTTGTTACTTGGGAATAGAACTATTTTCACATCCTTTCACAAAAATTAATGACATAAGCAGGAATTAGAATTCAAATCTTGACAGGCTTTTAGAATGAGAAACATTTTGAACACATTGAAATGGGATGCCCCAAATTTTTCACCACAGCATTTTGATTTGAAAGGTTCTAAATCTTGTCTTTTTTGACATGAATGGGTGGAAGCAATTTTGAATTTGATTTTGTGTATCAAATTGAATTTCTATTTTGACCTTCTGAGAATCCAAAATAATCTTCTAGAACAGATAAACTACAGAAGTTTTCTTTCTGAATTTTCTGGTCCCTTTGTTTTCCTTTACTGTGGAAGCATGAGAGGAAGTCATGTCTTCTCTTTCAGAAACTTTCTCCATCTCCTATCTGTGAGGCCTAGCAGTGACTTTCATGTTGTAAATTTTCCTTGCTAAATGCTAAATTTTTTTCCAGCCTCAAGATAAGTATTGGAAGCATCCCAAACAGTTGAATGTAGTGAATGCACACCAGAAAGCAGACAGCTGATAATAGACGACAGAAGATGCCACAAGGAAAGGAGGTTGAGGAGATAATGCTGGACAGCTTTGGTTTATTGTGGTGTAGTACTCAGCTCAGGAATTAGTCTGAATGTTTCACATAGGCAATGCAGTCAGGCCAAAAGGCTTACACTTCTGTTTTTTCATATTGTGTGGTTCTATGGGACCATTATCTAACTTCATCTAGAATGTGATCCATGTTGCCTTTTTTCTATTTTAAAGAGAGACCTTTCTTTAAAGATGAGAAAAGAAAGAATGCTGTTTGTTTTTCTGATCTTAGGCTCTTCAAGGTTGTCTTCTCTTTTGCATGGTAGTACAGGAGCTCCTGTGTTTACCATGTGTTTGTTCTCATTTTGTTTGACATCGTTTACCTTTGAGACAGCAATTTTAAGGGGATCTGCTGGGAGATGCTGCTCTCTTTCCAAGATTTTTTAGAACTTCCATTCTAACAAACCTGGAGGAGAAGTCTTCAGAGATTAGTGACTAGAGGAAAGTAATTCAATATTCAGTTAAAACCCAACCCACCAAAAAGGCCTACCTTCAAGTACAAGAGATTTCAGTCTGAGATTGGTAGTGCAGTCTAACACATGGCATGATAATGAGAGCAGAGAACCAGGTGCAACTCAAACTAATAATTGACTGTTCTCTTACGGCCAGTATGAAAATTTTCAGGTGATTCCATATGTGTACTTACTGCAGTGAATGGTAATATAATTCTGTCTTGCTTTAATCTTATATGGTGTCTTAACCAATAGCCATCATTGTATGGATGAGTTTGAACATTCTCTTTTGTTTCTTAGGGGGAGAAAGGCCCAGTTGGTTTCAATGGGACTCAAGGAGACAGGGGATGTCCAGGTGTCAGAGGCCATAAGGCAAGTATGTCATTTCCTAATTTTGTTTTCAGCAAAGCTGTTTTCTGTACTGGGGACAAATCCCTGTGCTGTCTACGTGAAGCATGGATGGACGGCAAGACCCAGCTGTGAGAATAGGAGACTGCTGTCTCCTTTTGAGGGGTACTCAGTGTAACCAAAGAATGGTCAAATGGCTAAATAGATTGCTGACTCGGCAACTTGCTAGTGACTCTTCCACCACTAGCTCCAGACTGGCCTTCGTTAAAGCTACAAAGTTTTCCAGAACAGGAATGAAAATGAAGGCTGTACTGCCTTCCCAAAGGAAAGGGGTCAATCCCGTATGTGGCAGTGGGGACTATGAATAGTGAGCCCAGCATGACTCTGCACAGCAAGCTATTTTGCCCTGCTTCTCAAGCTCAATAAAAATACCTTCACCAAATTTCATCTATGTTTATTTTCTATTTCAGGGATCCAGAGGCTATAGAGGAAGTCAGGTTTGTGTTTTCATGTGTGGTCGATTTTCTTTGAGAACAGTGTTCTGATTCCTTTTAAGTTCGTTACCTTGTAAGGTAAAAATATCAACAAGGAAGCAAAGCAGTGTAAAAACTTTGGAGTATTTAATATACTTGTGCTATGTTTGTATAAGAATGGATTTAAGCGATTAATGGATTAAAAACCAGCAGTCTTACTTGTATTTTTAGCATAGTTGCAATCATAGTTGATTTAGTCTAATTGACAGGAAAGGAATTTATTTAATGGCTATTTAAATAATCTGTCAAGGTGGTAATTCTGGTCAGCTCAATCTCACGTTCTAATTGTTGAGGAAGCAGAGCAGAAAGGGGAAAAAAAGATTGTAACTAATGTTTATTGTGGATTTTGACAGCATTTTCACTGAATCATTACTGACACTTTTTCAGTATGCAGACTTGTCCTCAGCTGTTTTTGTCATCTGCTGATCTTGCAGCTCTACTTATTTAAGCTTTCAAATGTACCTGTTCATCAAAGAGATATTGTCACCAATTTGTTAATAAAATGTAAAGCTTGGAAGACAGTGATCTATAATGGCAATATTAGTTCCCAAGTTAGAGCAATTAAAATGAAATTTAAATTGTATTGGGTGCTTTGATACAAAACCACTCCTAGAAAAGATTTAGGATCCTCAAAGATCCGGGAGATGTTTGCTTCCAAACCTGAGCAGCTGTTCATGTGAGAAAGTTCAGAGCGTGTTTCTGATACCTCAGCTCTATTTAAAGTACTGTTCTGGACTGACTTTTTTAATCCTCCTATGTGTTTTTCTTCCCTTTTCAATTTTCTGCTCTGTTCCCTGAAGTAATTTTTCCTCCTTTAAATATCCGAAACATCTGACTATAGAAGAGGGAGAGTTCTTGCTGACAATTTTGATTTGTCTAAGTTGAATTGTGTGGTAGGAATTATGAGGAGCACAAACCCTGGTGAAATCCAATGAATATGTGAATGTCTTCATTATGTTGTGTCATTATAGCCATTAATTTTATTTTAACTAAAAATATGAAACTTTCAGCACATAAGAAAATGTGATTCCATACTGCTAACTTAGCGAGGTCGGGTAAGGCATTTCAGTACAGCTAGTTGGAGAAAAAAAGGCAACACTGAATATTTAATACTACGAAGTTTGGCTCAGGTTTTCTGAGGTAGGAAATGACCGATGGAAAAATTAAGACTTGAATGAAAGTTATGATTGCTTACTGCTCTACATTTTTCTGGAATACTAATTCAAGAAATTATTGTTTGTGACATTAATCTTATCAAAATGTACAGTCACTTTTTTTACTCTTCTCGTACATACAAAACTGTTATAAATTAATGAAAATTTTCCTCAGGAACTTTAACTTGCTGGTTTTGCAAAGTCAATTTAGAATCAACATCTACAAAGCAATTGCATCTGTTCTATCAGAGTGAGACTCCTGTTGGTTTAACTAATGTTTACAACATGCTCTTGTGCCACTTCCAGTGATTTGTTGAATATCCTTTCAGCTTTCAGGGTAGTGGCCTCTGCTAATTTAATTTCCTACTAAAATAGAATCATCACAGTTAATTCCTTCATTTTTATCCTTGTAAAGAAAGACAGAAGAAGCACTTCAAAATGTCTTTTAAAAATTCTGTGTGTTATTTGGCCAAGTCTGAAACATTGAGGAGGATACATAAATGAAATAAAGTTCTCACTGTTATAACTATATTCAGAAGCCTCACTCTTCATCTGAACAACAAGTTAGCATTGCAAACTCCCTAAGATTGGGATGGGTGTTTTGTGAGAAAATGCCTTCCGTAAATGGTTGCAGTATGGTGATTCATTTTTGCAGACAAAGGGAGGAAAAGAGCAGTCTGTGTGCGACGGCTGTTTATGTAGCAAGCATCACATTGCTGGAACAGTAATAAAGTTTGTTTTACAAATCCTAAAGCCTAAGATCAATCTTCTGTAATTGCTTTTATCATGCTTCTTTTTTCCTATTCATTCATTCTAGCTTTTCAATATACCATTCATGGTATGAAATTATTAAAAAAGAAAAAGAAAAAAGCACAATATAAACACATATGATGATTGACACCAGAATTACAAAGTCATCAGCATTTTATATCAGATACTAGTAGTTATATTTTGGAATATATCTAGATTTTGAATATGCTGCAGTTGGGAAGAAGATTTGAAACCTAACAGATGGAAAAGCAGATTTTAAATGCTGGTGAAGATCTCTAGTTGTAATAATCATTGTTCTTATTAAGTGTTCTTAATTATGGACTTTAAAAAAGTTAATAATTCATTAAAATATGAATTAGTAATTCCTATTTATAATTATTACTTATTCATGGTAGCCATTGAAAACCACTATTCTTATTCTAGTTTCCAAAAGTAGGGTGAACACTTCTTCCACTGCTCAGAGGCAAGTGGACTGATGCTAATAGGGCTTTTTTTGCTTATTACTACAGGGTGAACATGGTGAGAGTGGCTTTGATGGCACTGATGGAGAGCAGGTAATCATTGCTTTAAATGTGCAGTGCAATTAAAGACACCTACCTCAGTGTAGTAAAGTAGTAGATTTTTGTGCCTTTGAATGGGCTTTAATGGGCTTTAAACCTGAACAGAAATTCTGTTGGTTTGAGTTGTGTATCTGATTCAAGGTTAATTCTGCCAGACAAAATTTGAGAACCATGTTTATCAGAAAGAATAACCATTAATTTTTTCATCTTTCTTCCCTCTTTGTGAATCTAGGGAGAGCGTGGAATTCCTGGACCATCTGGAGAGAAAGGCAACACAGGAAAACAAGTAAAATATCCTTTATAGTAACGTTTAGATTTTATGGAAACATCTTTCCAAAGTGTAATGCTGTCTGTAATGTCTGTGAGTTAGTTTTAATAGCTGCCTCTTTTCTAATGTGTTGTGGCTCCTGTTGTGAATGAGTGTAGCTCCACTGACTTAAACGGATCAGTGTTCTCTTATCTGGCCTTCCTCTGCCACAGATACTATTTCTACATGTACCAAAATTGCTTGTGTTTTTTTAATGTATTTAGGGCAGAAAAGGCTGCAGAGGAGAACCAGGTGAACGAGGAGAACCTGGTCTAGGAGGAGATCGTGTAAGTGTATTCCTTCATTTTTATTAGGTTGCACTGATTTGTGCCTGGATTTTGTGATGGAGCTGCCTGATATATATGTGATTTGAAGAGTTTTTCACAATCCTAGATGGCACAGTACTCTGCAAGAAGTATGGCATACTCCAGGAGTCCTGAACTCGTTAGATGCAGATGGACTGATGTGTTTTGAAATGTTGCTTGGAAGCAGGTGTTTAAGCCTCAGGTCTCCTGCTTGTTCCATGCATTTTTGTTTTATTTATTTGTTTGTTTTTACCGTGGGCAGCATAATTCCTTTTATGGAGCTACTTAGTGGTTCCTACCCAACAGAGGAAGTTCTGAATCACTTGACAACCCTGTGCACTGACTCCTGATTAGCAATTTATAATGATGCAAAGGCAAGTTTCTTCTTCATGCTGACACTTTTTTCCTTGCATACTCCAGAGCCCTATGTAAATGCAGTCCCTGAGTACTAAAATTTCAGTGGAGACATCACATATATTTCAAAGACCTTTGTTCCAAACAGTCAAATAAAGTGTTGACTCCTGTCTTCTAATGCTAAAAAAAATTACAATATATTAGGTGTCATGGTAACTTGCCTCTTTGAGAGATCAGGATTTCACCTGTGTCTGGCTAAATGGAACTCCATTCTAGTGGAACCCCACTTGAAACTCACTAACTAGTTATGATATTAACTCAATTATCTGTACTCAACCAGAGCAGCTTCCCAGTTTCGGGGTTTAATTTGTTGCCTGTTAGTATTTCTTTTCATCTCTTTGCAAAAGAAACTTGTAGACTTTGCAGAACTTCCTATATAGTGCTCTTGCAAGCATCTTCATTTAAATAGCCTTTGTATTTCTTATATTTCTTGGCTGCAGTGACAAATCTTATTAATCCCTTTTCCATATCCTGCCTCTGTAATCAGACTAACAAAGGTGTGGTCACTGAAAATGATGACCTCTCTGCTTAACTTTTCCAGGGAGATCCTGGGACTAGCAATAATATTCCTGGTCCTAAGGGTGAAAAGGGAAACCCAGCACAGCAGGTAAGCAAGTAGTTCTGTATTATGGAGAGAGGATTTGTATAATTGCTAAGTTCTGTTGGCTGTCCAGTGGCTAAGCAGCTCTTCTCTTTTATTTTGTATCTTGCCTTTAGCATATATCTGCAACACAGAAGGCTTTGAGAAGTGCTTTATAGTGTAAAAAAGGAAAAAGAAAAAGTTGAAAAAGTTAACAAAGACTGTGGAAATGTTTTCATAATATTGAGCTAAGGGAAGATAAGGATTTAGTATAAATGTATTATTCTGCCACAAATCTACATCATCAGCCTGAGAGGCTCTTAGTAATGGGTTGTAAGGATACTGTTAAAAACCATGCTGGGAAAATGCATTGGGTATCAGCAGGCTGTACTCATTTTACTATGGAACTGCTATTTCCTCAGGATGGTGGATAAACTCCATTTTGACCTGTAGCTAGAGTATAAGAGCTGGGATATGTGCTTATATAGCGATGCCTGCGTTTTTAAGAGGTGTTTGAGCAATACTGCAAGAAAAGAAACAAAAGCACAGCCCATTTTACTGTTGCACTTTGTTTGGAAAGAATAAGCAAAGATTACAAGTAGTTGGACAGTAGCATATAAGTGATGGTGGATGAAAGCTTAAAATGGTGCGAACAAGCAACATGTGAGAAAAATCCACTATTTTTGGAAGTTTGATTCTGTCTGAACAAGTAGGTTTGTGTGCACATGTTCAGACACATGTATGTTCATATATGTCTATGTAGAGTGTGCTGAAAGCAGTAGAAAAACTGTGAGGGTCACTCTTTGGATAATAATTATGTTCTGATAACTTTTTGGAAACAAACCTTATCAGACTTTCTCATTTTAAGAAGTCTAACTGAAAGGCTGAAGTCAACAAAAGTGATTTCACAAGAACCTTGACCAAGTATCAACTGTTAGTAACTGATGGATTGGAAAACCAAAGCAAATATGATCTCTCTGGCTTATAATTTTTGATTATAAATGATTTGCAGAAAACAAGAATCAGCTTTTAGCATGATACAACTGATTGCAATGAAATTACTTAGGAGAAGAAGCAAAGAAGAAACGTGTAAAGAATGTGCAAGGACAAGAAAAAGAAAGAGTATTTGAAGAGCTTGTTCATTACTTTGTTTTGCAGGGACACCCAGGACCTCATGGACCCCAAGGAGAGCAGGGTGATGCTGGCCCTGAGGTAAGAGTAGTAATCAATACGGGGTGGAAGTAACTGATACATATACAGTGGGGTTCCCGTTGAGAAAACCAATTTTTCTCTTCTTCCTTTTATCCCACACTTAAAACTCCTGCAATGAGAAGGAATAAAAATCTTCTAAAATTTTCATAGTGAAACAAATTTGGCTTGAAATTTAGTCGCTTATGCATATTGCACTGTGTTTTGGTTTTTAATTTTTTTTTTTTAATTGGGAATTTGCTGTCCCGTTAATTTCAGGCCTGATTCATGTGAAGTCACAGGCCCTTAATTCAGTGTGACCTTTTATATGAGCTTAACTGCTTTGTAATTTCAACATAGATAAATCTATCCCTTTCTTCTCCCTGTGACTGCAAGTTCTGTATGCCTGTTCAAGCCTATATATAAACTCACTGGCAGCTGAGCTGCTCTTTTTAATTCACTGGATACTGGAACTTGTTAAGGCAAACTTCTAGTTTGTCAAAAAGATGTGTAATGCCAAAGTCTGTAATGGTGGTCACTGAGGCTGCAGAAACATCCCAAAGGCCCCTCGTGATGTGAGGTTTAACAGTAACAGTCGCTAGCGCTACTGAGCAGTGTGCAGTGGGAAGCAGCACAGACCTTTTAGCCTGGAGGGAGAGAAGAGGGCTCTTGTTCTCTTTATTTCAGCCAAGGGGCAGCTGCCTGGGAAGATGTTTTCCAGAATTTTGTTGAGATGCCTGCCTTCTGCACTCACTAAGGGTGTAAAGCCTTTTTCTTTGTCTATTTGTTTTTGTTAAGACTTACTTGTGTAAGAATTTCTGTTCCAAATCCACTCTTTTCTCACTTTTACCTTAAACCTTTCATTCCTTTCTATAAGCTGTATTTAATTTGATTGTATGTATAAAGTATTTTATTGTAAGCTGCTGTTTCACATATTGTGTGGTGTTCTGGATGTAATGTCTCCTGCCACTCCTTCCCAGGGTGCAGCAGGTCGAAGAGGCCCTCCAGGTATAAAGGTGAGTGGCTGATGCTGCCTATCTGTATGCAGCTGCATGTCCAGCCTCAGCATTTGTTGCTCTTCAAGGAGAAATTTCACGTGATCTGAGACAGAAGGGTTTAATAATCAAAAGTCTATTTCAGGCCAAGGCAGCCTTTGAATCTCAGGTGGATGTACCGGACGTCCTCCTGACTTGAAGGATTTAGAATTGGAAAGGAGCTTTAACTGAAATAGCAGGACGGTTGCTTTTATTAAGGCAAATGTGGGAATTTAAAGAGAGAAGAGACCATCACTAAAGATGATGGGAATGAGTAGTCAGGCTACATTCCTGCAGCATAAGGCCAAAAGTTTGACAGATTTTTCTTCCTTTGCTGTATGCATGCAGATACATGCATGATGCACATATGCAGCCGAGGCAAAATCAAGGCAAGTTCTAAATGATGCTTTACTAAAACATAAACATAACAGTGTTAACTACAGCTCTGAAAATTGGCTCAAACCATATGAAAGAATCAAGATTTTGAGAACAATTTAAGGTATCTAAGAGAATTAGTGTCCTTTGAATGCTTGTATAGGATGTAAAGAATAGGTCAAGCCCAGTGTATGCTGACTGATCATTCCAGAAAGATCCTCTCATGGGAAATTCTGTCATGTCATTGGATGTAGCCCTGGTTTTCCTATACCTATACCTCATGGAGACACAAGGAAAGGAAACTTTGCTGAGATCTACTTGGTGAAAATGTCAATGCCATTCTTTTAAATGAAGTTCTAAATAATGTTCTTGGAAAAGAAAGCTTGTTTGTACCAGGGTATAAATTACAAAATCCAGTTATCAAAGCAATTCTGAAAGATGAGTGGATTAGTACAAGTAAAAGCTAAGTTCTAGGAACCTGAGGAGACTCAGATTTCTTTCTTTTTTATCTTTTTTTTTTATTTTTTCTTTTTAAGACAAGGTAAACAAACATTCTCCTTGTCCTGCATGCTGGTGGGCGTCTATAAGAACACCTGAAAACATGAGTCCCATGCATCTGCTTGAAAGATATATTCCTTATATCTATCCTTTTGCTTGCTTTCTCAAGTATAGGTTATATGATCATTCCAGGAGACATGTTGCTCTAGCACAAGTAGTTCAGATTTGTCCCATTCTCTCTGCAGAGTTGCTAAAACAGATAAGGATATGGTATATGCCTTGGTATAGCATTTCCTGTTTATCTTAGTGCATATAAAACTCAGGGAAACATCACAATTTCGTGTATGACACTGTCAGTACCTGCAGAATGGAACACGTCTTGAAGTCTTACCCCGTGTTGGAGTCTGGGGAATAGGCAGAGTTGTAGCTTCTGAATAAATGTGCAAACCAGCATTTTGAGTAGAGGTTGTTCTATGCAACTCTTCACTCACAAGCATGGTCAGAGCAAAATTCAGACCAGCTTTACCCCATCTCTTCTTTCCAAGTCACATTCATGCAGTTCTAGTGCAGTTCTAATATCAAAGAAGAGACAGGACGAAGCGCATGTACTTTGTCTCTGGCCTCAATTAGCAATTGTTTCACAGTTCCTGTTCTCTTCATCAAAGCTCACAATATGAAAGTATTTGGCCTGTACAAAACAGGCTGTTAGAGGACACTGGGTAACAGTTTGCTTAGTTTGATACTTTTCTTATTTTTTTAATTGTGGATGCAGTATGTAAATTGAAGTGCTTTCTGTGTTCTTAATTTGGCAAAAGGTTTGTGATTTTTCTTTAAACTTTCACATGGATTGAATGTCTTTTCTGCAACAGGAACTGAAGGCCAAGTGTAAAATGTTACTAAATAACAGTGAGAATAACCATAATGATGCAATATAGAACATAATTTTCAGAAAAGGAAAATGGCTACTGGAAGGAGTGCGATGTCTTTTATGGTAGTAATATTTCTGCAGCAGCACAGTGTTTGGTTTGATTCTTATTTCTGGCCTTTCTGTCCCTCACCTGTTATATTTGCTATACCTTTCTTACTGTCTTCCTGTGTGCTGCAGCCAGGTAACATGAGTTTTTTACATTTAAGCTGATTCAAAATAGTTTTTCACTGGGAAATGACAGTGAGAAGTAAGAGTCCTGCAAGTTCCCCAAGCTACAGTCCAATCACATACCAGCTTCATGGTAGGCCTTGTGCTGAAACCGCTGCCCCAACTGGTTTCCAGAACTTTAACTGTCTGGGGTATTGCAGATGGGAATAGACTCTGGAAGATTCTGATATTCTCTGCCAGTAGGGGGAAAGCACATATCCTATTCACAGGGATCAGCATAACTTGAAAGAACACAAGCATTTTATAGTTACGGTTTACTATTTCTATCTCAGAAATTCTTTACAGTGTTTATGCAGACATTTTAGATACAAATATTGAACACTATTCATGAAGCCTTCCTCTTAATTACTGATAGCTGAGAAATAATTTCTTAATTATGTAACAACTTTTTGCTTTCTTTTTTTTCCCCATTTAATTGCTGCTGAACTCTAATCTTTGTTTGCATTTTTCTGTCAGGTACCAGCAGAAAGAAAGAAGTGAGCTCCAAGTGAGCTATGAGGGTAACAGGACAAAAATAGCAGTCTGTGGAAGTGGATTCGTACCTTATCTTTGTTGTACTAAGAAGCACAGGAACTCTGGTGTGGTTAGAAAGTAAAACTATTCAACTTGTTTAGTAAACTCACAGAGTGCAGAATTAGTTGAACCTTTTGAGACAGCCTTCTTTATCTCCATGGGTGTGCCCTCCCCCAGTGATAAGGCAACTCTTCCATAATATGGTAGGAAACGAGAGATGACTGAACCCCACAGCAATAAAGATCTTCCAGACTGTTTTCATTTAAGTACTTGATGACCAACTGTGACTTAAAGTGTAACAAAAAATATTTGCATGGGTCAGTAGGGATTAAAAGCCTTAGAGAAGTGTTTGTCACAGACAAGAAAAACACTGCACTCTCTGTTCTGAAAGCAAAGCAGAATAGTGAAGAAAGGAAGGAGAATAACCTAAAGGAAGGCATGAGAGAGAGAGGAAAAGGGGAAAAAAGAGAAAAAAGAAGAGAACAGTTCTTCTGGGTTTGATTCAAAGTTAATTTAAGTAGCTGAAAACTTTTTAATAGTTTTGGATTCCAGTAGAGTATGCCTAAGAAATTTTTCCATTTTCATTGCAGTCAAAGTGATTTTTGTCGAAATGTATTTCTATTTTATTTTTTTTTACAGCTGCTATAAGCCTGGCGTCAGCCTACTAACTAATGTTCTGTGTTACAGTATTGTTACTCTGGCTACAAATAAGCATGCTCAATGCTTCCTCCTCCCCCCTTTTTTTTTAGTATTATTATCTTTCATTTCATTCATATGATGGAGAATGGGAGTACAGCCATTTAAATGCAATTTTCCTCAGGAGATTATTTCAAGAACCATCTGTTTCCTGAGAATCTTCAGGCATATATTTATAATTTCTCCAGTTAAAGGAGATGTGTCAGGCTTGGAATATCTTGATGCTAATTATCACCATTTTACTGAGTCCAGCAGACAGCAAATATTTCTTATGGGTGTCAGTGAAACTGACTTATCCTTAGATAACAACTTTATGTAGCTGGGAGCTGGAAAAGTTTTGGGTTTGTTTTTTTTTTTGGGTGGATAAGGGTGAAGGGGATCTGTCCTTGTGGCCCTGGCTTTATGATTTCTCATGGTCTCTGCAGTGGATAAGGACAAGGGTAATGCAGGAATGTTGCTGACACTGTGGTGTAAAATGCACTTAGCAAAATGCAAAGCAGATAGAACTGACCTTTTGTGCTGCAGCACTTACAATGATCACATACCCTAAACAACAAAAAAAGCTACTCAACTCTTTTGCTTCTTAATTGAGTTTTCTTCAACAAGAATTTGCTTGATAACTGTTTGGAAGCATTGGAAAACCTTCTCTCAACTGATACTTTGTGCAGATATGAAATTATTATCTGTTGATGTACATATGACAGGTGTTAATTTATTTGGTTTGGTGGTTGTTTTTTTTTATTCTGGCAGGGTGAGCAAGGAGATCTGGGGGAAGCAGGTTACCCAGGAGACTCTGGTCTTCCAGGCCCACAGGTAACTAAAAAGAACTTCTGAATTATTTTTATGTTAGCTATGGGGAAGATGAGTTACCAGTCTTGATCTTTTATTTTTCTTTTTTGAATGCTTTTTTTACTTCAACTAATGAATATTATAAGTAAGATTCTTCTGTGGCAAATCTCCTCTGTAACCCTGAAGAATTAAATGTGGCAAGTTTTTCTCTTTATGTGGGTGCACTTCTAGTGAAATGAAAAATGAGTATGGAAAGTGAATAGCAGAAATAAGTAATTTGACCAACACATCTGTAACTTACAGGATATTATCAAGCAGATATCGTCGAAGTTAATTCATTAGAAATTGCTAGCAATACATACATAAAATCTATCACATTTTTGAAGGTACTGTATTTCCAGCGTGCATTAAAGTGATGAAAAGGATATACCGATTGCCAAAACCAATGAGGAAAGCTTTGTCTTTTAAAAAATTGTGTGGTGGAGTAATATTGTAGAGAATTATGGTGGTAGACTACTGACAGTAGCTTCCAACCTTAAGATGCTCTTAGATGCTCTAAAGATGCTCTTAAGTTTTAAGCTATAACCATCTGGAGAAGGTGTGCCTAGTTGATAGTGGGTTGCTTATGGCTCCCATGGTATCTTAGACACTACAGTGGCTTTATGAACATGGCCCTCAAGCAGTAACCATTTCAGATGCTTCACGCAGACAAATCCTTACAACCAAATAGCGAGTAGTTTCACCTGTGCATTAAGGCTTGTGAAACAGGCACTTGGATTCTGATTGTTGCAGCAATCTAACTTTCACTGCAAGGCTATTGCCATTGAACTGATGTTTTTTCCAATGGCTTTTTTACATTAGGGCCCAAGAGGACCACAAGGGATCAGAGGACCGCCAGGACCACAGGGCATGCCAGGACCTCTGGTTAGCTTTAAATAATATATTCCTGCTGTACATATTAGGGCTTTTCATTCTCACCATTGATACTATTCCTATGAAGAGTGTTTAAAAAAATTATAGAAAGAAGAAATGGAGGATTTTTCAGTACAGTACTTAAGGAAACTGATTTGCAGCCTCACATGATAAAATTACAGTCTTGAAAATAATTTTAGGTGGGTGAATAAGAAGTGAACATCAGTGTTACCAAGCTTTTGCATGACTGCAATGAAAAGCCTTAGCTCTAGATTTCACTCTCAGTTCTATAGTATCAGGACTAACAGCACGTGTAAATTCAGATGTACAGTGCTGTAGTTGAGGGCAAAGTTAGATAATGGTCAGTGGTTTCATTAAAGTCTGGCCTTTGAGATGCAATGCTAGGTTATGATGAGGTTGTAACTACTGAGCACTGACTGCTGGTCTTCTCACTTGTGTGATGGTGTTGATTCGGGGGTTCTTACTCTGGAATTACACCAGTGTAACTCAGGTCTGTTATATCCTACTCTGTCAGTCTTGGACATCTGCTTCAGTGATGTAATGATGCTCGTGCTTACACACCCATGTGTATGTGTGTGTGTATATATACACATATTGTTTGTGCACATATGTATGTGTTCACTAGGTATGTATGTAGATAGCAAGTAATCATGTCATACTTAATGCTTTGAGTTTTACAGAAAACAGTAAATAGCTGGAACGATAGCTTGACCAGTAACTCTTACTGTGGTGCTCAAAAGCCTAACACTTAGTACTAACAGTGTGCTAATACTTACACTGATTCTGTAATAATTTCAATTGGCAGTGAATCCTTGAGTCCAATGAGCCCTTGAGTCTTCATTGTGCACCTTTTAACTGATACTTCTGATTACAGGCTAGTCTGGGGACCCCAGGTTCACCTGGCTCTGTTGGGAAGTTAGGTGTAAGAGGAGCAAAGGTAAGGATTTTTAAGGTACCTAATTACAGCAATCTAACAGCAACTTTCAATCAAGAACTGGCTGAAGAAGCATGAACAAACACTTGTATTGTTCCTATGGAACGTGTGAAAATGTTAAGTTTTGTAGACGTTTTTAGATTGCATGGGAAGGCAGGTGATTTGTTCAAGGTAATCTTACAGATGTCAGAGCTTTACTAAGAAGTTTTTAGTGTTGCCATGGCTGCTGTTCTAATTGTTGTCATGGTTCTCACCAGCGGGGCCTGGATTCTCACAAAATGGAGTAGGAATATGACCCTTGAGCTTGTTTTATGATCCCTAGAATCTGTCCAATCCATTGAAAATATATACCAGTTAATCATAGAATATCTCAAGTTGGAAGGGACCCATAAGGATCATCGAGTCCAACTTCCTGTTTCTCATAGGACTACCAAAACCTAAACCATATGACCAAGAGCATCATCCAGACACTCCTTGAACTCTGACAGACTTGATGCTGTGACCAGTTCCCTGTGGAGCCTGTTCAGTGACTGACCACCCTCTCAGTGAAGAACCTTTTCCTAATACCCAGTTTGAACTTCCCAGTTCAATGAAACATAGCTGTTTATTTTAGCCTTTTTGTTCTAAAGGTCCTAACCTGTTCAAGGAACCTTGACTGTCATGATGTCTATTATACAGGAATGAATGTGTTGAGAAGAACTGAATAAATATTAAGTTAAACAGAAACTCTTATACTACTAAGTTATCCACATTATGGTTCACTTACAATAAATGTTATCCCTTACTTTCTTTTCGTTAATGGCCACTGATATGGGATTTACTTTATTAAAGAAAAATAACTCATTTTAGGTGTTGTTGCATTTCTGGATCTAAAAGGCATAAATAAGACCAGCTAGCTAAGCCTTTCAGTCTCTTTGAAGAGTTACTACATTCAGTGTATTATTACATCCAGTGACCCGGAGATATCACAAGGTCAAAGTGCTACTATGAGAAGAGTCACTGTGTGAATACAGTGAAACAGTGACAAAAATTGGGGAGAAATGTGAGGATCTTATCCATCATACATTCCATTTTCTCAGTCTGGTTTTGTGCTGTTTAATATTGGAGATCTTGTTAGAAGAAAGTTCATTAAGAAAGTGAAAACCAAAAAGGAACTGAAGAAAACAAAACTTGCAAGAGAACTAAGACCACAGTGCAGACAGCCTGCCTCAGAAAAACTGTCTGCTATCAACAGATCCTTCAGGCTGGTAGAATTCCAGGCTATGCCATGCCAACATAAATCTTACTTTTTGCAGAGAACACTCTTTTCACTGGTAATTCTGTGTAGCAATGGGAGTTTTATTGGATGAAGGCCTTTGAGGTTTGGCTGGGTGAATGCTCAGCGTATTCTGATTTGCCAAGTACTTTCCAGTTCCACCCCAAGGAACCTTCTGTGAAACATGGTTTGTAACAGAATGCTTTTGACCAGCATCAAGTAGTCTATAAAATGTATAAGCACAGTTCAGTCTAACAAACATGCTTGCATTTCAGAAAGAAGAATTCTCCTGGATAAGCCAAATGAAAGCCTTTTATGTTTCAATTATAACAGGGTGAACCTGGTGACCCTGGAGAGAAGGGCCCAGTGGGACCAGCTGGACCGAGAGGCATGCCTGTGAGTCTGTCTGCCCAAATTCAGGGCCCCTATAGCTTAATACTCATCCATCTGAATCAGTACAGTTAATTCCCTTCTATTTTCTCTATTTGATACAGTTAAAATTATTTCACATTTTATTCTCAGTTTCCTTATGGACACCAGATTCCTTGTGGGCTAGAGACAGCATCTTTCCCATCAGGTTCTCTAGGAGAAAGAGAATATGCTAGAGGTAGGGCACATAGTGGAGAGGAAGTGTGACCATAATTCTTGTTTTCTGTACAGATTTTGCCTCCATTTGCTACTGTCTTTTAGACTGTGTTGTGATAGTTTGCCCTACTTTGTCAGTCTTAACAGCGTGGACGTCTCATTGTAATGGTAGATCTTTACTGCAAAATGGAATTGGATGTGAATCCAATCCTCTATTAAAATCTAACTCACAGTGTATTCAACCTGTGCAGGGCATGGATGGCAGAGATGCCTATGGTCCTGAAGGAAGCAAAGGAGCAAAGGTGAGTGCTTAGAGTCAGGATGTCTCACAGTGTCAAATCAAATGTGACCACCCATATTTGATTCAAAAGAAATGTAAGACATGGCCACAGTGCATTTCTGAGTTTCAGAAAGAGGCTCAGCATTCCCACAACCATCCTTTTGCAGTAGGAAGGATATTCTTTTGAGAACCACTCTCTCTTACTCTTTCCCTTGATGGGTGGATGTGTGTATATGGACATGGGGGATTGTACTTCTTGGAGTACCTGGTGCTTTCTCCCCACTTCAGTCTGCTTGACTAGCCACTCTTGTTAGCAAGTATTGGTGGGCCAGCCACCTTGGACTCCTTTCAGAGGAGGGATTCCTTGATTACCAAGGTGAGGGTGATTACCCTCCAAACATCCTCGCTATTTTAATGTGAAATATTCTTCCTTGGCTGTAAAATCTGGGGATTAATCTCTGGATTGCTACACATTAAGAAATTTTTGTCATTCCCTTTACAGTCCTGAAAAAAATAGCAGTGAAACTTCTGCTTCTCTAAAAACGTACAAGAATCCAGCTAAAATAAGAAGTACAAAGAAAGTATGAGATCAAAATCATGGGACCGGTGGCACCAATGGGTCAGTCTGTGAGCAGAATGGTCAACATGTTGGAAACAGCTGTAGTCCTTCTTTCAAGAGTTTATGTAGTACAATACTAGTCCTTTTTCATTGCTTGTGAAACAGAAGTGGTCCAATGGATCTGACTGGAGGCCCACTTGTTTCACTCTCCCTTTTTGTGGGAGAAACAGTGTGCTGCAGAAGCTGCAGAAAAGATATGAAAGGCTTCCCAGGAGCCTCTTCAAACAATGAGATCCTTTTTCTAAAATGGCTTTTTATTAAAATAACTCTTGACACTTCATATTATCCGATCTCTTTTCTAACCTTCTTAGCCCCAAAAATTTCCTTTCATGGGAGAATTTCACAGGTAACACGTGTTATATGAAAGACTAGGTTTTTTAATCTCTTGGACCAAATCTCCCACTTGTTCATTTCAGGGAACATCCTCCTTGTTACAAGAAATGAGGAGAAAAGGTTTCTGTTAAATCTTCTTGTCATTATTTGTTGTTTTAAAGGATTGACTTAAAGGCTGTCTTACACGCTGATGTGTGTCTGCCCAAGGTTTGGGAGGGTTTTAATTAAAGCAATTAATAAAAACAAAAAACCAATTCACCCCAGAATAGTGATCCAGAAAGAGTTGGTTTTCCCTGATAGCAAAGAGAAAAGCCTTTAGTATAGATTTTATTTAAGGTTGCTGTTAATTATACAGGTTCACAGTCACATTATTCTCTTTTAGGTATAATGTGGGGCCTATGTGCATGTAATTTTCTAGAAATTGTAGGATGAAGTCATATGATGTTTAACAAGCATGCTCACTTCCATGGGAGGGAGCTCTTAAAACAAGGACATATGTAAATAGTGTGAATTCTGGTAGTTCCTCTAATGTCAAGGAAAGATATGCTTCAATTCTGACTGGTCTTTGTGAGAGTTCTCATATTTCTCATATATGAGCAAAGAACAAACTAAAAACTGAAGTAACTGAAAACAATTAATGAAGTGATTTCTAATATGCCAACAAAACATTATGGCTTCACTGCTTAGTATGGAGGGTACAACATTTTGAAACTGCATTTAGAAACTGAGTTCTGAATTTCTGACGTATGTTACTAGGAGGCCTAAAAAAGCTTTGATAAAACACTTATTTGAGAGATGGAATACTCTTGAAAATTCAGAAACTGATGGAAATTTCAAAATGCTCTTCCTTTAGGTGAACAGGTTGTTAATCTAAATTGGTGTCATTTGAGACCAGAGTAGTAGCCACTATTACTTGAATAGGGTGGAATGCTAAGAATAATTTTGTAATTGTTTTTAGTTTAAAGACATCAAACACTAAGCAGATTGCAATGTTCTAGATTTTTACGAAGTCTTCATGCTTTGTTTTGGTAGGGAGAATCTGGATTCACAGGAAATCCTGGTCCAGAGGTATGATTAAATGGGATGTTTGCTTTCTTTATGTCTTGTTTTACATTGTTCTTGTTTGGAAATGGTTATCTGTCTTTCTGTCTGTCTTTTCCTTGACTATAAAGTTCTGGATTTTGTTAATTTTCAGGGAGAAGATGGAGACCCAGGCATTCCAGGAGCTGAAGGACCCAAAGGAGTTAAGGGTAGAAGAGTAAGAATGATAAATCTGTTAACTCTGTGAGGAGTTGTATAAGTAAAGCCCTTATGTCCTAAGTGTTTCCTCACCAAAAAGTTTTGAAATTGGTTCCCACTTTGATCTTTTATTGCCATATCCTGGACAAGAGTTCTTGAGAAAATGCTGGTCTAAGTTTTTAGAGATAATTCTTAGGGATAGTAGTCTATCTTTATGTACATGCAGGATCCAACTCACAATATAGTTACAGAGCTTTTCTGTGCTGCAATTCTACACCTGTGTGTGCAATTATAAAAAATATAATTTGTATTTCTATTTTTAGGGAAATGCTGGCACACCAGGTTCCCTGGGAGATCCAGGAGACCAAGGGCCATTGGGACCTATGGTAATGTATTTTTATCATAAAAAAATCACTCTTAGCTCATAAACTGGCTATTAGATTAATGGAATATTTAATAATGTTTCATCTGGTAAACTAGGCTTAATCGGCCTGGCAGTTTTATAGAGTTGCGTCTTTCCTGTGGATGTGTGTGCACAAGAGCCCCTGCTGTTGGAAATGGAACCGCAAAGATATAATGCGGGGCATAATTTCTTCCACAGTATTTGGTATCATCTTTAGGCAATGTAAATATCTAATTAAAAAAGAAAAGAGTACTAAAATGTAGAACTGGATTATTCTGCTGATACCCGATGTATTTTTTTTCATTTAAAAAGAAAAGCCATTTAAAATCAGACTTGCAATTACAGGCACTTACTTAAAACTTAAATGACAGTAACCTGTAAATCTTTATGTACAAGTAGATGTCTTGATGTACTTTTCCAGTGTCTGTGATCTGCATTTTATACAACAAAAAGGTTTATTCTCTATCTAAGCAGGACAAAGTATTGGCAATTTCAGTAGTATTTAGGACTAACATTGTAGGCAGTTAAGAAAATCCCTGGATGTGTCTATCTTTATCTTGCAGCAGTTCTGCAAATCAGCTCCATGGAGACAAGAAACAACCCCTATTGTTAGTTATTTTGTTGTTGAACTTTCTTAAGGTTACTCTTTCAGTTTAAATATGGAACATTTATTGATAACAGTATCTTTACCTGTATAACAATGCCCATGGGATACATGCAACTTAAAAAACATTATTTATATTTTTTTTACATACACTGTGCTAGTCAGTGAATGTACCTTGCCCACTTTATTTGATGATGCTGGGCACAAGAATGACCAAGAGTGCCAGATGGAATGTATTGCCTTCCTTGGCTGTTCACATACGTTACAGACAGACAGACAGACCTTGTGTGCTGACGAGCCAGATAGCTGTTGGCCTTGCCAATCCATGGTCCAAGCAGTCTTCAGAGCTCAAGAGCTGCTCTTCAGATGTAGAAGTGAGAGAGGAGCTTAGGAGGTATGGGCTTGATGAAATTATTGTAGTAGCAGTCCATCAGTGAAATGGGAAGGTGGGAGTTCTCTGGGAACTTGAAGAGATAGGGATGCAGGAAGGAGTACAGGTAGTAGGCAAGGCCAGTTTTACTCATCCTTCCTAACTTGGTGGCATGATTATTCGTATGGGTCAAGTTGGCACAGCTCAGTCACCACTAATAAGCTGCTGCAAGTAACATTCATTAGCGCTCAGGCACCTCACAGTTAACTCTTGCTGAACAGTACCAAAGAAGACTTGGGACCTGCTGAAAAACAGAAAAAGATAAAAGCACGGAATGGCTGTGGTAGTGGTAGCAGCAAGACGGCAGAGGAGATGAGGAAGGTAGGTCAGCCAGGAGATGGAGTAATGGAAAGTTAGTTGGAGGGGGAAGCAACAAATATGGAGATGGGATTGTAATTTGGGGATCTAAGGAAGTATATGATTTTGGTCAGCCTGTAGTGTTATGGTGGAGAGGATAATATAAAGGTTGTGGGATATGGAGTTCAAATTTTTCTGGTGTATCTCACTGCCGCCCCCCCGAGTAAGTGAAAATCTGAGTTGCGCACATCATGAAAATTTTCAAGCTGCCTTGAAAAAAAAAGTTCTTTTCCCTGTATTTTATTCCTGTTATGAAGATTAAATAATACTTTTTTTTTTTTTTTGAAAAAGACACTTGGGATCCTGGTGTGTGCCCACAGCTCCCAAGGAGAAGGCTGCGGAGTAGCCAAAGCTAGCTAGACTGGTCGAGCTGTCATGTGTGTATGGTCTTGCAGGATGTCTCAGGGTAGAACTGTGGGGATTGTACGCCGCAAGCGTAAAGGGCAGGCCTATCATGCATCTGAGGTTTAAAAGGATGTAAGGTACAGATAACTGAGTCACAGCACAGAAATTGCTGTTTGGAAAGGAAATCCAATTCTGAATTATACTGGTCCTTAAGGGCAACAATTATTGAACATTTATAAAACCAGGGAAGAAAATGAACTGAGAAATAGGTCTGAGAAGTAGTCTGCAACTCTGTTTGGAACAGGTCCGCAGAAATCTGTGCTGGGAACTGCAGTCTCCTCATATTTCAAATTCAAAAATGTTTATCAGGGAAACACTGTATGCCTGCATTTTCTTTGGGCTACAGAGTCATAAATGGAAGTACGCCATCAGGGTCTGATTTTCTGGACCTCTGTTTAATTTGTTTCAGGGTGCCAAGGGACCAATGGGCTCCGTTTTAATGGAAGTAAGTAAATACTTTACAGCTAACTGCACAATGCATGGAACTAAAAGTTGTAGTCTTCTTCCATTTATAAGCAATGACTGCAATGAGCACAATTAGCTGTTAGAAAATCATACCCTTTCCAAATACTCGTCAGAGTGCAGCGGGTGTTTCTGTTCTGCAAATAATCAAGGATTGAGAAACAATTATGCACATGGATTAATGCTGTGTCCAAAGTTTTGCAAATATTCCTTTATTTGTTTCTTCATTCACATCAGTTTACGCACCAGCTCAGGTTTAGGGTTGCTTTTCACCCTCTTGTAAAGGAAGGCATTTCCTCAGCAAACAGCTGTTTTCACTGGGGATAGTAAGACAGGATTTCTTCAGAATCCTAATCCCATGTAAAATGAACACTTCTGAGTAAAGGTTCCATCTAGCCCTTGCATGGACAACTACCTGCAGGCAATACTGTTGCAGATGTGTTCTATGTCCAAACAGGGTCCTCTCCTCCTTTGTGGACCTCATTCTTCCTATGTGAGTTGCTATTGAAATGGCTGTTCCACTATGGAAGTGCCATTGCCTGGTGACCTCCTAGATCCAATTATTACACAAAATAAAGAATGGATAAATGGTTGCTTAATACTCCAGAGCATAATTAAATGCCAACAAAGCATGTCTTAAAAAAAAACCCTGCATCAGGGGCAGAGCCCCTGTACTATTTAAAATAGAGAGGAACTGGAATGTGTGATTCTGGATGTACAGTAGAGTTAGTTCAGGAGCTGGGATATGGCTTTCAACTCAAACCAATAGTAAGATTCCCACTCTGGGATGATCTGGGATTTGCCATTAATTGGTTTTGGTTTTTCTTCTCTAGCCTTGTGAACTTGTGAATTTTACACGAAAAAACTGCCGTAAGTAGGGAGCATCTTCTTTTACCTCTGATTCCACCTAGTCAGCCTTCTCAAATGGAATAGCCTCCATTGGAAACCCTGTAGGCTGGTTGGTTGTATATGGGTTCAGTTTGATGATGACTGGTAGTTGTTAACTGTCAGAGGTTTTCAGCAGGTGTATGAAACAGGCTCACGCTTTTTGCTCAGTTTTCCTTTATCTTAATTACAAAAACTGTAAGAAATGTCTCTTGCCCTCATTTAAGATTAAATTAATTGTTTGGCATTTTGCCAACTGTCTTTGGGGAATTATCTGAGGGAAGACAGTATTTGTATATCACCTGTCCTCCAGATTTGGAGTGTTCATTCTCGCTCAGACTTGTACGCTCAGCAAAACCCACAACAATTTTTTTAGTTCTCACTCAGTAAAATTGCATTATTTTAAGTATTTGATTGTGGAAAGAGGAGTGTTGTCTTTCATGGACAGATTCTCTTAGTTGTCTGAGCTTTGGATCAGGCTCTGTAGTGAAAGCAAAATATGTCACTATTTTTAAGGAATACGAGTCCAAAATAATGTATTTGCTCTCCACTTCTTCATTCTAGCTTGCTCATCAGGTAAGCCCCTCTGCATGTCCATTCTTTTACAGACTTGAATGAAAAACTAACAATGTTTGAGTTGTGGAAATTGTTTAATTTGTGTAATTGTTTAATTTCAATATACAGACACATGTCCAGTTTATCCAACTGAAGTGGTGTTTGCCTTCGATATGTCTGTGGATGTTACACCAGCTGCATTTGAAAGAATGAGGAACATTGTTATGTTATTGCTGAAGACCATTAAGATCAGTGAAAGCAATTGTCCAAGAGGTGCTCGTGTCTCCGTTGTTTCTTTCAATGCGAATACACGCTATCTCATCCGTTTCTCAGAATTCCAAAAGAGTGACTTGCTGCTGCAAGCAGTCCAGAGAATACCACTAGGGAGATCCACTGGAAAACGGAATATTGGGGCAGCCATGAGATTTGTTTCGAGGAATGTCTTCAAGCGTGTTCGTCGGGGCATCCTCACAAGAAAAGTTGCCCTGTTTTTTGCCAATGGTCCGTCACAGGATGCTGTTTCCATCAACACAGCTGTACTTGAGTTGAGTGCTTTGGATATCACTCCAGTGGTTATTGCCTTCAGTGAAGTGCCAAATGTCAGACGTGCCTTCTTGGTAAGTAGATAGACTATAGAAAACTGAGTCAGTCATCCATTTGCTTACCTTTTGATAGTTGTATTGCCATTAGTATAGGAGAAAATTAACAACTTCTGCTTTAAAATATTACTTCATGTAAAAAGATAGTAAACAAAAATAAGCAATTCATTTTACCAGGTACCAAAAGAAAACAAGTACCAAAAGAAAACAATTTTAAGTTTCTTTAAGATTTTGTAATATGATTCCATGTTCTCTCTTTTTTCAATTTATTTTTATATCATCTGTGCTCAGCTTTAACTTTTTCAAAATACGGTTCCTTCCAGCTGCTGTTTCTTCAAAATTATCCTTATAGAAGGAAGCTATGTTTACTTACCTGTGACAAAATGTGCAAAACTTGGGGTCTAAGTTCTGATCTAGTACCATCTAAGTCAGCCCTTCAATTTTCATATTACATTTACTTTCATGCAGCCTTGTATCTATTAGTCAATTGCATATGATGACGTCTGGTATTTACGTAGGTGCCAACTTTTCCTAAATCAGTTTTCAGAGTAGAAAGGTTTAAAAAAGCTGCTTAGCAGGGGGAATCTTTTCCCTTGAATCACATTTGGATGGGGTTGGGTGATCAGTGAAATTGTAGGATGTTGTTGGAGCTTCTTTGGGGTTCCTCAAGCATTTCTGCAGTCTTATCTGCTGCTGGAGAATATTCTCTTTGTTCAGCTGATCAAAGACCACACGTAAGTTGTTCTAATGCTAGAATTTTCTCTACCAAGAAAACATCTTCACTGTGGATGATTTCTCTTTGTCCCAGAAAGAGCCGAGAAAGGAGATCCTGCCATTTACTCTGTAGCACCCTACTAAGAAAAGAAAAAAAGTGATAGCCTTTCACTGGCAAAAAAAAACCAAAATACCCCAAACCAAAACCAAGTCTTAATATCTTTTACCTGTGTTGAGATTTCCATTCATACCTATAAAGCTGTCTCCCCATTTTTTTTTAAAGAAAGTATTTTTCAAGCCAGAATGTAGTGCTCTGCACTGTCAAGGGGAGAATATGGTGATGGTTACAGAAAGCTCTTGGTATATGAGTTTAAACCAGGAGGATTTTCTTTTATTTGCATTCAATTGCAACCTCACAATGACTCACTTTTCCCTTCATTTGTATTATAGCAGTACAGAGCCGAAACCTGGGTAGCCATATGTGTACAAACAGAATAAAAGTTGAATCCCTACCTAATCTAGGATCTAGGAAGAGCAGAAAGATGACATATAAAATAAATGTGAACAGAGGAACTAAGTTCAACACCATGAAGAAATATCCAAGCTAGCTTTGAATAATCTATCTTGACTGTCTTAATGCAGTACTCTTTGCTAATAAGCTGCACCAATTAACTGTTATTAGCAGCTATACTAACCTCCAATTAACTGTTATTAGCAGCTGTACTAACCTGACAATCTCAGTATCGCACAGCATGGAGTTAGACCTTTAGACACAAAGCAGTTTCCTTGTAATGCTTCAGGGCAGTCAGAATGCTCCAGAATGGCAACTGAAAAAGTCTTCTGTGTACCTGTTCAATATTACAATAGCAGTGAAACCACCAAGTTAGGGATAGTATTTTAACAGAGAAATAGTAATGGCATTGAGAACAAAGAGAAAACGTATGTATTTTGTATATATTTTTTTAATGTTACTTTTGTGTCTGCTTTAAAACATAGATTGATGATACTAGAAGATTTCAATTATTTGTTTGGGAAAGACAACAGGATGAAAGTTTGAGGAGCATCACAGATTGTACACTTTGCTTTGGTAAGACATTTTGCAAATTCCAGGTGTTATATTGGTCTTTTTATCCTTTCAGTAAAAAATTCTATAGATTTTATTTTGCAGTGTGGTGTTGGGGAATTTTTGTGGTACCCTATAAACACGTTTGTACTTAAATATTAAAAAAAAATTAAAAATTAATGAACAGTGCATTGGGCAGAGTCCTACTGCCATAAGTGGTTCTACAAGGAGTCTGCAAAGATGTGTTAAGAGCTGATTCCTCATATACACTTATACCAGCACCAGTCCTATAAGTGATTGCATGGGGTGACTCAGCCCAAAGGTGGCTCCCACATGCTCGTATTCCAGGATGGCTATAAGACAATGCTGTGGCTGTTTCTTGTCATCACCAAGAGAAACTTCACCCCCTTAGAGGGACTTGTTCTGTCTCTGGCATTTCTGCTTCCTGCCTGTTTAATCCCTTCTGCAACTGGGCTGTCTTGTCCTCCATGCCAGATCATTCCTTGGTTACAGATTATCATTGCTGAGAAGTTGGAATTTGAATTTATTCTTCAAAGGATGATAAGAATTAGAATCTCAAAACCACAAAAGCTATTTAATTAGTTGCTGTCGTAGCCATGTGAAATTAATTATTGTTTAGCATTTCCTTTTTAACAGAAGTGCACTTGAAATAGCATTCTGGGAATCAGACTCATTTACTGTAAATTCTACATTGTGAGGGGAGGAGAGGGTACTAAATTATAATATTTCAGAGTGCTGAACAGTGGTCTGAGATGAAAAATAGACTTGGTTTCAGTTTCCTTTACAATACTTAGATTTTCACAGAAGAAAATTTCTCAAGGGAACTCTTACCTCTTAAGTTTTATCTTAAGAACATTTTTTGCTCTTATGCCTGAATAATTTCCCATGATATCTTAAAACCTTGTTCAGCAAGACTCACGTGTTGTTCCTTACTACAACAACAAGATTTCAAGTTGCAAACTGATTATTGTTTTTTAAATAAAAACTTAAGAAAAATATACAGATGAATAGAACTGTGGGATTTTCTTTTTTTTCTGAACTATTGCTTTGGTTGTATTGCTAAATAGTTTGCTGGTTATTGGCTCCTCCTCTCTAGATAAATGCAACCCAAATACCAACTGCAATGTGCGCTTTTCTCCCCCTGTTCTGATGGATATGGATGTTACTTACATCATGGACAGCTCTCGAAGCATCAGCAGTGAAGAATTTCAGAGAGCCAAAGACTTTGTGAGCAACATGCTAGATCAGTTTGTTGTTTCCTCACAGCCAAACGAATCATATGGAGGCATCAGAGTGGCACTGGTGCAGCAGGCTCCCAGGGGCTTCCTGCCTGAGAGAAACCAGACCCCTGTGGCCTTGGAGTTTGATCTAGTCACGTACAGCAATAAAGATCTGATGAAGAAACATATCCAAGAGTCTGTTCACCAACTGGAAGGGCCATCAGCCCCTGCTTCTGCCCTGCAGTGGACGGTTGAAAATGTATTTTTTAAAGCCCCCAGACAAAGAAAACACAGGGTCATATTTGCAATAGTTGGAAGCAAAACAAGCACGTGGGACAGAGAGAAGCTGAGAGAGATTTCACTTGGAGCCAAGTGCCAAGGATTCACCTTGTTCACTCTTGCACTTGGCAATGATGTGAGTGACAATCAGCTGATGGAGCTGTCAAGCTCCCCCACAGACCAGCACTTACTGGCGTTGAGCAGGGTTTCAACGTCTGAGATGGTATATGCTCAGAGGTTTAGCCGGGCTTTTCTAAATCTTCTACAACGTAAGTAGTGTGCTTTGGCATTTGCTTAAGTTATGGAAAGAAAGAGAAATGCTGTATAGAAAAAGGTAACCAGGGTATATGCACTATCATTCAGTTTCTAGTCATAATTTAGCTAGTCAGTCTTTCATCTTTAGTTTACCACCGATGCTGACACTAATGGAAGTGCCAGTAATGACTGAACAGCATTATACTTTAATGGTGCCTTGGGCCAAACTCTTAAGTGTTTTTTTCCCCTTAAGTTTTTATTTAATGTGTGGCTTTGTTGACTCCACTTTCAGTAAAGAAAGACCGTTCTTTAGCTATGAGAACACAGTTATATTCCTGATTTAGGCCTACATTTCTCCTCTGACCATTGGCAGGTCCACATTTACTGAGCTGTTCATGCCTATTTAGGCTTTGGGGCAGATATAAGTTTAAACATTATAACAGATTTGGCATTAACATCTCTCTGCTGCAGTTACTACTCCTCCTCCTGCATAAATAGCGTATTACAGAGCAAGACAAAAGTATAAAAGGTTGGTTGAGGAGTCATTCTCATCTAATTGATCTCTAACATAATTTTCTTTGTCCTGGACATAGTGCCAGTTGCTCTAGATATGGTGTGTTACTTATTGAAAAATGCAAACTCCAGTTCACAACAAAAAAATCATGTAGTGCTTTTTATTAAACATACTAGGATTTTGAGAACTTTAACACCTGTGGTATCTGTGCTTTCCCCACAGAAGACATGAACAGTTATCCGTCACCTGAACTTCAAGAAGAGTGTGAAAACTTAGATCAGGGAGATGCACAACAGCAAGTGTCTGTGATTGAAAGGTTTGGAATTGCCTATTAAACTTCTAAAGTGTGTATCTCAACACGAGATTAATCCCTTTGGGTTAGCAGTTGTATTCAAAATAGCTTTAACAGAAACAGGACCAGGATCAAAATTTTTTTTCATGGTATTCAGAAGGAATGAACCAGATGCATTTTTTTCAAAGCCGTACTGGTACTTAAATACTTAATTTGTTTTCTTTTCCTCTCCTTGGAAGGATGCCTTTTCCTGGAACGGATGAAACTGGTTATGGTTTAGAAGACATTGAAAGAACTGAAAGTAGTGTCTTGGAGAATATTAGAGAGACAGCCACAGAACCTGTATACGCAATGCCAGAAATGAGATATGAGTATGAGGAGAACAAGTATTTCACAGAGGAAGATGCTGAAGGAGAAAAGCCACAAGACTATGGAGAAGCTCAGGAGAATGAGGAAAATTTAGAGGCAACAGTAGAAACTAGAGCTTCCTATAGGGATTATGGTATGACTTTAGAATATGAAAATATTTTTTAATTCAGTAAAAAGACTCTAAATTGTAAAGGGGTTGGTTGAACATTTATGCAGTATGAGGCATTTCCATTGATTATGTTTTCTAAAGCATTTTGTCACCATATGTTTGTATTCAGTCCAAATCTATACAGCAGAGTTTGTAATTAAAGGCTAAGTTGCAAGTGTCATTATGATCTTATCTTTGATTTGTAACTTTTTGTAATAATACGAAGTTCTAATCCTCTTTACATAAACAGCTCATCATTTTAAATCCCCAAGTTTTACTATAGTTACTCAGTTACTCCTGCTGCTAACTTAACTCAACATGAAGGAACTAAATATGTCTACAGTCTGTTCCTGTAGGAAGAACAGGATCCCTCAGTAGAGGTATCTTATCAAAATATATATTCTTCGTTTTTTTTTTTTTTTACTTCCTAATTACGCCTTTTTCTTTGCAGATTTGCTATTTGATACAATAGGTATGGGATGCTGATAGTGAGATAATTGGTCGCGAATGTTCGTTTAACACTGTTGAGCGTTTTTATTGTTTAAACTACAGTTGGAGAGAATTTCTGTGAAAAAAGTGTCTGCATAGGTTTGGGTGTGGTAGCTCGTTGCTATGCCATCCCTTTCTTTTTCATCTCTTTCCACTCAAAAATATTTCTGGGAATGTCTGGTAGGCCCACTCCTGACCAATGCTTTTACAAAGCTGTTTTAATTTGGATCTTTAATTAAGAGCTAATGTGCCTCTGGGAGTGCCATACATCCACAGTGCATGACAGGGTTGCTGAGCACAGATGGAATGTGTCCTGTCACATAACTGCATGTGTAAAATCTTGAATCGGTGCTTCCATTAACCATTTCACGAACTCTATGGTCACACAGAAAATTAAGTAGCACACATTACTGTTTATACTTTACAAATAAAGTATTTCCTGTGGCTCAGGGTCATTGCACTGATGTTGTGAGCAGTGCAATGAAGTGTTTATGGGAGCCATGTGAACTGCCATTCCCGATCCCAGTCTTTCATCTGCCAGTTTGTGCTGAACGTTACTTTTCCCTGAAATTACAATACTGAGAAGAGTGAATCTTTCTTTTATTAAATCTGTCCTTATTTACCTTTTCCAGATGCGTGCGACCTTGTTCAAGTGGAGAATGTCAGAGTTATGTTCTGAAGTGGTACTACGACAAAGAGCAGAAAATGTGTGGTCGGTTCTGGTATGGGGGCTGTGGAGGCAATAAAAATAGATTTGAAACACAAGAAGAATGTGAATTCTTGTGTATAGAGTCTACCTAGTGCAGAGACACTTAAATTACACTAGTTCTTCAGTTACACTGTCAGAGTGATAGGGAAAAGGGACTGAAAGAGAAATCTTTACATAGCCACTTTGGTCCCACGTTTCAGTTGAAAGAAATACTTGTTTGTGAAGTCATTATCTAGTAACTTAATAGGGGAAATAAAATTAAAAATACATCACAGTTGATCTGATATGACATGTTGAGTAATGAGAAACTTTTATTAGCTAACAGTGTATTGTTTAAAAGGGATAGAAGCATTGAAACTTGACTTCGTTCCATAAACACCAAAATGTGCACTTTTGAAATGTACTGAATAAAATAAAACAATACATCAGAGATTTTAATGAAATAACATTGGATGTGAGACACTAATGTCAAAATGTTTTGATGCGTTTGCTTGCATTTATCTTGCTTATAGAAAATACCAAAAAGCATTTATCTCTCAAAGGACAGACTTAATAGAAGTTACCTCACTTTGATTTAGAGGATTTTCTACCATAGAGTCATTCTGGGCTTTTAAATTTTTTTCTGAATAATATAATGTGAATGAAATCAATCATTCTTAAATATTTCACTTCTGCTGTTAGTTCTTCAAACTGATGTAAGCATATTCTCATATTGTGGTTTTTCATATGTAAACATGAAAAGAATTATTTTTTGGGCAACTGATCAGACTTCTGTGACTGCTGCATTTTGCTGAATTGTGAAACATCAGCGTTCAGCAGGTGGTAAAATGTTTTTGTGAAATATTAAGTTCTGATGCCAGTGAAATATTGTGGTGTTGGTGCTTCTAGGAACTTAATGGACTTGCATGAGAAATCTGAGTTCATACTGTGCTTTTGGTGGGTGCTGCAGGTGTTAAACTTCAGAACATTGCTGTAGGTAACGTGAGTACCTAGGACCTACTTTTATTGAAGCCATGGCATTCTTTTGAGTGACTGTGGTATAAATGGATGGTGGAACTGTAAAAGGATCTCTAGTCCTTGGTGTAGCATGTAGTGATCTCCTTGGACCAGGGCATGCCCTTCCTCCTGCCCTGTCCCCCAGGTGCCTTTGTGCAGCTACACTTACATAGCCTGTGCTATGTGCCTTCTCCTGCAGCTGGCTCTAGTTTGAAAGCAGTTTAAACACCATAGCTCAAGGCCTTTGTGCCAAAGTTAGTAAACCCTGCTTTTTAAAGACCAATTAATTTATATAGGAATAGCTATCCATTAACACAGTAGAAACTGGGGTATGACTATTTGTACTGGGATATGACTGTCTGCCAAGAGATAACATTCTCTCCGCTAATGAAAGCAGTCTTCTGAAGATGTACCTGCTGCTCAGTTGATGAAATCAAGAGCAAACTCTCCCTGCTCAATCCCAAATTTCTCCCAAACTATAAAAGAAAGGTGAACCTCTCAGAAGTAACAAGGAAGTGGCTTCTTTATGGATGTTGTCAGAGACTGTATTTAGGCAATCGAGCCATGCACTTATAAATCTGTTTAGGGAGCAATTTAGTTTTGCCACAGTAAACCTGTGTGTGATGTTTATACTGGTGAGGGCCTTAGTTAATATAGTCTGTAGTTTAAAAAGTGCAAGAAGGTAGATCTACTAAACCTTATGCTGCTGCTGTCATATGTCAACCCAAATGCACGTGTTCTATCTAAGTTTTGTAATCCAGAGTAGCTGAATTCTGAGGCCCAATCCTCTGAAAAGAAGGTGATCAACAGAGAACAAATGTGCCTGGGACCAAAACACTGCCTGTGAGTTCTGCTGGATGAAAGTGAGTAAATTTAATGCCCTTGCTTATTTGGTTATTCTTTTTGTAAGGGTTATAATGATGTGAAAATATTCATAATCTAGTACTAATTTGTAAAAGGTTTCAGATTGTGTCTTTTATTAATTAGACCTGGTGATATATATGTGAATTAATTTAATGGGACCAGATTGTGTTAGAGAAAGAAAATATCTGAAGCGCACTTGAGGGACAACATCTGGCTTTCTGGCTTTGTTTTGTTTTCTAGCTCCTATTGCAGAATTTGGCTGCATATCTGACAGGTGAATTGACCAGCTTTTCTAATGAGAAAGGATCCCAGCTCATCTAAACATGTAAGGGGTAAATTTTATCTTTTGTAACAAAACTGGTACGTGTCCTGGCCACAATTTGAACCCAGTGTGAATGGAATGTAAGTCTAATGTTCTTTCCTGAGACAGGAGGTAAATGCCATCATATCTTGGCAAAGTGCAATGCATGTGCAGAATTTGATTGGGATTGATGGTTATCAATGTGTAAGAAGTAAGTGTTGCTCTTTTCATTGACCAGTAGAGCCCTGGAGTTTGCAGGGTTGCTGGTAGTGGCCAGGTGCTGTTTCCCAATATGTGACAGGCCTTCAAGAATCCCAGATCCTGGAGTCCACAGGGATAATCTGGAGCGAGAAGAAACTACTCTTAGTGGAAGAGGATCAGGTCAGGGAATGCTTAAGCAAACAGGACACAAGTCTGTGGGCTCTGATGGGATGCACCCATGAGGCAGCTGAGAGATTTAATTGCAAGGCCATACACTCTTCATAATCTTTGATCAATCATGCTGATTGGGAGAAGTACTAAAGACTGGGGGAAAGTAGATGTCATTCCTGACTTTCAGAAGGGCAAGAAGGAGGACCTAGGGAACTACAAGCCAGTCAGCCTCACCTCGATCCCTGGGAAGGTGACAGAGCAGCTAATCCTGGAAAATACTGCAGGCACATGAAGGACAAGAAAATCTTAAAGAGTAATCTGTATGAATTAACTAAGGGGAAAGTCACACCTGACCAACTGAACAAGCCTCTACGATGAAGTGACTAGCCTGACAGATGAGGAGAGAGCAGTGGATATCGCCTACCTGGACTTCAGTAAGACCTTTGACACTGTCTCCCGTAAGATTCTCATAGGCGAGCTATTGATGTGTAGGCTGGATGAGCAATGAGGTGGATTGAAAACTGGCTGAATGGCTGGGCCCGGAGGATGGTAATCAGCAGTGCAGACTAGTTGGGGGCCGGTGACTAGCAGTGTACCACAGGGGTCAATACTGGGTCCAGTCCAGTTTAACATCTTCATTAACGTTAATGATCTAGATGATGGGGCAGAGTGTGCCCTCAGCAAGTCTGCAAATGACACAAAACTGGAAAAAATGACCGATATGCCGGAGGGTCATGCTGCCATCCAGAGAGACCTGGACAGGTTGGAGAGAGAGCTGACAGGAACCTTGTGAAATTCAACAATAAGACATCAAGAACTCCTTCCTCATTTTTTGTTCAATGTTAGATTAACAAAGGGAAGTGCAAAGTCTTACTTTTGGGGAGTAACAACCCCCTGCATCAACATATGGTGGGGCTCACCCAGTTGGAAAACAGCTTTGCAGAAAAAGACCTGGGAGTCCTGGGGGACACAGAGTTGAACACGAGCCGGCAACGTGCCCCTGGTGCAAAGGCTAATTGTATCCTGGGCTGCATTAGTTAAAGTATTACCAGCAGATGGAGGGGGGTGATCTTTCCCTTCTTGTCAGCGCTGGTGAGGCTGGAGTGCTGTGTCCAGTTCTGGGCTCCTCAGTACAAGAGCAACATGGACATACTGGAGAGAGACCAGCAAAGGGCCACAAGGATGATGAAGGGACTGGAGCACCTCACGTATGAGAAAAGGTTGAGAGAACTGGGACTGTTTAGCCTGGAGAAGAGAAGGTTCAGGGGTGGATCTTATCAATATATATAAATACCTGAAGGGAGAGTGCAAAGAAGACAGAGCCAAGCTCTTTTCAGACGTGCTCAGTGAGAAGACAAGAGGCAGTGGGCACTAACTGAAACACAAAAGGTTCCCTCTGAACATCAGGAAACACTTTTTTTACTGTGAGGGTGATAGAGTACTGGTACAGGTTGCCCAGAGAGATATTTAAAAATCATCTGGACATCGTCCTGGGCAACTGGCTCCAGGTAGCCCTACTTGAGCAGGTGGGTTGGACCAGATGACCTCTGGAAGTCCCTTTCAGCCTCACCCATGCCATGATGCTGTGGTTCTGTGACTGTGTAGATATTGCTTCTGTGGGAACTCTGCTAACTGCCAAAAATATATAGCAGTTTCTCTCGTGTTGAGGCAGGCTGAAACAATTTGCCATGAGAGCAAACCAGCTATTGTGATTAGAAATTTTTGCACAAAAAATTACACAAAACCATTAGTAGGGCTTTGTGCAGTTAATTGGACACAAAGCCTTTACCAGTGTGTGGCAGTCAGGAAGTCCTTTTCTCTTTACCACAAGGGCTCAATATTTTCCCTTCTTATGTCTTGTTTTTCCGGTCCCTTACCCCATTAGCTATTCCTGTTGCTACCTCTTTCACTGAGGCTTAAACTAATATGTTTTACTTAATGACTAACCCCACAGAGCAAAATAGACTCATGGGCCATTTTGGGACGCTCAGGTAAAATTCTCTCGTAACATGCAAGTACATGGAATCAGGGCTGAAAAAAGTACTGTCATCCAAAGGCTTCTTGGAATGAACTGCTCAGACCTCTAAAGCAAACAGAGGGCTCAGAGGGAGCCACATTTGCTTTCAAAAATACTAAGTTACTCTGTTGTGCTAAGTAGGATGTGCAGCACAACTATTCACCCTTGCCTTTTAACAGGTTATATACATAGATATAATACATGTACAAATATATGTAAGCTCTGAACATCAGCTTTCCTAGGCAACCCTGCTCTTGGTTGCTCCAGAATCACTCTGCTGCCTGCTGTCAGGTTGCATGAGTGAATCCAGCTGGAAAACATGCTTGCAGAAGCAATTGCATGTTCTGGTATCTGGCTACTGTTACTGTTTAGAATTATAAGCAGCAAAACATTTACTTTTATCTTCTTCATTCGAGAATTGCTCTGCATATCTTGCCAAAAGCAACAATTTATAGCAGGGTTTCCTGTAACTCTGAGCAGGGGACAGCTGGACACATTATGCTTTACTGATGCATGACAAGCCAAACTCGGAGAGTTCAGTGTAGGGATGTGACTCCATACGGAGAACTCTGCAAAGCAAAGAAGGCAGATTTCCCTGTGATTCATCTCTGTGCTTAGTAGCATTGTCTTCCAAGCAAAGAGCTGTGGTGCCCTGGACCAGTCCCACTGCCTCCTTCCACCTTTGCAATGGCAACCGTAAAGCTTCCTTTACTATGAAAAAATTGCTGCGTAGTGCCTGAGGTACCTTAGCATTTGCATTGCTGAGCACTTACCCTTTGCGTAACTGTGGGTAGCAGTACTGACTGGGAGGTCACTGCCTCTCCTTTGCCGTCTTTTCACCTTCTCAGATCTGCTGATGTAGCTGCTGGTGCTAAGGCTCCGTAACCCACTTCTGACAAAATAATTCTGATCTGGGAAAAACAAAACAAAAGTTTTGCAAGTCTCAGGGTTATACCTGAACATTTTACCTGATAGGATCCGGGAGCTCTCATGTAAGAAGTTTAGCTGGCAGATCTGTAGGGTGAGACACTTCCTTGGAGTGGAAGGGAGACACAGAGACTGATCTCTTTCTATATTTTGTTCGTGGGCAAAAAAAGCATTTGTGACTTCAGTGGTGCAGCCATTGCACTCTGTAATTGTTGAGGGAATGCCACTAGCACCATGGCAAACCTTAGCTTTTCCTTAAGGCAGCCAGAATCTGTCAGGAATGTGCTGAGTTACTGGCTGTGTGGTGGCAGTGGCATAAGAGTATTTAACTTACACTGAAGCTGATTCTGTTTTCATAACCATATGCCAATAAACCTGATAACCCAGCATAGCAAACCAGCGTTACACCAAGTGGTATGCCATTGAGGAAAAGAGGGGAAGAAATAAGTACAAACAAGTAATAGGTATCTCCAAAAGGGCATTTAAGAACACGTTTGTTTTATTTTCAGGACTGAAAGCACTGATTCTCTCTTCTTGGAAAAACCTGCTTTCGGAGTGTAATGCCAAAAGGATTAGCAGTAGGCTTGGCCTCACTGATTTACTAAAACCTACAAGAATAGATCTAGCAGCAGCTTTCTTATGCTTCCTTGAAAAAAAGAAAGGATTAAACTGGAAGAAGAGCTGTAAAAATTATACACAAAATGTTTCTTACTGAAGAAATAAAGTGAAATAATGGCATATATTCTATACACAAAGATGTCTGCCACTGAATACAGAACAATGTGTCAGCTCCCCTTAAAATAAAATTTAAAATTTCCATTTAAAAATATAGACTTTGGTCAAAGAAATCACCCACACAAGCAAGCCCTTCCTAGCAAGTTTTAATTCAAATATTTTGTAACCAAGTAATTAGATTATTTTTTTTTTTCTATTTCTAGACCAGAGATTTTCTGTGCCCTTTTTATAGCCTCACATACAACTGCAGTTCTGGAGATGGAGTGTGTTATAGCGGTCATCAGCCATTCTTTCCTGTCTCTCCTCTTCCCCTCAGCTAGGCCAAATCTCCGAGCAAAGCCTGTGTTACTGTGGAAGCTTGGTAGCAGTCTGTAACAGATTTTTCTAAAGGCTGATAATTTCATTCTTGGATATTGTCACACTCCAGATCTTTGTCAGGTGAGGGCACTCCCCTGGAGATGGTGCTAATGTTGTATCAGGCTGCCATCGATGACAAATCCAGAAGTTTTTATGAACCGAGAAGCTGAATGGACAGAGTAACACCACTCCGGTGTCTAATCAAAGGAGGTTTCTCTGCAGATGGAAATTCATCCAGGTGCCACCTTCTGGTCATTGGTGTCACCTCTGCTTTGTGCAAGGTCAATGTCCACTGTCTTGTTTTATCTTCCCAGGCTGATCTTTGCTCCCTTTTCTACGTGGTATGTGCTCTGCTCTTGGGACTTACACTCTCCCATGAATTGAAAGACGAGGGGAAGAAGTGTCTGGTTAGTCTCTGAACTTCTGTAACAAGTTTCTTGGCAGCCCCATAGCAGTGCTCCTCTCCAACAACTCTGCAGGTCAGTCTGTTAACAGGTGTACATCACTGTTTACTTCTACCCTGGCTGCCCCTGGATCCAGAAAGTATTTCAGGACTTTGGTAAATCAAGGCTTTAATTTACCATCAAATACTTATAATGGTGAAATTCTCTTTGAAATCAATGGAGATAAATAAGTAGTTAGTGCCGTTAGGCCCATCACTCTGTGGGATTATTCTAAAAATATTCCTATGTCCTACAATATCGTCCACTAGCAACCTGATGTGGAAATAAATGTGAGAACAACAAATTGCATTAAAAAAGTTTTGATTGCCTACAAATGCTGGCTATAGATAGGCTTTATATAGATTTTCTTCTTACAGCACCTAATTTTAGGCTTAAAATCAACAGGTTTGTGTATATTACATAGGCACAGAGCAACTCCAGCTTTTGGCTAACTGTTCATCATCTATACACTGAATCTGGGTTTTAAATTCCAAGAAGTTACTGTGATTATGGATGTGTTGAATTCTGAGAAGTGAAGCAATGAAAGTGCAGTCCAAGAATGCATGATAGCACTTGTTCCAGAGAAAAAGGGGTGGGAGGTGAAGAGGGGAGAAGGAAAGGAATAGGAGGAGGGGAATACAACAAATAGATACTTCGTTTACAGGCTTCCAAACCACCTGAATGTATTTATTAAACACCCTTGTGGGAAGATTTCCTACAGCCAATTAACTGAAACGCTATAAAAGGGTATCGGTCTCCATAAGCCTTTTGTGGATGCTGATGGTCTGAAATGTTCCTCTCAGACACCTTCCCCTTTGTCTGGTAAGTGTTACAAAGTGTCTGTTCTGCTCATTGGGAAAAAAATTCTTTAAAAAAACAGCAGTAACAAAAAATTTCTCCTTTTAAGAAATTTGTCTCTTTGTATTCATTTATGACTCTGAAAAAGCTTTGATTTGAGTTTCTGAAATTCCTACTGATTTTCCCTAAAAGCTGTTGGACTTGTTTTAGTTCAGATTTGTTATTTTTTTCCCCTCTCTTTCTCGTCTGTACTATGCATATATATTCATGTTTAATTGTGAACACATACACACAGAGGCTAACAGGATGCACTCGGGATTTTCAAAGGGTAATGATTTAAGGAAAGTAAATGAAGTCTTTAAGATTATATCTGTTATACGCATTGAGGTAGTTACGTGTGAATGGTGATAAAATCTCACAGACCTCCAGCACTTAATAACAGCAGTGTTATTACAGGAGATGAATGATATCCGCTGGTATTAATCATGTTTGCTGTAATGGCCTAGCCATGAGGACAATGCTGGGTGATCCTTTTCTTGAAAATTTAAATTTTTAAAATGTAACCAAAAGTTAATTCAATTGGATTTGATAAATAGAAAAAATAGTTCTGTGAATGGGAGGAACAAGGAATAGTCTGTGTAATGACAATGCACGGAAATGAGTAATGGGTATCACTTTCCAGGACACCTGACTGAAAAAATATAGAAGAACAAATAGAAATGTAACAATGAAGCTTAGACTTTCAAGTCCTAAACTATTATATAGGGAGAATCTGGAAAAAATACCACTTCTGAGGTCACTGGAAGTGCAGAAATAGGTTATATAGGCTGTGTTTTACTGGTGGTGTTCCCCTTGAACATTCCTCTTAGGGACTTGTGCTCTCCTGTGGCTAATAGGTCTTCACATAGGTTTGGCCTCTGATCAGTAGGGGTTTTTAAACAGCTGCCTACTTACTTGCTAAGATGTTCCAGAAGGAGAGACCATTCCCCAGCTTCTTTGCCCCTCTGGAGGAGTTGCTCACTCCAGTCCTGGCCAGCAGTCCTGGACCCTGCAGAGGTGCAAGGCAGCATAGGCATGGTGCTTCTTGCTTCTCTTCCTCTCTGTTATGGGAAGAATCCTGAGTGCAGCACCAGAGCTCCCTCAAATTCCTCAGTAAAACTAAGAGAACTTCAGCTCAGCTGTGCAGAAGCAGAGAATCACTTACTCCCACCACAGTGACTTAGGGCTGACTAACTTATTTTATGCTACTCCTTCTAGGGGGAGTCTGTTGTCTTTCCAAATTATGCTGATTGTTTCCTCATCATTCGTATACATACATATGTGTGTTTATATATATATATTTAGTAAGTAATAATCCCCAAAATAAATGTATTATTGCAGCAAGGATTCTGTCATCTTTAGACACAGGACATGATTTTCCTTCTCTGTCTTTGTACCTGCCCTGCATGGTATAAAGGATGAAAGAATAGGTTAGAGATGAAAAACAGCACCCTTAAATACAGTCTGACCTCATGATTTCTAAACCTTGAGAGCATATGTGTGCCTTCACCCTTCTGTTTCTTTGTGCTTACTTTTCTTAAGAGTAACCCTTAAGAAACAAATCTCCCTTTTTTCATGCAAGTTTGCTTTATACATAAAATCTTTGCTCAGTAATATGAAATTTCTCCTTCAAGAATCTTTTAAAAGAGCAGTAGAATTAACACTATTTCTGTGTAAATACAGAAGGGCAGGCATCCCTCTGATAGAATTGGCTGAGTATAATCCTTGTATATTTTATGTTGGTATTGGGATCAATATTCATTTTTTAGCATTATTAATGTTAGTTATTTAGTCTTACTCTATTAAATATGTTTATATTTCAACCCTCAGCTTTCCTTTTTTTTTCCCAAAACAAGTAGGGAGGGATCATCGGGTGTTAGAATACTGTCTAAATGACAGTAAATTGTTGTGGGTTTCTCAAACCCTAACAATTATTTTTGCTTTTAAAAGCGTGCCAGCTGGCAACCAAACTGGCACACGGAGGGCTTCATTTTATAGAGAGGTTTGGGGTTGACTGATCACTCACAGAGACATTTAAAGTGCCATTTTCCTTGTGGGGCTGGAAGCCCAACATGGCCCACACTGAAATAGCCTTTATCTGGCATAGGTTTACTCCTGCAGGTCTTCAAATTCAGTCTAGGGCAAATAGAAAAGCTCACCATTAAATGGTACTTTTCCTCCCCCTTTCATACTGGCTATCAAAAAGGAGCAACATTCAGGAGAGCAATGACGACTCTGGTTGTTAGTTTATTTCCATAAACTTTCAGCATCTGATGGATATTGAATATCAGCTAAAATAAGTTCACACAAATCAAGCCTGAGAGTGCAGTTTTACTCCCACTGAAATCAGTGGAAGATGGATCATCTGTCAATATTGTGTTAAAAGCTTCTCACCATGGGTTGCTTTAAAAATCAAAAATTAAAACCTTTCATGGAAAATAGTAGTATTTCTATATGAGATACCCAGTCTTCCTGGAATTGCAAACATGCCCATTAATTAAGGGTTAATAGCTGTTCAAAAGACACTTTTTTTTATAATAATAATTACCATTTAATTAACAGGTGGCTAGTTAAGTGCTTTCCACTTTCCCCCAAATTTAAAAAAAAAATTCAAAGCAGGATGAATCTGGACCTCAATAGAGCTGACTCTAAACATGCATGATTAAAAAACAGCTTCTTCAGCTTTCTGACTGTAGCCATTCTTTTCGTCTCCCTCAGAGAGGATGCTCAGAGGACTCTGCCTTGAGATGAAGATGCTGCTGGCTTTGTTCTTCATCCTCTTTGAGACGCACGCATCTGTTTCCTGGAACACTGGTATTTTATTATCTCTTTTTTAAATGCAATTCTTAATGGGGGGAAAAATACTCGCTTGCAATTTTTGCACTAAATAATGACCAGAAGCTTGAGAGGTTAAAGAAACTTCTATGCACAGTAGCTGAAGCTGAGTTTGGACAGCAACACGTGAAGTCTGAGGTGTAAGATACGATGTGGGAGGTAAGGTGAGAGGTGATGTATGAGGTAACGAGGTGGGAGGTGAGGTTTGAGGTGTGATGAAGTTTGAAGTGAGGTGTAAGGCAAGGTTTGAGAGGTAAGGTGAGGTTTGAAGGGTGAGTTAAAGGGTGAGGTGTGAGCCGAGACTTTGGGAGTGAGGTGAAATTCAAGGTATGAACTGATGGTGTGAAGTGAGGGCTAAAGTGTGAGGTGAGGTATGAAAGAAAATGTTGAGGGGATGGAAGGGATAAGGAGTGAGTGAGCTGAAGTGAGGCTGGCCATTTTCCAGAGTGCAGCCTTGCTTGGAAGCGGGCTGCAGGAGATTGGTCCCTGCCATGACCCCACCTTGCAGTTCGTGCCCACAGATACACAAGGATAGTGTAGCTGCCAGGCGCCCTCATACAGGGCTCCTGGGCGTGTAAACATTGTTTGCTCTGGTCCTTTTTGCTGAATTTTTCATGCTGGCAATCTACCTCCCAGCCCTTTCCTCCATGTTTTTTGTGGAACAGCGGACTCTCCCATTCTTTGAAAATTTTACCTACATAATGACCTTGTGTGCACAAGAGACCACCTAAGACTGATTTGGGTGTAAGCAGGCAAAGCAGAAAGGTAGAGGTTATATCATAGTCCAGCTCTCCTTCATTTGCGTGTTGTTGGGTTGCTAAGTGAAACTACAACTTGATGGAATATCTGGTTAATTTTGTCACGGTGCAGTTGACAAGGTATTTCCCAATCGGCAGGCATCCGTTTTTATGTGTGGTCACTATTATGCTTAACTGAGGTGCAGAATTTCTTTCTAAGTCTCTTTTCTTGACAGTTGCGATTTTCGACTATGTTATAACTCCAGAAGAGAAAAGTGATGTAGCAAACTAAATTTTCTGTGTTTTAGTCCCTACACATATTGTCCTCTTAGTTGACGGCTCTGACACTATGGAACATTCATCTCTCCCCTATGTGAAAAAATTTATGATCCGTATGATTGACAGCCTGCCAATAGAGCCTAACCAGTTTCATGCTCTCACGGAGGCTTATGAAACCTTTTTCCAAAAGTCAGAAGGTGGAAAAGAAAAGCACCAAATCATTGTGCTTTTGACATCAGCACCCTCAGAAGATGATGTTCTAGAAGTTGCCAGAAACTTGCAGAGTCTTGGAGTAAAGATAATAGCCATAGGAACAAAAAAAGCTCTGTATAATGAACTTTTTGAGATGGCCACCCCACCATTTCATTACAAAAATCTGGTGATAGAGGAGCTACCTAAGTTCTCAGAATATATGCCACAGATCATCGATGATATTATCCAAGTAAACATCTCAGACTTAATAGGTATACCTGATCCCAATGAGATAGCTGTTGATGAAGGTAAGCTGTGCTACTTAATGTCAGTCTCACAAAGAGTAAAGATAATTTTCAGTGTTTTACTGAAAAAAAAAAAAAATCAGAAAAATTGGGCTATATTGCACAGTAGTTCCAAATGTTAAGATAACTTTTGTATAGCATTTAAAAAGGAACATGAGTTAGCAACTATTTCACCTAGGCTTGTGCCTAGATATCTGGTTCTGAACACTAATTCAGTATTGCATGTGTGATCTGTAATGTATATTGTGTGGTCTGTACAGAGAGACAGCTGGAAAAGAGAGAAAAGGAAAGAGCACGCCACCACCTGTGGGCTTTTCCTTGTTGAAGTAGGCTCCTTACCTTTCAGCCGGACTAAGGCAATAGCTCCGTGGCAGATAAAATGGGAAGATTGCTTGTAGTCTTAATCTTTTCTCTCCCCTCTTTAGACTCCTCCTGGTTTTTCAGTGTGTATTGTATTTCCGAAATACAAGTTTTGGCATATGCAGTAGACTCTGCACTAGAGCTTTAGTGCCTGCCATATTTCTTCCCTAACTGTATCCTCAGTGAGAGCTGTCAGAGTCAACAGGCTTTTGAGCAGCACAGTAAATTTCTGTGCTGAAGGTCAGGCTTTGCTGATATAATATCTGTAAGAAGTTCCCTATGATGGTGCATAATTTTTGTATTTCAATTTATAGTACTAGAGTTCCATGGGATGAAGGCATTTGCAGTGAATTAGAAGATATTACTCTGAAATTAGGGCAGCTTATTATTACTTTAATTACTTTTAAGGTATTTGTCAGATAGGTGGTCCTAAACCATCCATTCCTTGCATGGACTAAACATTATTTTCCTCGAGTTCTTCTGCCATCCAGAGGGATGTTGGGAAGGGGGGGAAGGGAAGGGTTGTGAATTGTTACAGTAGAAAGAGGTTGATCACACCAAGTGATCTCATGTCCCATTTCAGGCAACCCTTGTGCGATTCTGCTATTGGGGGCAGTGTAACTTTTACTGCTTTGAGCATTTCTGGCTGGCAGTTGTTTCATCCAGTTGCCTAAACTCTCCTTGGGAAGAGCTGCAAAGTAAAAGAAATAATAATTTTTAGTTGTATGCAAATTTCCTAAATCTGGATAAAACTTTTGTGGGATAAATTTGGTATTCCACCTTGTCTGAAAGGGCTACAATAAACAAGGATGTGTAGGATTTCCTTAAAAAAAAAGTCACTGAACATTTTTTTGCTGTGTGTTTTATTCCATTCTTTGAAAAATTTGTTTCTATTTCCATAACAACTGACATTAGAGGGGCTGTGAAGAATTAGTTAGTTGGTTGAGAACTCCTGTGCTGGGTTTTCATATATGAAATATTTAAAAACGTGAATTACTTTGAAATAGTAACTGAATCCAGGCCCTTGATATTTTGTAACTGAAAGGCGGCACAGGAATTAAGTTATTTTCAAGAATTCAAATTCTGAGAGAAATTGAATACTTGAAAGCATTTTCTTTACTAGAAGTAATGTAAGGAATTCATTTCCTTAATAACAAATGTAAGATCTCACCATTTCCTCAAAATGAAGTTACAGTCTGATCTTGAGGAATCATGGGTGTGGCAGTCTCTGTTAAAGCCAACAAGAATTTCAGATGATGGGCAAGTCAGCATTTGTGTAGAACCCTGTCAGTTAAATGTTGTAAGAGTGAAAACTATGTAGACCAGCTTCTAGGTATAAAAACTGTTTAAACTTTTCTATTTCTGTTCCTGGACTATTGCTGAGTGAGTACTGTGTCACTTTATTGCCTCAACATTGTATATTTGTGTCTGGAGACTTAGTTAAAAATTGCTAATACTATGTTTTTGTGTGACCTCTGCAGATACTACAGATATTGTGCTGTTGCTTCCTGGCCAACGGGACACAGCAAATGACATATTTCTTTATATGAAAGACTTTGTTAGCACACTGATATATGATCTGCCACTGGAATCTAACCAATACCGTCTTGCACTTGTCCAGTACACTGATGGTGTTCATGAAGAGTTTGAACTGGACACATATAAAAGAAAGGAGCATATGTTGAGGCACGTGCAAAGAATGCAAGCAGTGCAAGATGGGCCACTGAAAACTGGCAATGCCCTCTGGTACATTTATAAAAAGTATATCGAAGAACCGGTTAATGAAGCAGATAGAAATCGGGTTTTAGTTGTCCTGTCTACTTTCCCTTCTGAAGATGATGTGGAAGAGCCAGTGAAAATGTTACAAGACAACGGAGTAAAGGTGATAGCCCTTGGGATATATGAAGCTGTGGTACAAGAACTGACCTTGATGGCTACGCAGCCATTCTCTTATTTTCTTAAGGAACGGGACCTCCCTATGTTTTCTAAAAATGTCTCCAATATTATTGCACAGTTCCAAATGGATAGCATTACAGAAGTAGAAGGTAAGAAAATCAATCATGTGTGAGATGACATTTAAGGACTAAGACTTTCAGTTTGATGCTAGGCACTGTAGGCATCATGTACCTTCTCATCTCCAGCAACTTGTGTAACATTCAAAATACACAGGCTGCTGAAAAAAAAGAATAGAAATGTGTTTGCTGGGGTTTTAAATACTTTGCCTAAACTTAGCATGTTTTAAAATAGCCAAGTAGGAATATGGATGAGAGGGACATACTTTCATGCCCATGAAGTTTTGTGCTTGGAGCTTTTCTTTAAACTTGGTGCTTTTATATGTGTAGGTGTGTGTGAGCCTTGTACTCTCTGCTGCTAAAAGGAACGGAGATGAAGAAGTCATCTTTTTTAGCTTTTACTCATTGGTAGTTAATACATCTAGTACCTGTTAATGAAGTACAACTCCTTATGAGACTGTGGACCCTCCACAATTTCTAAATTAATGAATAGTCTTTGAGAACCTTTAGCAAGTGTGAACAGAAGGAATTATATTAGCCTCTCCATTATCAAATCCTTCATGGTAGAGCTGAGAAACTTACACTTTTCATGTAGTGTTGAAAATAAGTTCGAGTATTGGGATTTTTCTTATATATATATATATATGTATGTATCAGATGAGTGATTAAAAATAAATAAAACCCCTGTACTTGAAGATTTTTAGCATGCATGGTGCATCCTGTGTCCTTATGTATGTGTCTTCTGGATCGATACACTCGAAAATTCAGGCAAGAGTTGAAGTTACAAGAATGTGCTTCATATAAAAACCATAAACACTTCAGCTATAATATCTCCTAGCTTTTTTGGTCTTTTGGTCTTTTATTTTAACTTAAAATGAGGTTTTATCCTTTGTCATTTGGTAGCTTGTGATCTTTCGTTAAAAAATTTTTTGCAAACTTGTTTTACTTGCAAATAAAGCAGAAAATCTTGTCTTAGAAAAACAAAAGAACAACAGTCTATAGTTAGTTAATTACAGAAACAGTGTAGAAGATGCCCACTAACATTGTTTCGTTCTCATCCTTTTTCTACTGCAGTATGTGATGGAGATTTGGTTGCTGACATTGCATTTATAGTTGATCGTGGTACTTCAAAGTCAGACTTTGAAGAATTAAAAAAATTTCTGCAAAACCTAACATCCTCATTTGACATAAAGGAGGACTGCATAAGAATTGGCCTGGTCATGTACGCTGATGGACAAGAAGTGGCATCTCGTCTGAACACAAACAAAACTGAAATTCTGCAGATAATAAGGGACCTTTCTGCTGGCTCAGGAAAAGCCTACACTGGTGCAGCTATTAATGTCACAAGGCTAAAACTCTTTACTGAAAGTGCTGGAAGCAGAAAGAAGCAAGGGGTAGAGCAAATAGCTGTTCTGATTACGCACAGACGCTCTCAAGACAACGTGACTGATGTTGCTACTGCTCTGCGGAGAAGTGGCGTGACAGTGTTTGCCATAGGTGTTAAAGATGCTTCTGATCAACAGCTGGTCCGGATAGCCTCTTATCCTCAAGAGCAGTATGTTACCAATCTCAAGGCATTTTCTGATCTGCAAAGTACAATTTTTCAAAAGAAGCTCTTGAATCAAATAGAAGACAAGTTTTATCTCCAATCTGAAAGAAAAGAGATTCTCAAAACAGGTAAAGCTTTCCAAGTAACTTTGGTTCTTTCCAGATGAAGGGGTTTTAACCGAAGGCTATCCTGAACTGTGATTGAGGTTTTGAGAACCTTCTCACATTCTCAAACTGAACTTTTCAGATTGAACCTTTGAGAAGAAGAAATTATATTTGAAGTTGAACATGGATTCACGTTTTTCTCATTAGCATACTGCTAAAGTTCAGTAGTATTAAAAGCCTGTTTATTTGTACCATTATTTAATAGGAAGGACTAATACTGCCAGAAAGATCAACTGCTTCTGGTAGAGAGTAAGTTAAAAACCTACTAAGGAACCTTTAAAGCTTGATCTGTTGGAAGATGCTGTGTCCGAATGAAATTTCCCTAGGAATGTTAACCTTCCAGTCAGTCTACCCTTTATTTTGATCAAACCTAGAAAATAGATGAGAAAGTGTACATCATGGGGTTTTTTGGCAGATCATAAGCCATCAGGGTGTGTGTCTGGGGAAAAAAATGAAGTGGCTAAAGTTTTCAGATTGGTCTAGAAGTAGTAATAACAATAGAGCAGCCTTAGATAATTTATTAAAAATTACCAGTGGATTTATGCTTAAGAGCACTAAAAGACAGTTGTTTCCTACACATGTTCCAGAACATTAAGTGGACTGCTGCTGGTCCATGGAACCTTATTCAACAGTAAAACCAGTCATACAGGTTAAACATTTAACATGGCTACGTAAAGATGCATGATGAATTCTGATGGTTGATATAAGTTGTACTCAGAAGTCAGGGAATTGCTGGAGGTATTTGCTTAAAAGCATTTCAGTTGTGTTTGAAAAACTCCAAGCTATCAGATTTGTTTTCTGTGAGGAAAGCAGTTATATAGCCATAGATAAATAATGTTTTGTTTCTTGCTGCCATGCCTAAGATACCTAGCAGGTTAAGTTTGCCAACTTTTATGTTACCAGATGGTTTATCCATGTATTAGTTTATTATGCATTACAAAAGGAGTGGAGATAGATGATCTGCCTATATGTACAACAATGATGTAATGGAGACTTTCTCATTCCATGTAGGATGCCTGGACACAGAAGCAGCTGATATTTATTTTCTTGTTGATGGTTCATCAAGTCTTAACTACTTGGATTTTGTGGATATGAAGAGATTTTTGAAGGAAATGGTTAGCCTGTTTGACATAGGAGTAAGCAAAGTTCGGTTTGGACTCGTGCAGTTCTCACATTTCAATGAACTGGAGTTTAAACTTGGTAAATACACTTCAACAAGTGATGTGATAAAAGCGATTGAAAATGTTCGGCAAATGAGTGGAAATACCCGTACAGGGGCAGCTCTAGCTTACATGAAGCCATTGTTTGAAGAGGCCAGGAGACCAGCAGTGCCTTGCCATCTAGTTGTTCTGACAGACGGACAGTCACAGGACAGCGTGAAGGAATCAGCCACGAAACTCAGGGAAGACCAGATTAACGTTTATGCCATTGGTGTGAGGGGAGCTAATACAACTCAGCTTTATGAGATTGCAGGAGTGAAAAACAGAGTGTACTTTGTACATGATTTTGACTCACTGAAAGACATTAAAAATGAAGTTGCCCGAGAGATCTGTACTGAAAAAGGTAAGACCATGCTTTCGCTTTGTCCTGACAACACAGAAAATAAATAGATTCCTTTTGATTTGATAGAGAAATAATTTCATTAACAGTGCAAGATATCTTTTTTCTAGCCTGAACAATTTCACTGTTGGTCAGTTGAAGTTTTCAGAGGATGATGGTGATTTTTGTGTGACTTAAATGTTGGCCAATATTATGAAAAGGTCTTATGTTCAGAAAACACTAAGAATCTCTTGCCTGTACATTACAGACTTTATTCTCTGATTGCCCAGACAAGTTGTGGATACCCCATCTTTGGAAGTGTTCAAGGCGAGGCCTGTTGCTTGGGCCTTTGAGGATCATGATCTAATGAAAGATGTCCCTGCCCATGGCAGGGGGTTGGACTAGGTGATCTGTAAAGGTCCATTCCAACCCAAACCATTCTGTGCTTCCATGATTCTATGAAATTGAGCTACCAATGTCAAAGGCACCCAAAATCACGTATCACTGTAGAGCAACTAGGTCTGTGAATGTGGCTGGTTTTGAACATATCTTTCTAAAGGCTAGCTGTTGAGCATGCAGTTTTCCTTATCTCAAGCAAGCCAGTCACTTTTATCAGGTGTAGATAGGTACAGCCTATCCCTTAAATAGGATTCTAGAATTGAGATTTGAAAAGTCAAAAAAAGACAGTTTTGCAATTTAAAGTAATGATGTAGAAATGAGTATTCTCTAAACAGTAGCATCCACCAGGAAACAAGCAAAAGTTCTGTTGCACTAATACCTCCATCCCTGGTTAATTTCTTACAACCCTATAAAACATTAATGAAAAAATGTGCTAAAATGTGTCCCACCAGTGTGGAAGGCTGTCCATTTGTACCTACCATTCATGTGACTCACCTCTTTCTGTAAAACAAGTTGCTATTTCCTACCTCACTGAAATGAAGAGAAAACTTCCAGCTTTCTTGGCTCTGAAACCTGACCAGCCACAGGCTTTAGATTTGTATTTTAGAAATTCCTTGCTGATCTTAAGAGACTGCTTCAGTTGCTTGGCTGTGATTTAGTGCTGACTGATTGAATTGCAACTGAAGAAGGTAATAATGCCCTCGTTCAGATCTGAGGGGGTAAAGTAATTTAGTCACAGTCATAACTTATCAATGAACTAATAAAATCTAGAGTTTGAAAAGGCTTATGCGGAATTCTTTTCTTTTGTCTGTTTAAGCTGCTTATGCTTTTTCTTTAAAAAACATAAAAAACCTTAAGCATAAAAATCTTTTTTTCCTTGACAGCCTGCGAAGAAATGAAAGCTGATGTCATGTTTCTGTTGGACAGTTCTTCAAGTATTGGAGATGAGAATTTTCAAAAAATGAAAAACTTCACAAGAGAGCTGGTGAACATAATATATGTTGGTGCAGATAAAATGCAGATTGGTGTTGTCCAGTTTAGCCACGAACCAAAGGAAGAGTTCAAGCTCAATACCTACTCCACCAAAAGAGATATCCTCAGTGCTATTGATGGGATATCTCCCCTTCAGTCCCGCACACTAACAGGAGAAGCACTGAAGTTCATGCTTAAATACTTTCAAGGCAGTCATGGTTCACGTCATGCAGTTAAAAAGGTTCTCATCTTGATCACAGATGGGGAATCACAAGATGAAGTTGAAGCCCCTGCCAGAGTACTCCGGCATCAAGGCATTATTATCTACTCTATTGGAGTTTTTAATTCAAACAAAACTCAGCTTGAAGAAATTAGTGGGAAGCGTGAGAGGGTATTCTATGTTGAAAATTTTGATATTCTAAGCCAGATAAATAGCGACCTCATTTTTGAAATGTGCACTAGTCGTCCTGATGATAGTAAGTATGGTAACCTTCAGTGATTTATTAATGCATGAGCAACCATGAGGATTTTTGTTCTGAACTTGTTACAATCAGGTGTGGCGGTCACAGAGCTCACTGCCTCTCTGTCCTGGTATTAGTTTGTCCCATGTGAATTCTTTGCTTCCTCTCGCTCTGTGTCTGATGGGGGCACTTCACAGGTCTCCTAAGGTACCACTCTGCATCACAGGGCTCTGACCACCCTGTTCACACCCTGAGGTCTAGCTGAGCATGGGCACCTGTGATTCTTTCCCTTGGGTGTGTGAGATTAGATACCTGTGTGGAAAAGTATGGGTCTTTGGTTAGGGTGAATAAACCTACCAGAGAGAAGGCTTCACTCACTCCTTCCTTTGAAGTCTAAACGTCATCTAATTATGCTTTCAGCTGCTATTTCTGTGGACCTCACATGGGCAAGAAAGGGGGCTTCTGATGTCTCATTCTTTTCTGAATAGCAGTTGGAAGAGCCCACACTGTCACTGAATGCAGTTCTCTGGGGCCAGAGGCAGCTAGGGTGCAATCAGGGTCTTTGGCAAGATTGCATTTTGTAATCCTACTTGAAATTTTATTCTTCTGTGTTCTCAAATTTTGCCCTTTCTGGACAAAACCAATTAAGAATTCATGCCATTCTCTTCTTTAAATATTTTTCTCCCCCATATGCACATTAAATGAATGTAGTCATATTAAACCGCACTGGCAGGCAAGTTTGCACACAGTTTGTAATGTTTACAGGCCTGGCTGACAAAGTGAACTGGATTTTTTTTCTTGGGATGATACCTTTAGCTGAGTGTATAAATGGGGAAAGTGTTCAGGCTGCAAAAAGAACCAGATGGGATGTCCTGTGGCTCTGGGTTCTCATGGATGTCAGCCATGCTTGCAAACACGAGAGGGTTTTAAAAAGCACTTGACTAGCAGCTATGCCTTGTCTGACTCAGTTGCACTGAGGCATACTGAATTGCTGTAATAGTGCAAAAGACTTTAAAGGTGCCTACTTTCTGATCTCTCTGCTGTATGAAGGTAGAGTTGCTTGCTAAAACTTAGATTCAAAGTTGCTGCCTCAGTCATGGAAATTGCGCTGATTTAAAAGAGATGGGGTTAACTGTTGAGTTCAGTACTGAACTTTACCCAGCATCCAGTTTTTGAGCCTTCAAAACTCCCTTTCTTTGCCTAGGGGTGGGGGAGAGGGGGGAAAAAAAGCAAAGCATAGGGCGTGCAAGGGTGGTTTATTCCAAGCCCTAAGAGGTCCCAACTGCCAGTGTTCAGACATGTGGCTATGTTTTTGCGCTGTTGCAATACAGAACTTGTAATTAAGGAGAGCTTTTAAATACTACTACAATAAGCCAAGATGCTAAGGATCATTTTTTCCTGTCAGCAGTTTTGGAAAAGGCATCAGTAACTTATGTAGTGAGAAAAATCAGGTGCAAACAGGGAAGCTTGAAATACAATGAGTCACCAGCTATCATCTGTGCTGCTCTGTATGTCTGCAACTGGGAGAACACTGCCCTTCAGACAGACCTAACTTCTCCCACCAGGGAGTAAGCTGGGCGAAGGGTGTTAGCCCAGCTCTGTAGGAGGCAAACTCACTGCTATGTTTAATTAGATATGAAATAAAGATTTCAATTTTTTTTTCTGCTGGACGTTAAGTGTGAACTTACAAAATGTGCTGTATGCAAGAGGGAGGAAAGTTTCAGTTAATGCTCATATCCTGTGGAAGGATAGGTTTAGATAGTGTAAGCTAATAGAAATATTTCCATAATATCAACTGAAATATGACAATTTCTGTTTGCTTTATAAGCCCTGTACTGTGATGTACAGAGCAAAACGATAGCATTTTTGGTAACTAAGAAGACATTCAGTTTAGTCTAACTCTGCTCTGATTACTGGAATCATGAAGTTCACACTGAACAGTCTCAAGCAACAAGAATGTGTCCTGTGTGCAACTTACTTATACTAACAAGACAGACAGTTATCTCTGCAAACACCGTTCGGTTAGCAAAGTTATACAGACATTGCATAGAACTCTGAGAAATGGAATTGAGTTATAATAATCAGTAAGATCCTGCATAATTTTACACATGAAATCTTCACTTTTCTCAATTTGCTTTTACAGAATGCAAAAGGGTGGAACGTTTAGACGTTGTGTTTGTTATGGACAGCTCTGGAAGCATAAGACCCTTACAGTACCAGGCCATGAAAAACTTCACAATTGCCCTGGTGAAACAATCTGATGTTGGCCCAGATGGAGTTCAGTTTGGAGCATTGAAATATTCTGATGAATCAGTAGAGCTCTTCTACCTCAATAAGTATACTACAAAACTGGATATTACTGAGGCTATCAAGAAAGATGACCCTCTAGGAGGAGGAACTTACACAGCAAAGGCACTGATCCATTCAGAAACGTTCTTCACTGAAGAACACGGCAGCCGCAAGAGCGAAGGAGTTCCCCAAGTGCTGATAGTGATAACTGATGGGCAATCCCATGATACAGACATGCTGGATGATGTGTCCCAGAGATTAAGGAACAAAGGAATTACCATCTACGCAGTTGGAGTTAAAGGAGCAAATAGAGATGAACTCGTGACAATGGCTGGTTCAGAGGACAAGTGTTTCTATGTGGATACCTTCGAAGGACTTAAGAACTTAACTGCAAATATAACAGATGATATGTGTGCTATTTCAGTACCGGGTATGTGTATACTCACTATTGGCTGTTGTGATCAACTTTCTCTTCCCCTGCAACTGTGTTTGAAGAAGAGTCTTGCAAAGGCATCTGTCAGATCGATACAGATAACAAAATCTGTTCTGATTAATGTGATTTAAATTGCACTAATCTCTGTTTCCTGCTTATTCAGTTCAGTACTTGTAGTGGCTGCTCTTTCCTACCTTCTCCTTCTGCCATCTTTCTGAATGGACGTAGCTATGGCTGCTGCACTTTATTTGGAAGTTGCGTTTTGGTAAGCATGCTTTAGTTCTCAGACAGGGGAGACATCTCATCTGAAGAGTCTCAAGTTTGTATATATACATAGGATGGGATTTATCTTACTTAGCTTTAGCTCTCTATACCTGTCATGTCTAGTCATGTAGTTTCCCTTTCTAAGTAGCATAAAGAACAGACATTTTTGGTGTGTGTGTCAGCTGACCTCTTTAGGCATTTGCATGAGGCTGAGATGACCTGTGCCCTTGCCCTGTGGACGTTTGGTTAGGCCAGTGTAATTTTGTTTGTTGAGTAAGTAATAGGGAAATGTACCTACGGTTTTCTGCAGCACGCATCCTTACAGGAGTATGTTTTATGTTCTGGGACTAGATGTCTGAATTTCCATGTACATTAAATTTTATGTGCTTAACTGTCTTTCTATTTGTTGGAGTTTTTTTGTCAATATCACTAGTAGGATGTGGGAAGTAGAGGAAGGATTGCTAACGATAGACATAGTATTACGTACTTTATTAATAATATATTTTCCTTTATTTTTGGCAGAGTGTCCGAAGAAAGCAGATGTCTTTTTCCTAATGGATGGTTCCAGAAACATAGATGAAGAAAACTTCAGGATAATGAAGGACTTTGTGACAAGTGTAATCAGTCCAGCTGTTATTGCCCAGAACACCAAAATTGGCTTTGCGCTGTATGGTGGTGTCTACAAAGAAGAGTTCAACCTAGGCATTTTTCCAAACAGATCAGAACTAGAATTTAAAATTCAAAGCATCCAACAAATTAAAGGACACCGAAGTGATATTGAAAATGCATTTAAGAAAGTGAAACTCAACTTCCAACCAGAAAAGGGTAGCAGAATACGTGAAAATGTTCAACAGATTTTAGTGGTAATCATGGCTGGACGAACAACCAGTAGAGCTGCAAGAGCAGCAGAAAGCCTGAGGAAGACAGGTGTTGATATATATGCCATCGGTGTGGGAAATGTTGATCAGTCCCAGCTAACACAGATAACTGGATCATCAAGTAGGAAATATGCCGTTGATGATTTTTCTAACTTGAAGACCATTAAAAAAAGACTGGTTGATGTTATTTGTGAGGATAATAGAAAAGGTAAACATCCCTGAACCAAACTGTTCTAAGATCTCAGCATGCTGCTTTAGGGTTGCTTCCCAGTTAGAGTGATTCTTCAGAATACATTTGATTCTTCTTCTGCAACACTCTGAAAACAGAATAGAAAACTTCTTCTGACTCACATGAAGATAATGGTCTCTGTGGAATAAATTATCTACATCCAGTCTCTCTAAAATTGCTGAAAGAAATTACTTGGATGTTTTCTCTTTGCTCCCTCCGTAGAATAAAGGATAAGGGCTGACAAACAAATAACCTTATGGGTCAGTTTGCATTGTGTTAGCTTCTGCCTTGCTGCACACGCAAATACTCTCCTTCCCAGGTACATAAGGTAGTTCCCCTTTTCTCCCCTTCAGGAAGGGTAAAAAGACACACTTTAATAGTTACTGTGAATTTAGTAAGTTTTCTACAAGCTCACACCCTACTGTACTCCTCATTAACTTATCTGTGGACTTACCTTCTCGTTTCTGCAAATTTGAGCTGATCAATTGAGATCACACAACACAGGCTTGAAGATTTTAGTTTTAGTTATTTAAAATTCTATTTGAGCTTTAGGGTGTATAAATTTTATCCGTTTTCTTCCTTCCTTACAAAGTACAGCTTTCGTACTTTGAGTACTGAAGTACTTGGAGTACTAGAATATGTTTTGCTTCTGGGTTGACAGCAACTCTGATGCCATATCATCCAAATGCTAATTTGAGAGTTAGAAGCAGTTACAACAATTGCGGAGCAGAAATAAAGTATTACTAACAATAGGTGTAATATTTAAAACTGGGTATTTTCTTTTCTCCTGAGTTGCAGACAGAAATTATATGAGAGAAAGACATTATCCCCCAGAATGCCCATGCAGTGACTCAGTCATACTACAGATTAGAGTGACCTGGCATCTAATTAAACAAGGGACATGGTGGCAGTACTTCTCATTTTGTGGCATGTGCTTTCATTTTGCTTCTGGATTTCCCAGTACCTCACATGCAGTGAGAAATTATGCTAAAGTGTATATTGAGAGTTGGAGGCCCTTGCTCTGTCTGCTAACTGGGCAGAGCTGTTCATGCCACAGTGAATGTGCAAGCACAGATAAAAAGCATAATGAGGAGCAAAGAAGGGAAGTGATTTGGAATTGACCCAAATCTTAAAACATTAGGCATAACATTTTTTTAAAAGGAACGAGCCTCTATATGAATTAGAGACCTAAAGATTCATTTCAGATAATCTACCTGGGGCTTAGAGGTGACAGATTCCAGAGGCTCCTGCCTACTTAGCTGATGTGCATTGATCTTCCTTTGTTGTGTTTTTTCTCTTCTGTTTTTCTTTTACCTGAAATGAAAATTGATGCATTTATTTATGATTTTCCCAACAGTGGCTTGTTTTGTGGATATCACTGTGGGATTTGACATCTCATCACAGAGGGAAGGCCACCGCTTATTTCACGGACAGACCAAACTGGAAAAACATTTCCCTGAGATTTTGCAAGCCCTCCTCTCAGTAAGGGATATGAGCTGCATTGTTGGGTCCAAGGCATGGAGCAGCGTGGCTGTTCAAGTGAAGAATGCTGTTACTCCAATATCCACAAAGTTCTACATTGATAGTGAATCTATCTGGCATAACCTGTCAAATGCTGTGATCAAGAGACCATCCCAACTTAATGTTGAGTTCTTGCAGTCACTCTGGGAAACGTTTGAGAACAAGGATGACACCCGACAAAAGGTAATGTGATGACTCAGGCAAAATCCTTTGGTCAAAATTGTATAAGAAAGATTGAAATACAATTTTTCTTTGCTTCGGTATGATTTAAATTGTCTCTTTTATGTCTTTGTAGGTATTACTTGTGTTTTCGGATGGTGTGGATGATGACTTGGAAGCACTCGAACAAAAATCTGAAGAACTTAAAAAGAAAGGTATCTCTTTTAGAAAAGTCAGAATGATTAATTTTTCAGGTGGCCTAGCAACGGGGTGAGAAGAGGTATTTAATTTTTTTCTGCAGAAAGAGCAGAGGGAGATTAGCAGCAAATAAGAGGAGTTATACTCTCATATGCACTGTCAATGTAAATCAGAATAGCTCCAGTGAAGTGAGATTGACAATGCCAGGTAAGACTGTCCTGGCTTGGCCCTTATCTTTCTGGCCGGTAGTGGATGTTTCAGAAAACACTTAATAACTGGGCTTTAGCAAATATTAATGCTTCTTTGGGATGACTTCCCTATTTAGGGATTTTATAATCTGAAACAATCTTTCTTACAATGTTTAACTTCCCCACAGCCACACATACCTGTTGTGTTTCACCAATCAATCTGTATTGTCCTCGGTATCTGTTACCACCCAGAAACCTAGCAGAGTGGGGAGAAGATGGATTAAGTAATTGTCTTCCCACCTGCCCCATAGGCTTCAGGATCTGCATCAGCACCTGATTTCAGAGCCCAGGGTCAGAGAGGTAGGGCAGGAGGAATGGAGAAGCTGCCACAGGCTGAGCCCCTCTGATGTATGCAGGAGACTGTCATGCAATAAACAGTGAAAAACAGAACCAGGGATGAAAGGGCCAGATTTGCCCATTATCACAATGCATGTATAGATAGGTACAGAGACCATTTTTCAGTGGAACTTATACTATAATATATAATGTATGTATAGATATTTACTTATCTATACATGCACCTATACACGATGCATGTATAGATAAGGTACAGAGACCATTTTTCAGTGGAATTAAATTTATTTTCGTATTTATTGTGCTTAGGTTTGGATGGTCTTCTAACTGTTGCTCTGGAAGGAGCCTCCAACATTCAAAACCTCCTATCCATTGAATTTGGAAAGGGATTTGAATATGGAACTCACTTAGATATTGGCATGACAGATATCACTAGCAAGCTATCCAAGTTCTTGGTAAGTTTTTTGATAAAGAATCAATGTACGCAGTAAGATCTCGGGTAAAAGAACTCTACAATCAGACCATAAGTATCAAGTATGGTAAATATAACTAACAAAGGAGTCATGCTATTAATAAAGCATAATGGCCAGTTGCATTCATATGGCGAGTGCTTCTAGTAAGAGCAGGAGCAGAGCCATGAGGAAGTTTTTGGAAAATACATTTTTATCTGCGTAACTTCTTCTTTTTAAGAACAACATCGCTGAGAGGGCGTGCTGCTGCTTGTCTTGCAAATGTATTGGCGAAGAAGGTGGCATTGGAGACAGGGGAAAACAAGGGATAAGGGTAAGAATACATCCTAGCTTTGTAGTGCTAAGTTTGCATTGTAAATAATGATGTAGAGATGTTTATCTGCCTATGTTTTCTGGCATGATTTTGGTATATCTTCCAAAATAACGGTATACCTTCTGTCTAACAGTGCAGGAGGAGGAATCAGTCTTCAGTTCTGAGTAATATGGAGGATGGGGAACATTTCAGAATTGATGAGCTTATCTAAAGATTCTAATACTAGTTTTAGAAAGGCAACTTGCCTGCTCTTTCCTAAAATGTGTGTCTTTCAGAGGCATCTACTCAGAGCCATCAGAAAGTTCCTAATGACTGCTTGTGTTCCTAATGACTGCATTATTTAACAGTCTTGGAACCACTTAGGGTAGCAATCAGTTGTTTCTGCAGGAGTTCCAGAAAGAACCAAAATTTCACGAGGGCATTGCATTTCATTTTGATAGTAAAGATTTCCATCAAAGTCAATGGAAAGATGCCAGTGAAATACTACAGGCTAGGGAATTAAAAACTAACCCATAGAAACAAGCAAAAAATACTTTGATTTACATTATTTGTCTTATGATTTCTACTTAAGGAATGCAACAGAACCCTCCTAAACCTCAGACACGTGTGACTTTTCTTATATTCTTTTTCTTTGATATAGTTAAGAAATAGTGGAAAATTCTGTACTGTAGTTTATTAGTGTAACATTTACTTCTGTTCAATTTTAACTAACTTATTTTGACAGCTTTCATAATAATTGAGAGTTCTGTCAAATGTGTGCATTAATTCTAAAACATGCTCTATCATATGGGTATTTGAAGAATACACATTTTCAAAGCATCAGGAGTGCAAATATGGTAGAAGAATGTCCTCTGTATAAATGAAACATTACTTTATGTACAGTCCTGATATCTCTGTGGACAAACATGTTGACTGGTCATTCAGCAATGGGTGTTGCTTCTCACCTGTATGCTTCAGGCGCCATCAACAGTGCTGCTGGAGCCTTCAGATTTTCTGCATCTAAGAGATGACAAAACGGCTCAGGCTTAGATAGTATTAGTTCACATATATTTTTTGAGCAGCCATAGCTTCATTTTGTCCTCTCCTGCCCTTGGTTCTTCTTTCATTATAAACATTAAGCAAAGTCCAAGATAGGTTTGCAGGTGCCCTCGTGGGACAGCTATGCCCTGCTGCTATTTCTCCTGCTCTGCCAGGCCAGATGGTGAGTTCCTACCTTGCCAGGGCAAAGCACAGCCTCTGCCTCACATCTGCCAGAGGCATCTGTGATCTGATATTTTGCTTAATGCTGTGAGTTTTCGCAGGAAACTGAGTGACTGTAGAAGAAAGTGCTCCTTCGCAGCCTTAGTTCACAACCAGAACAAACTTTGCTGCTCCAAAAGACAAAGAAACCCCTTGCAGGGTGGCACTTTGCAGTGCTGATGACTGAGTGGGGTAAAATTTGGGGGATCAGACACTCTTTTTATCCTTCTCTCTCTCAGGAGAGAGTATATAGGAAGGCTTTTCACTTTCCAAAAGGCTCTCACAAGGGTCAGGGTACCAGGGTCAGCAGCTTGATCCAGTGTCAGCACCTTTCTCCCCTGGCAGCATCCTCTTGGTACACAGAAGAAAACAGCTACTCACACGAACCCCTGCCTCAGAATTTGGTATAATGGCTATTGTGCTAGGCTAGATTTTCACTCTCCAAACATTATCCTTTTGCAAAAGAGGCCTCTGAATTCAAGTAGGAGCTTTTTGTCCTATGAATCTTTTTTGCAGAGGGGAATGAGAGATTGAAAGAATGTTCTCTCTTACCCTCTGTATGTACAACAAGGGTCATTTAATAAAGCTTGGAGCACTCATTAAGCCTGTGCTGAGACTCAAAGCGCAGGACAGCTGTTTCTGAAGCAGCTTTCATCACTGTGGAATCATAAGATAATGGAAATGCCTACCTTGGATTCAGAATCATACACATTTTAAGATACTATCCCCACAGCTTATTTGTTTACCAGTATCCCTCTTTCTTCTTGGGCTCCAAATCAGGTTGAACAGTGCACTCTCAAGTTTTCTATAAAGATATGTTACATGAACACTTTCAAAAATAATTCGACTAGAATAAGAAATAATATAAAAGAACAATGTTAAATCAGAAACATTAAGAAATTTCGTAAGGTTGGTGGTTATAAGGAATTATAAGTATTATAGCATTATTTCTCATCTTTTTGCTTCAGGGACCCAAGGGTCTTAAAGGGCACCTGGGATATTCTGGAGATGAAGGAGTACTGGTAAGTTTTAACACTTTAAAAACCTGTGTTTGTGAAAGCTAAGACTTTTTAGCTGGAAAAAAGAAAAGAGCATCTAAACTAGATGGATAGTGAACTTATAAATCTGTTACCTTTCAAGGTGAGAACTCTCTCACATCACTTGACTACAACTGAGACAAGATCGTAAAATTTTCAGTAATGTTTCTTGGGATATAATGGACATAGATGACAACAACCTGAATAGCTTATGTATGTGGCTGCATGGGTGCCTACTTAGCAAAGCTGTTTTTATTCCCGTAGAAGACTTCTACAAAAAGCATTTTTTTGTTTTCCTCTGAATTTTTTTGGTGTGTTTTCCTAAGTTGTTAGTGAAAAAATCAAAAACAGTCTTCTATAGGGAAACTAAAAGTAAACAAATGGAGACAAACCCAGTCATTTTCTGCATTTCTAACTGTTAATAAGCCAGTTCTGGGCAGTCATGACCAGCTCTTTGATCTAGGCATCCATCTTTAGATAGTTTTGGTTGTATCCAAATTAGAGGTGGTTTTTGAAGGCTATGCAAACCATATCCTCTTGATTTGACCAGGTGTAAAATTTTTTTATGTTGGTAGGTTGCTGAAACCAAAAACAGCAGAGGGAAAGAGACTGGGAAGTGTACTGCAAGGCTATGACCATCTCTGAGGTAGATGGATACATTTGTTTGCTCCTAAAAGAGCAAACAGTTTTCATCTATATAGCTTTTGTTTCAAATTAAAAAAAAAAAAAACGTAAATGAGCAAAGATCCATCAGTGGAAACTAAAAGTAATTACAGTGACGGTAAGGAGGTAGCATAGCAGTGTAATGGATATTTGAGAGGAGCATGGCCCAAGCTGTCCTCAGGAGGATGCAGTAACTGTTCTGTTGGTGCTGTCAGCCAGTTTGTAGTAGTTTGTAGGCATTGCTCTGGAAGACTGCAAGTCTTGACATGCAGTACTCGAAAATAGGCCTGCAGGTGTGTAATGGCATCATCACGTTGTATTTGCTTTACTTTCATCATACTAGGCAGGGAGAAAATTCTGTGGAAATCCTGTCAGTCAGGCCTGTAAATATTGGTTCTCTGTGAGATTTCTGTACCTGTAGTTTCAAATTTAAGATGCACTGGTATAGCCGTACTTTTTAACAGGAGTCAGATTTGTGAAAATGGTAGCTTGAGACCTGGGATTATAAGTGTAATGTGAATATTAACAGAACAATGCATATGGCTAAAAAGAAGTGAAAATTATAGCAGGGGAGGTTAAAAATATTTTAACATTTGCTAGGATACTGCTGATTTATTTGATCTTTCCTAGAAGGTCACTGAATTATGGAGAACTTGCAGTTACACATTTCTCTGTTGTTGCAACCTTTTTAAGCCGCAGTCAGCCAGGGACTTTAGTGGGACTATAGTTCTTGAGAAGTCTTTCCAGGATTATAGGACCAGATCTCTCCACCAGATAAATTAGCTGCCAGCTTGTGTAAACCTCACATATATTTACACATGGGATTCTTCTTTTCTCTCTTTCAGGGCTCAAGAGGACCACCAGGACTACGAGGACGACAAGGCAGCATGGGATGTCCAGGCAAAAGAGGTTTAAAGGTTAAACAAAATTCTGAAAATACTGCATCATTGTCATTTAAAATAATCCTTCAATGTTTCTATTACATGTTTTTCTAACTTTTACCACCTTTTATCTTTTCAGGGACTTCGAGGATTTGTTGGAAAAAAGGTACAATCTGAGTTTGTGAATGCAGTATTCTGTTGGGCTTTGTCCTGCACTAAATAGAGATTTTGAGAGTTTTGCAGAGGTGTCAGTGAGTGTTAAGTCAACATTACTTTTTTTTTTGGCTGCTTTTCTGATGTCTGCTGCAGAGCCTAGTTTGTAGTTGTGCTTAGGGAACATACAAGAAATAAATCTTCAAGCATTAATTTCTATGTCTAGTTTTTCTACTGATTTTTTTTCTTCTGTTTTAGGTTGGGGTTTGGGTTTGTTTTTATTTTTCCTTGGTCTATGTCTCCTTATTCTTGATGGAGTTTGTAATTGTGCACTGGTTGTTTATGCAAGAAATTAATACACATTTGTACTATTTCAGGGTGACAGTGGGGAAGATGGGAGTGATGGAATTAGAGGAGAAGAGGTACATTATTTTCTTTCTTTTGCCTTCTTGACCTCAAAGCTACTGAGTGATAAAAATGAATAAATATGCCGTATTTTGTCTTTAAGGGCTCTCCTGGAGTTCCTGGAAAGAAAGGAGAAAAGGGTGACACTGGATATCCGGTAACATTTTGTTATCTTTTATTAGTCAGAGTTTGGATTTTAGAACAATATTATGGCTATTTCGTGACACTGTCCCTGTGAGAAATGTCTTTAATAAACTCTCAAGCACAACGACTAGACCTTGTACTACAAAGTTATTTGAACATTTTTTGTTTGAATTTCTATCAGGACAGTATTATATGACTTCCAGCATCTGAAAAAGAGCAAACTACTGATGAATAGCCAGTGGGTATTTTCGTTAATAGGATATATACCCAGAAAATAGGTGCCTGTGGGTCGTTTCTATTTAAAAGAGAATTTGAAGAATAATTACAGTCTTCTAGGAGGGCATTTTCTCATAAAGTAATTTCTACATATGACTAATTTTTATTCCTACCGCTGTAGTACCCTGGCAGGTTCACATACACAAGACAAGAATTTTGTTATTATCTGTGTTTGCCAACATCAGATAACCTGTTTTTCATGAAGCATGGAGCAGCCCTGTTGCCTTTCCACTTACTTGCCTTGCGGTCTGAAACAAGGCACAACTTGGGACCACAAATGGCAGAAAGAGATACTGCCTTATGGCAGCTTCAGTAAACAGTTGGAGAATTGACCGTTTGTCCTCCCACTGATGAGACAGCATTTGTAGAATGGCTAAAGGGAGCAAAAAACCCAGCTTGGTAGACACTGACCATTTTGACTTGGTCTGTATGATAAAAAAAAACTCTCACTGGGAATCAAGGTGATCGTTCAGGCTGTCAGTTACAGTTTAGCCTCTGCAATTCAATGCCTGCTATTAGGAATGAATGGCAGGCTGGTGGGTAGCCACCATGCAGGTCTGTGCATGAGAAGTTTGAGCTTGCAGGAGCGGCAACTGGAGACCTGTTTCGAGTGTGGAAAACAATACTCTCATATAACTGCTTGGTCCCTCAATTCCAGAAGAAACTGTCTTGTCCTTTCTGTCCTTACACAAGTGCCCGAGCGGGTATGGGGCAGCTTGCTACTCAGAAGACTCTGGTTGTTCACAGATAAGGCACCATTACATTCAAACCAAGAAATGTATGCTAACATACGCCTTTCAATGATATAGTCTACAAACAAAGTTCTTTGATATTTGGAATAATTTCTGTTTAGTTACAATAAGTGTTTTGAATTTATTCCTTAGTTTAAAAAAAATTCAAAAGCAAAACATGAAACAAAACGTCGAGCATAGTGCCTATTTCTATGTTGCTTCCTGCCCAAGAACCCCCAGTTTTCTGGTATTTTTGGGAGTGGAATTGGGGAGGCAACTGGGAGTGAAACTATTTAAAAGTGCAGGTTGGAAGGTTGGAACTTGGACCTATCTCTTGGCAATTCTTGCATGAAGGCAGTGTTTCAGGTTCTTACTGAAGTATGTTCTGCTTTCAGGGAAGTCCAGGACCAAGAGGATCCCCTGGAGACCGTGGCCAGAAAGGCTTTCAAGGAGATCCTGTATGTTTTTTCAAGTGCATCATTATTTTCTAGATGTTGACTGTCTTCTTATGTGGGCTTATAAGACTTTATACATAGTCTCCTGTGCACCAGTGCAAAACTGAGATGTGTGCTCATGTGATACCACAATGACTGTAGCATGTCTAATACATAGGCTTTTTATTAACTCTTCATATATGTAAATCTCTCTGTTGTTTTGCTAAAGAATAATGTTTTACAGTTCTTAAGTAGTTAGTACTACCAAATCCTTGATTCTTTCTCTCTAAACCAAACTCCTTCTAATGTTGTATTGTCTAAGGACTGACTTGTTTATTTAACATCTCAGACTTTGTAAGAATAAGCATTCTTACTGGGAATTGTTTCTTTTTTTTCAGGGTAACCCTGGACTGAGCAATGAAATAACAGGACCAAGAGGCTTTGCAGGAGAAGAGGGGGAAGAGGTAATTGTTTAGAAATATGTGGAATTTCTGTAAGATAACTGCTTACCAGTTGTACGGTTTCCTCTTCCTATCTGCACTATTTAAAATATACCTTTGCCAAGGGTATGGGACGTTAGCACTTATGAAATATGATGCTAACAAAAGTCTGAAAGGCCTTTGTCAGAAATACCACTGGAAAGGAATGAGTGCCATTGTCAGCATCAAACCTGCAAGGCAATGACAAACTACTGATCTGACTCCAATGTGCAGATCATTCCAATTTTAAGAGAAGATGTTATGATAGCTACTGAATCTCACGGGCTCTGGGGCCTGGGAACTCCTCGTTCCCAATCACTAAAGCCTGGTCAGGTGCACACCAGACCTAGGAGGTCAAATGGATGCTGCTCCTGTTGGTGGGTTTGGCAAGTAGTGAGGTTCAGCCTGTATTCCTGAAAGAGATATACACACACAGAGGACACCAGTGAAGTCAGACACACAGACTACTGCAGACAGAGCACTGCCTTTAGCAGCATCCACACGTAACTTTACCAGAACTCATGTGGAACACATGTACAGAGAGTGAAGACATGTTCCTCCTCTCTGGATGAGGAACATATGTCCAAACTGTTGAGATTCACAAGTGCAACCATGTTCACAGATCTCTTAGATATCAGCATAGCTTCTAAATCCATCTAAGATCCATGCCTGGACCATTGGCAAGGGAACTGAATACTCTCCTTTCCTTCTGAAGTAAGTGGCGGGGGAAGCTCAAGTGTCTCCAGGGAAAAGCAACAGGCCCACTTCTTGCACTGAGAGTGAATTAATACCAGATTTTGTCATCCAGACGAGAGACCTGAGAAAAACTGGTGTAAATCCCTAGCTGCTTTCAGGGAGAGCTGAAAGACTGAGCGAGCCCTTTTTCCCGTGACACAACAGTGCGGATGCTTGCCTCTTGTGCAGTGCTTTCTAGCAAGAGTATGCTCTCAGGAGCGGTCTCTGTCATTATCCTCACTGCAACAAAGGAAGACATTGAGGCGCAGAAGAAGGAAGTAACTTGCCCAATGTCAATGAGCAGACTAGGAGCGGAGTCATGAATCTGCCAACTCTCTAACCCCAGCCCCGTGCTCCTAACAAGGGCCTGCAGGAATCTTTCTAACAGCTCGAACGGTATTTGCCAGTTCTTAGTGCTGTCAGCCAGGCCCATTCAGAGGTGTGCAACTGGTTGCTTTTGATGATCAATGCTGTTTACTGAAAGACTTTGTCAGAGAATGTTGTCGTGGGGAAGTCCCACAAGACAGGTTTTGGTATTCTTAAAAATTTGGCATGGAAAAATGGACAAAAGAAGAAACAAGAAATTGCAGTGATGCTAAGGAACTTAAATTTTCCATGTACAGGGTGAGAGAGGACAAGAAGGCTTACCTGGCTCACCAGGAGGTGTAGGCAACCCGGTAAGTTCCTTTAACAGAGGAAGCTTGTACACAGTGAAAAAGAAAAATAGTTCTTAAGTTTCTTGGGCTTGATTTAGTGGGAGAATGCTTTTTAGCCTCTTCTTTGCATGCACTTTTGATAGCAATATTAAATTTGGTGAGTAGCAATACTCTTATCGTTAAATAAAAATACCTTTTCCTAAGCAATATTCAGAAGGGCACTGGAGGCCAAAACTGGACTGCTGGTTTTGTAAGTTTGGGTGGTTGTTTTGTTGGTTTTTTTTTTGTAAAAAAGCATAAATTTTGCATTTGTTTATCTTTTAGCTGAAAAGTTTTAATGAAGTAATTACAACAAGTTATCCACTTCTAACAGCATTCAGATGATACCTAACTTGGCCTCACAGCCATTTTTTTTACCTTGCCTTAGGGAAGACCAGGACAAAGAGGGCAACGGGGACTAGAGGTAAAACTATTCTTTTTCTTATTTTGGCCCTTTTCCACATAGAAGCCTAATCAAGTATTTTGAAAAAAAGAGAATTCAAAGTGGTTGCAATAGATATGTTTGAGAAACATTTTTTTTAATTGATCAGGAGCCTCATCTGGACGTTGATGTGTTACCCTAAAACACCCGCAGGATTATGTTCCAAATATTGCAGAGATAAACCTGCAAATTTTAGGTATTTATAGCTTGCATGTAAGTATTATTAGATACATAAAACTTCTTTCCTCATTTGTTTGTATCAATTTTCAGCACCTTCTGCCTTTGAAAGCAGAATGTGCTGCTTTTAGTGCTCAGCAAGTTTTTCCTGGTGACTACAGTATTAAATGATTTTTTGTGCATCACTTATTGTCCACAGACATTATTATATTTCAATAATATCATGACTGTGTGGTTTCAAGAGTACTATGTGGATTTTTTTTGTTGTGTTCATTACTAGTTCATTCTGGGTCTGCAGTGTTCAACATGTTGAACTCAGACTGGTTAGACAGGTCCTCTGGAATTGACATCTGTAAATGCAAGAAAATATGTTATCCACAGCAGGAAGATGGAGAGAAAAACAATAGGCCTCTTGAATGCAGTAAATCCTCAGGTGGTACTGTCTGTTAGATCACATTAGAAAACCTTAACAAGACACAAGTTTGTTGTCATTTAAAAACAGGGCAATCGTGGACAGCCTGGTGAGAATGGCTTGCCAGGAAAACAAGGATACAAAGGACCTCAGGTAAACATCATTATTGTTCACAAAAGGAAAAAGAACCCAGGCCTAATGGGTTGTGTGTGTTAACTGAACTCTTTTGTACACTTTGCCTTTTAGGGAGAAGGCGGCATTAATGGTCAAAAAGGACAGAGAGGGAGACCAGGACCTAAGGGTCCTCCAGTAAGTAATATAATGAAAGCACACTGTGTTGTTTAATTGTAAAGCACTGAACGTGTAACCGAGGACTGCAATCTGAATGTTTTTCATTACATTGATTTTTCATGTTTGTTTTCAGTACATGGTATTGACCAGAAAAGGAGATACATATTGCTAAGAGAGAAAAGCAGTAAAGAATTTCCATAAAACTTAAATATTGCTGATAAAATATTAGCCTTCTAATAATTCTGCCTTCCTGGCAATAATGGAGAAAAAAATGATAGAGTAAGGCACTTCTCCTGCATTTCCGAGCTGTGATGAATTCTGATACTATACTTAATACACTGTTGTAGTTATCTATAACAAGCTACTAACAGAGGACTTGACAGTTTTATTATAGTAAGCTAAGACAAAAAAAGAGAAGAAATGTCATGGATTTGGTCATTCAGAAACTATCAAGTATGAATTATGTTATTAATCTAATAATTATCATCATTTTAGTTCATAGGAATTCCAGTTCCATAGGAATTCTGTCTGGAAGAGGTTTTCTGCCTTTGCTCCTTAGTCTCTTTTCTAGGTGTACATCTATTTTCAACTGATGTAGCATGTTTTTTTTCTGTGAGGGTTTGTTGTCAAGAGTAGCGATAGTATGGATGTTTTGTTACGAGTCTATTAATCTTTTTATTGTTCATGCTCTGACCTCTTACAGTCTCCTGGGCATTGTCAACCATCTCTATAATTGTAGTTGAATACTTTAATTCAAAAGCAAAGTAAACAGATTGTTTTTCATAATCCAGTGGAATGATTTGGCCAGACAGGATAAAAGTTTGTGGTTAAACACATTAAGTAATACATAAGAACTGTTACCCCTCAAGTGTGTGTTGCTATAACCCCTCTTACTGGCTTCCTGGTCGTAGGCTTCCCAGTAATAGCCAAATCCCAGGAGAGTGTCTTGCTCACTCACTTCTTTCTCTGAAACGGCTATTGTCTCCTTCCTCTGTCAACTGCCACACATTTCTCATCTCCCACACAGCCGTGTGTTTTCTTGAGCTCCCTTCTGTTGTACTTCAGACATTTTTAGGGGACTGTGGAGAAAGGGAAGTATACTGCTGCCTTTCGTACTGAGCAGATCAGTGATCACGAAACCAGCTCAACCTCCTGCTTTCTGGTCTGATTGTCCTTGCTCTGAACTTAGTAGCAGGGCTACTGGGTGGAAAGCAGGAGAGGGGTGAAGGATATTACTCACTACAAGCGTTTTTTCACCAAGCTCATTTGTATAGTGTAGCCCCGACGCACAGAAGTCTTCCCCTTTCCTGATCAGGAGCTGTCTGGTAGAATAAGGAGATGATGCTGCATTCCTACCCATGGCAGCCTTTGCACATCTCCCTCCGTCCCTCACTTTGCTATTTCTTGCTGTCCTTTTGAAAATAAATACTGGCAGGATTCAAGCAAACTGTTACTTCTCAGTAAAAGAAAGTGAAAATACTAGTTGCTCTCTATGAGGAAGTACAAGCTAAATTGTTTATGTGGCTTCACTTGGTTGAAATGCCAGTCCATTAGTGGCTTTAAGGAGATGAGTCTTGTTTTCATTGTAACATTGTTCCAGCAGAACAATGATTTGGTGTTGAAACATAATTGCATATATGAAAAGGAGGGGTCATATTGATGAGAGCAGAAGGCTTCTCTCTATCTAGTATATCTGTGTTTTCTACCAAATTAATGCCTGATTTTTTTTAGAACCTCATCCTGTAGAATTTGAAGCTATATTTTAGTTGGGGACAACCTTGGTGCTGTGAAGTCACAGTCTCTGTAAGCCCTTTTTAGAATCAAATACAATACAGCGGCACTATCATGCCCTACCCTGCTTCTGATGTGAGCACCAACTTTCCAACAGTCTGGTTTTGAACTGTAAATGTCCTGTAGTTCACTCACATATGTCCTCTTTGCTATTCTGTTGCCAAATTCCAAGATCTTCACAGAAAAGAAAAACTATTTTCACTTGGTTTTTTTTTCAGAGGCCACTCCACATTCAAATCTATGTAATGTTTTTTCTGTTATCCATAAAAATGCTGTCTTTCTGTCATGGGAACAAGACTCTTAAAACAGTATTTTCTGCAGACATGAAATGCTTGCTGTTACTTTGGAAAGACATCTTGAATGCTTCCTTGATGTGACAGTTAATTAATTTTGTATGTGCATTCTTATTTAAATATATGTTTCCCAGCAAACAATTTACCATGGGAACTAACTGCTTATCTTTATATTCCTCTGCCACTAGTGAGCTGAGGAGGCTTCAGTTTGACTTATGAAGCATGTCTCTCGATTGAATTTCACTTATTTTTGTCAGTTCTGTCCAAAAGGTGTCCATTTTTCTCACTGTCTTCAGTGTTTTGCGAGCACTCCTAGGTATTTGATTGAAGATACTGTGTAGATGTTAGTGTTGTGTTTATTTAGAAGTGTGGTGTTCAGTGACCAAACAGGGAATTGATTTCCTGTCTTCCAATTAGCGCTCAAATTATCATGCTGTGTGAGGTGGGTCACAATCATCAACTAGTGACTGGGAATCGTGTCTGACCACTTTTTTTCCTTGCCCAGTATTTGAAAACATTTTCTTAAAGAAATCTTGCATTAGAATATTTTTATAATATTCTGTTTGTTGCCATAGGACACCCAGGACTGCTATTGTGTTTTCAATGATATCTCTAGTGACTCCTCTCCTCCCCCTAGCAGACTTGCCATTGTTCTAGGAAGCGAAGTCACAACCTGTTAGAAAAAAACATCTGAGATCCAAGTAGTCAGTCCTCGGCTGATCAGCAGCAGAGGGAGGAGAGGCAGAAGCAGAGAGCCACAGGTAGGCTTTCCCAGGAACACAGAGTACGTCACAGAACCACATTAAGAGCAAAGGCCTAGTCAAATTGCTTAATCCATTAGACTTTGTTTCCTGCTGTAATTCACCGCAAGGAAAACACCTCTTGTTCAGGTAATAGCATTTTTCCCCAGGAATGAATGCCATGTGGTTACGCAGTTCCTTTTATTTACAAAGCTGTTTGTTGTCAGTAATAGTTTTGTTATCTCACCATATCTACTTCTGTTTGGAAATAAAATATTCAGATTCCTTATACTCTGAAATAGTCCGTGCTAGATACACTGTTGTTTGAAGTATTTCAGCTGAAAATACAATCCTTTATTATTATATTCTTCTGCTTTCGTGGCATTATTATCTAGAATGATTCTAGTCTGGGGTCTTTTAATGTTTTCACTCAAGCTAACTGTTCCAGTTTTCATTTCTGTTTCACATATTATGTGATACGCTGGTCTGGACACTGGAGAAAGCACTGTCCTTTCTGATGTACCTTCCCTGAACAACTCAGTGATCTGCAAGATACAAAGAATTTTTAATATTTCTACTATCTGTTTTAGAATACGAATATTCAATTCATTCTATTCCAATCCTCACCTAAGTCCACCACTCTGTGTTACTGGATTTTTGTTATTGCTGTTGTAAAAGAAATAAAGTTCTGCAGTTGTTTGAGAACTTTATGGTGTAAGCCTTACTTAGGACATAGTCAAATCAATTTCCAGTCTCACTACACGTATTAGTAAATACCCTGAGAGATGGCAGAGACAGGAATGTCCATGTATCTGTCCTGTCTAGAGAAAAAAGTGCTTGTCACTATGTCAGTTGTAAAGAGAATGCAGAAGAGTCCTTTTCTTCTTCGTTACCCTATAATAAGACTCATTCATTTAAAAAGATGCTGAAGAAATGGAGAGAGCTCTTTCTTCTATGCTTTTTCTATACCCATTTTAAAAATTGAAAAAAAATGCATGTGCTTCTTTAGAAACACATTAATTTTGGTCTTTGAGATTTGCTAGATACAAAGGTCTGTGGTCACATTCAGTAAGAGGTGGTCACATTCAGTCACAGTTTCTGGAAGCCAGCTGTGAAGGGCTGGGAGGGTAGATCTGCCTTGGCTCTGCTGAATCATCCAAACCTCACATCTGTTGATTTGCTTCAGAAAATCTTTAGAATAGCATGGCAGCTGCTCCTTGGCTACAAATACGAGGACAAGATGCTAACCTGGCTTGTTCAAGCAAAGTTGTCATCGCTACTGATGCTGTACAGGCTCTCCTGTAATACCAGTCAGTGTTTTGCCCTGCAGGTTTTTAAATGGCCACATGGATGGACAGCTGCTAGCAATTTTGTTAAGATATTTTTGCTGATTATAAGGACAAATAATAGTACTTGTTTGGAACTGACAGAAGAAAAGATTGGCATGATGAAGACTAGAAAAAATGAGCTATCCGAATAAAAGTAATAATAACCTCTATGTTTTTAAAGCTTCTGGTATTTAAGGAAGGGGAAAGAAGAAGTAGAGTGTGCTATTTTACAATTAGGAAGCTAAGTTTTATTTACATTGGCTGACTAATCCCTGCCAAATGCCCAGAAGAAAGCATTTACCTGGCACTATATGAGTTGGTTATTGTCATTCTGCAGCCAGGTATTTCAGAGAGAAGATATACTAAAGGATGTGGCAAAGTTTGGTTAAACCGAACTCTTGCTATCAAAAATACCTACATTGGATTAAAGTCCTGGGGAAAATAGGATCATCTTCTCTGACCCACTTTCAAGACAAACTCTATCAATATCCTTAATTCTAACTTACAAGTAATAGAATAGCACCTACAGTTTTCTTCCATTTAGTTTTCTCCTTCTTAGTCATTCTGTTCAAGCGTGGATTGCAGATGAATCTCAGAATCAAACAGGAAGCTTGAAGCGGAGGTAGAAGCTGGTGTTACTGATGTTTCATCTTGTGTGTTGTCTGGAAGATCAACCTTTTCCCTGGGCCGCGAAGGCTCATTTCTGGGAGAGGGCTGTAAGGACATGTAGTTAGTGGTTATGTGGCCTACAAATGTTAGGGATCAGTCAATATTTATAAACTATAAGTCCAGTCTTGAAAAGAATCTATGTGTTTATCCGTTTTCTTATTTTATTTCATAGCATTTGCCTCCTTTTGTTTATTTCAGAATAAACCAGGAACTATGGGTCTGGCAGGGGCTCCTGGAGCTCCTGGGAAAACAGGAATTAAAGTAAGTTTCCCTTAGTTAAATTACTGTATTAATTTTGTCTGTTTAATTCCCTCCCAAAATGTTGTTGATTTAAGAAATGGTTTGCCGATTCTGTTCTTGGCATCCCCATCTGGACCTATTTCCCAGGGAAAGGTCCAAGGGGTGTCTGCAGGATCAGTCTCTTGATCTGAGTAGCAGTTATATGTTGAAGTTTAAATAAGGTTTATCTTGTTTCTTTTTGGATTGCAGTTTGTTTGGTACTTAATTACCTTTGAAGAAACCCCAAGCAAGCACAGTGAGCACAGCATGCGTGTTAGCAATGGCTGTGGCCACAGCTGCACAGAGCTTTTCAACAGTATAAGCTTCTTAGATTTCGACTTTCTCTTACTTGAAAGGCCTCCTTCTGCTGAAGTGTGGACTAGAAAGTTCAGGGAAGCAGATTTTTAAGTTAATTTTGTTTCATCTATTAAACCTTTAGACTTATCCTCTGGTTAGTTTGTTGATTCTGTAGGTTGATTCTATGACTCTATGATAAGCTGTTCATAAGCACTTGATAAGGCTGGTATCATTTGCATGGTAAACCATGTTATGTAGTTCTGCTATTAGGACCTAATAGTTCATGTTTATTTGATTTACTCTTCCCAAAAGAAATTGTAAGCTCTATGCCAGGCTAAAATAGCTATTGGGGGGGGGGGGGGGGAAGCTTCACATAACCAGAGATCAGAAGAAGTGATTCCAATAAAAGTATTGTAATAGAGTTTCAGTGTTCCCTTCTAATTCAAACTTTCAGAATCATGATAAGCCAAGAATCCAAAAGGCAGACAATCTTTATGGTGAAAGTGTAAGATATTTAAAATGCTTTATTTATGCATTTTAGGATTTGCAGGATATCTCAAAAGTAAACAATCATAATTTTAATAGGCATATAAATTCAAGTGTCTTCGGGTACACACAAAACTTCTTTTGAGTTAGATCACTCTCACATTTGCACATCTAAATAAAGGATAAATGCAAAGTAGCTTTTAACATAAAAGTTGAGCTTAAGGTACTTTTTTACCTGCAATCCTGAGGCTGCTTATCTGATCTTATAAATCATAAGAAAGTATCTTAAAGGTAATAGTGTTGTTACATCTTCTTTCAGATTAGTCAAATTCCTTCATATTTGTGGATGACTCTGTGGGATTTGTCAACTAGTATAGTCAGAGAGTTATTCCACAGGATGAAGGAAATTCTTCCATGCCTTTTGAAACTGGATTGTAAGACTGTAAGCTGACCTTTTGGAGCCAGTGATTTTACTCCTTTAATAGTCATAATTTCTCATTCTTTAATAAAGGCTGTTTGACCTGACATGGGAAATGTTTTGTTCTTTGGTTTGGAAATCATATATTATTTGAAAAATCTAGTTGTCTGGCCATATTATGAAAATCTTCCTTTCCATCTGTATTTAGAGAATTGAAGAAGGACCTTCAATACAGTATTTCAGATTTCATTTGCAGAATAGTATTTTGAAATTCACAGTAACCCTTTAACCAAACATGACTCAAACAAATATGGGAATGGTTTACTTAATTATTTTTTTTAATAGGGTCAGCCTGGTGATCCAGGACCAAAAGGAGAAAGAGGTCCATATGGTTTTCGTGGAAGGCAGGTTTGTACTTTTATTTTTATCCTTATGCTGTTTATTTTGACTACACTAGACCTAAAGTAGCAGGCCTGTTCTGTTCTAAAGGAGATGTAACTCAAGAAGAATTTCACTCTGGTCAATTAAGACCTCGTATTAAATGTAATAACAGAAAGAATATAGCTTTTAAATGACTTTTTGCTGTGAGTCTCCTAACAATTGTATTAGAGTTATTCTCAATGAGTACAGATGTGAATTACAAGTGCAGATATGACTCCGAGCCTTTGGTACATTCCACTGTAATATTACAATATTTCTATTAGTAATATTGGGAAGAAAAGTCATTGGAGTTAGTAAATGGAGAATGACTAGATGCTTCAGGTTTTGAGGTCGAAACTTTCTGACATTTGGGAATATGGTTTTAATTAGCTGGTTGTGAAGAGAGCATACAGGTTGGGTCATACTAGTAGTATAAAAATGCAGTTTCTTTTGGGGCTAGATTTTCTAAAGATTTGCTTTGAGGTGCAGTTAGAGACAGTGCAGTAGTATTTTCAGAGTAATCAATGATTGCAGGAGGATTTTTTTTGTGTGGACTTGGCTTTCTCCTCTATGTATAATACATTCCTTTCTGTTAGACTGGGTCAGCATACATTGTATATATTCTCACCACCCCTCCTGTCTTTGCGGGTCAATCCAGGACCAACTTCTGCCTTTGTGTTTACTTAAAACATCTTACTTCCCAGAGAATGCAGAGATTTTGCTTATCTTTGAACCAGTTCAGGGGCACAGTGTGCATATGTATGAGGTGAGATGGAATAGAAATCATCTTGCTCCTCCCCAATGTATTGCAATTCCTTACATCAGACTTCCTGTGATTCCTGTACTCCAAGGAACTTGAATTAACACTTGGTCAGTAAAATAAGGTGCAGATAGACACAAGAAGAGTACAGGTGCAAATACTTAAATAAAAATGTTCTGTTTACAGGGAGAAGATGGTGCTTTTGGATATGGTCTACCTGGAGAAAAAGGAGTAAAGGTAAAACTGAAAGAGGAATCATAAGGAAATCATTACTTTCTCCGTTATTTTAGAAGTGATTTACAACAAGGAGGAGGGAAAGCTGGAGGAAATGCAAACAACAGGCACCATTTATAGCTATTTCAATTTCATCCCAAGGCAAAATGGGATGGATAGAACTCTAACCTACACAACTACTGATTAAATTTCTAGTTGTCACTCACTATGACTAATTCACTAGCTGTCCTATGTGAGCACATGCCTGAGACCAAACAATGAATTGCTAAAATCAGTATGGTTCACAATGGGTTTTGCATCCTTAGCCTCAGACTGTAAGGACCCTGTGGGCATTTCTCATGTACTTATTGTGATTCTAGAATATATTTCTTGATGCTTTCAGACGCAGGATTGTATGATGTTTTGGCAGAAACACCAGTCGAATCACATAGCAACTTTCCTTCTAGTTTTGCGTTCCTACAGTATATAAGAGCTGATGGCTGCAAACCTGTCTGTTATTCAGAACATGTCTAAAGAAGCCATTAAGCTCCTTTATGCAAACAGCTGAAACACAAGTAATGCTATTCAAAGAGTCATTAGCTAGGTCCTGGTGAGAAGTGAGCAGAGGTTCCCTTGGGAAGAGCCAGAGCCTGTGGCAATTATTGGTGAAACTGTGAGCATGGGATGTGTGGGAAGGAGAAGACAAACTGGGAATGCTCATCCCACACACTTGACAGAAGCATTGTTGGCTTTCTCCTAAGAAATTCTGGAGAGAGATTTTTGGATCCAGCAATGGCTAAATGAGCCATGAGCCTGTCCCTTGAGTTCAAAAAACTAAGAGTTGTTATCATCCTTAAATGTTGCTCATATGGCACATTGTGTCCCTACAAGACAATGTCTCCAGGCCAACACCAAGCTCTTGTTAGTAAGTTTCTTGGAAATGAAAAATACAGCTTCGCATGTCTCCACCAACAAATACCAGCCTCTGATCTACATCTGATTTACTAGAAACATACTTCAAGAGTTTTCATGTGCTCTAAGATTGGTCCTGTTTAGCTGGCAATGCAATGAGAGTTTCAATCTTTATTCATGACTGGGACAAGCTAAAGCTATAAGTAGATCCTCATCAGCAGTATTTTATATATGTGTGTGTATCTTTCCATATATTTTACATATGCAGTGTATATATTATACATAATGTTAGTATTTATACATACAAAAGAGTATATAACTTTCAAATGCCAATTAAAAAACAACACTGGGATGACAATGTGAATTTCATTATCTCTATTCTCTATGTTACAGGGAAATAGAGGTCTTCCTGGAGATTTTGGACGAAAGGTATATGTTGATTTTTACCTCAACAGTTCTCTGGCTTTCATATATGTTAGCTTAAATAATCTGTTCTTTACTGCATTGTAGTTATACGGGTATAACTCAGGTGTAGCTGATAGAATTATGCCATTCCAAAAATGGCAGAGACTATTGCTAATATTTGCTTATAAAATGAGAATAGTTTTTGTAGATAATTTTCCATACATTGAGTGAATTTTCCTAGAATTTTGTGAAAAGAAGCAGGATTTGATTTTGTTAAAAGGGCAGGAGGGATAACCTGTGTAAGTGGTAAATGACTGAAAGCTTTCATCTGCCATTCTCCCTGCTCCAACCATTGAGCACTAAATTAAAATGAAGCAGGTGTTTTACTGTGTTTTGCTGGGAAGAACAATCTGATGCTGGATGCCCTAAAATGAAGCAGCTTTCACAAAGATGTGGAAAGGGAAGAAAGGTCCAAGTGTCCTGAATGAGCACTAACTTTGAGGGAAACAGCCTAGATTGTAATGGCTTTTGGAAAGCCCATCTTTTTTTTTGCCTTTGTCCCTCTTACAATTTACTCTGGAAATTGCTCCGTGTGCCCTCTTTTCAGGAAGATTTGAACTTATTGCATCACTGGAGTCATTTAATCATTTAAGCAAAGATAATGTTTGTAGGCAGAGGTTTCTTCTGACCTCCAAGGATCCAGAGGCTGCCACATAAGTGGGACTAGCAGTGTTTTTTTCTATTCCTGAAGCTTCTGACCAACTTTCTGATAGACAGGAGCATTTCAAAGCCAGCTTCTACATTCTCTGCAGTAAAAGTAGGTGGACGTAGAAGGTCTTGTTCTGCTGCATTGTATGACCACGTCAGAGTGAATTCATTCAGGCTAATGGTGCTACTAATGACACTCATATATAGACAAAGGAGAATGAAAAATTACGGAGAGAAATAAATTGGAAATTCATCAACAGAAGCTGATGAAGAAGGACCTTCCTTTACTTTCAAGTGCCTAATTTTGCAAGTCAAACAGTCTGATGACATCAAGTTTTATATGGCAAGAGTTTAAAATAACTAAACCACAGAAGTAATAATTTTCTGAACATCAAAAAAAAGTTGGTAATTTTTAAAGTAGGATAACAAGCTAGCTTGCTGTGTGTTTCTAAATCCACCTAATTCATTCTGGCAGTCTTCATTTAGTAAGCTTGTGCTTGATATATGTCAACCATTAATATCCCTATGGGCTTATTATGAACCTTAGGATTCTTGTATTGAAATGGCAAAATACATTTAGCTGGGAAAAAAATCTTTTGTCCCTCCAATGTCTTGTAAAACAAAAGTGGTGTTTATAGTTTTTGAGAGGATTCATTTTCCTAACAGGAAATCCATGATTGCTAAAAAAATTACAAGTGGAGGATTTACTTCAGTTAATTTTTAAAGTCATACAATAATGAAAATTGAGTGAAACAAAAAATTTCTATTGCATGGAAAAATGCGATCCTTCTCTTTCCTTTTTTTCTTTCTTTTTTGCCCCAACTCAGAGTCCCGAATTTTGAAATCAGACTTTCCAAAAAAAGATTGAAACTTTTTTTTCAAGCTGAATGTGAAATATAGAGCTCAATATTGAACTCAACGTGTTCTAAAGAAAATGAAAATGCTAGAAGACAAGATGGCATAAATAGAACTGAGCTGTGAAGTTGTTATTATACATTAGGCTTCAGCTAATAAGGCTGCTTAACATCTGTACTCTCTGTGGATACAGAGGTATGGGTACAGCAAAAGCAGAGTCTTATTCTGCTGAACATCATGGCTTGGAGACAATGTGAGATGTTGTGTGCCAGGTCTCTGACACAAAGCTTTACTGTAAATGGCCATTTGTGTATGGAGTGAAAAAGAGTGAGGAGCAGCTCATGTTCTGATAGTTTGCTGACTGATATACATGCCCCCACAGATGTAGAAAATCTGACAGGGGCTTGTCCTTGTTGATATCGCTCAACATTTTAAATGATCCGTGCACAGAAATTGCCTGTTAACATTTTCTCCAATATTTTCACTTCCACAGTAATTATGGAGTGATTAGAAGTTTTGTTAAATGAATTGAACCACCTGCTCTTCACTGTTCTTGTGGGAAATCAGTGTGTGCTTTAGTAAAAAAGTAGATAAATCACATTTTGGAAGCAGCACACTTCTGCCATAAAAGGCATTATGTGGGGAGAATGCACTGCACTCAACAGCATGGTTTTGGCAGATCAGAGGAGAAGTTCTTTCACTTGTGTAAAACAAGATGTTATCTTATGATGCTGTGTTGAAGTAACAGCTGCATCTTATTTTCTTTTTCCTTAGAAAAATCACTGGCCGGTCACTGCGGTTTGTGTTTTTTTTGACATGAGTCCATGACTAATTTTTCATGTGCAATCTTTCATATCCTTGTGTTTCAGTGGAGAAATGTTGTCTTAGTTTCTTGAGAAGTTTGCATTTTTATCAGGAAAGTCTACTTTTACATTGTAATTACATTTTTTTCCAACTAGGGTGAAGCTGGGGACAGTGGAATTGCAGGGGAACATGGACTAAAAGGACACAGAGGCAGAATGGCAAGTACTTTCTCATTGTTTTTTAATGGATTTTTTTTAACAGTCTCCTCCTTTATATGCAGATTGTACATTTGTATTGATTTTTAAATGTTACGTCTGTCATTTTCAAAGGCTGCTAATGCTGGCCATGCTCTGTCCCTGTGTACATCACACTAAACAGAAGCAAAGGCTAGTTCTGAGTGTCCTACCTGCTGTTCCACTTCAATTTCCTCTTATGCCTTCTAGATAAAAAAATTCTGTAAAAGAAATTTGTTGGTTTAAGAGCAGTGTGGTGATGCCATTTATTCCCCATGAACTTCTTTGTCCTTACTTTTCTGGCTTCTTGTGTATTTCTTTCTCCTTTTTTTCACCAAGCTTTTCCACGGCTGCATATTAACTTCAGATCTCCTCTGCTGTGAGAGGGGATAACAAGGGTTGGCTGCTCCCTGCAGAAAGGAGAACTCGTAGCTGTGGGTGGTAACAAACCAGGAAGAGTTCAGTTCCACTGAGCTGTTTTTACTCAGCACTGCTTTTCCAAAAAAGCCAGAAATTAAACAAGTCTCTTGCCACCAAAAGCAAAGATGTGCAGGTGCTAGTTTTGTTTTGAGTATTGTATTTCTAAATAGGGTTTGAACATATTGGATGAATAATACACTTAACAAAAATGAGCTGAACTACTAGAAGAAAGTCCATGCTTTGATGCTATCAGGTTCTTTATCCATTAAATCGAAGATTATGTGAGATTTGATGCTCTTCTTTCTTACTTCTTGTTTACACTTAAGTCGGTAGAACTTAAGCATGTAGCAAATAAAGGAAGATGGAAGGAAATATGTTGCTTTCCAATAGCAAATGTAAATGTCACCTGTGTATACTCTTTGAATACCACATGTTACATGCTACTATTCATAGGGTATTCCAGGACCTGCTGGGCTGAAAGGCAGTCCAGGAGACAGGGGAGCTCCAGGACGCAGGGTAAGACCTAGACTCAATATGTTTTGCCATATGGAAAATATGTTCTTTTTAATTTTGAAGGGAAACTAAGAAATGAAACAAAACATTTTCTTCCTGTTTCGGTGGTGTAAAGTGGTAATATGTAATATTCTGATGACTGCTGATGATGTGATGTGCATATTGTGCATGCCATGATTGTATTATACTGTGAACTTCAATAATATTAAATAAAAAAGAGTGTGAATTCATCTGCATGTAAGCACAAATCAGGTACTTCTGAATGCAAATTGCTAATTGTACACCTATAAATGTAATTTTCATAGGTCATAATCTAAACGCCTAGCCTGTGCATGTTTGAAAAGTGTACCTGACTCATAGTTTGAGCCTCTCCTTTTAACTAATGCAAAAGAAAATCCTTACTGTATTTTTTGGCTGTCAGTAGCACAGTAAATTTTGCAATTATGTGTTTCTAACAAAGCCTTTAGAAATTACCATTGTGGGAGTTCAGCGGTGTGTATCTTAAATCTCAATGAAAGAGGCTCACTTTAGAAATATTTATTTCCTCTGACTTTTAGCTTCACAAATTCAACACGGTGTAAAAGAGAGATTGGGTTCATTTTTCTGTTATTGGTAAAATATCTGAGCAATTAGGTGAGATGACAATAACGTGACTGTAATGTTTTTCTTTTTTTTTAGGGAAGTAAGGGACAGAAAGGGCAAGCCTTACTTTCTGTACGTATCTCTAGCACTCTCCGTGTTACAAACACACACAATGCACCATCTCATTGGGTAGTCGTGTGCTCATATATGTCTTTTTTGTTCTTGTCCACAGCCATGTGAGCTCATTGACTACATCCGCAAACACAGCCGTAAGCATTCGATCTTGTTTTGATATTGTAAGCCTGATTATCACCACTTGCTTTCTTCACTGTCTTACTAATATCATGATGGTTCTGTGTTCAGCGTGCCTGTGGATTTATGGCAGGCTGGTGCTTGAAAAATGAAGTTAGGGCTCAGAATGCAAAAAAAATATATATTTTTTGTTGTTTAGAATAATTTCTTTTGCCAAAGTTACTGTAATATAATTTCTTAGAAGAGTTAAGTGTCTTTGTATCCAGTGGTTCCAGTAAACATGAAGTAAGTTAGCATTGTTTTTTCCTAGTCTGTCTATGCTAATTCCTTAGAAAGTGACTTTGCCAAATACTGAGAGTTTCTACAATTAATGGTATATTTATATCTCTAAACGCTGGTGTAAACCCCTAAAAGAAATGTTAGGTCTAAAGCAGGGCCTGCTCATCCTTTTACTCCACTCTGCAGTAACACCAAAGAAAGTTTTGCAAGCATCCATAGCAGTGGAGGACAATAATGCATGGATCCTAAGTCACCGAAAGCCTTAAAATCTGTAGAACTATAGAAATTCAGTGTATGTTCCACTGTTGATTTAGAATTTTATTTTTAAAACTCTTCGGATGCAAAATTTTTCAATTAAACTTTCTTTTTTTCTTTCTTTAGCTTGCTGGGATGGTGAGTACTACTTGCTTCTATGTTACTGTTACTAGAAAGATAGAATGCTGTTGTTCATTTGTCAAACTGACCTAGCAGAGACCTCGTAAGGGGTGTGAACCCCTTTGGCTCTGTAGTATTAGGCTCCACTCAACTAAAAATTCAGTTATATGTTCTCTTCAAAGGGGTTAAATTGTACGTCGAGAGTCATACGTTTACTGAACTGGAGCTTTAGTTTGTTAATCCATGTTTAGGATGAGATATATCCCCTTTTAATTCAGATATCTAAAATGCAAGTGTTTAGTCACCAGATGCTTCCTCTGCAGTTTGTCTCTCTCCACTAGTGACTGAGGGAGGCTGAATATGTCAATATTCATAGCTGCGGTAGGTGTTTTTAATTAAAACCATCATATATTATTTGACCATCGCTCGCTCAGCTTCAAATATCACATCTCTGTAACTGGCTATACTGATCCTGAGCAAACTAGGGCTTCATAATTTCTATATGCTCTAAGGTATGCACACTGTAACACAGACATTTCTCCTACTGTGTGTATGTGCTTTTGCCATCTAGATGAATTCTAGTCCCGTTCTGCAGGTGGAGCAGCATGGCATAGAAATCCTCAGCCCAGGAAATCTGTGGAGATCAGAGAATTAGAGTCTCTGAAGTCCTAGAACACATCTGCTGAGCCATCAGGCACGATCTGCTTCCTTCTTCCTCTGAAGAGAAAAGTTATTTACTTGTCTTATTTATTTACCTTCTATTTTTTGACATTTTCAACATTATCTGATTCCCCTACCTTGCTGTTCTGTAAAACTTCTCAAAAGCTCAGATTTGTTTACTTGTGATAAATTTCTCCTGGATATGCTTGACTGCTATGAGTTTCAAAATCAAGGCAAACCCTTTTTGTTTAATGCCAGTGCTGGTGATTATCTTACCCACTACTGCATGTATGACCCTCCTTTCCATTTCCTGAAGAGTAGGTATAATATTAAGCAGTTGCAGATTCTCCCCACAGTAACACAGTGCTTGACATATTTGTCCCACTTCTTCCACTGCTTTATACTGAGCTGCCAAATAATTTTATCATGCCTATTAATTTAAAACTGTCTCCTCTTTATTTTTTCTGATTTCAACACTGCTCTCCTCTGTTTGTTTTTTTTTTTTTCTTCCTAACCTCTTTCTGTTATGGCTCAACATCTCTCAGTACTTGGTATGTTCCATGCCCAAATGTTTCTGATACCAGTTATGTATAGGGAATGATAATGAAATTTTTGTCCTACACTGGATTTGGCTGGAACAGTGAGTCAGTAAGCCTTCGTGAGTGCTAGATAAATGATCCTGTTATTACTGTAGTTATGTTAGCTGCTAGAGCCTCTAGTTTTTAAATTACATTTTTCTTCATGCTGCAGCAGATTATTTTCTTCAAGACAGTTTCTGACTGTAGATGTAATATCATGGCTGGAGCAATTACAAGATGAAATAGGTTTTACTTCAATCTTCACAGAGCTCCTAAGAATAATGCAGTAATAATAGCAGTAATAATAGCATCAAATCAGTATCTGAGCTGCACAGCAGGGCCATGCTGTGCCCAAGAAGAGCTTTAAAAGGGAATATTTTGTGCTGGAAATACAGGATAGTTCTATGCAGCCCAATGCAGACTGTCGCAAGCTCACTTTGAAGTCGACAGTGTGCATTCTGCCTCTGCAGGCACACCTGCTGAAGGGAGGCACAGCCTGCAGCAGCCTAACATCCCACTGGTTCAGTGTGCAGGCGAATGTGGAGCCTGTCAGAATTTGGACAAAACCCAAGATCATTTTTACTCCTGGCTCTGTTGTTGTCCTGCTTGGGTGATGCTGGAAAAGCCGCTTTTACTCTCTGTGCTGCAGCTTCTCCATCTGTGGAATAGTACTAATAGGATTTAGCACTATTTTTCAAAGATCTTTGTAAAACCTCTTCATAAAACCCATAAATTTGTACCCTTCTGTGCCAGTATAAGTTGGGCAGATTTTTGATTGGCTCCCTCTTCTTCTTTGTGCATGTATCAAGTGCGGGATGCAGTTTAGTATTATGTCATTTTATGTATAGCTTTTATGTGCATTACTCTCCATATCTGAGATGCAGAGGAACAAAATAATTTGGGAGTGTTTCTGGTTCTTTTTTTTCCTAGGAAAACCGAGATGCCCATTATATCCAACAGAACTGGTGTTTGCCTTGGACGTCTCGAGGACACTCACTCTTGAGACATTTGAACTAATGAGAAGGATTATGATAGAGATAGTGAGTGAGGCCAGAATCAGAGACAGCAACTGCCCAGTGGGAGCCAGAGTTGCTGTTGTTTCCTACAACTTGGTTACCCACCACCTGATCCGCTTCTCAGAGTTTCAAAACAAGAATAAGCTACTCGAAGCGCTAAAAAGTATTTCTTACCAGAGATTCTCCAGTGGACGGGACACTGGAAGTGCCATGAGATTTATTGCCAGGAACGTTTTCAAGAGAACTCTACAAGGTCCTCATGTGAGAAAAATAGCTGTGGTTTTCAGCCATGGGCCAGCCACGGATGCATCTTCTGTTAAACAAGCTGTCCTGGAGATGAGTGCAGAAGAAGTCCTTCCAGTAGTTATTGCTTTTGAAAACACACCCCATATCTCGCAAGCTTTCCTGGTAAGAAATTTACCAAGCTTTTCTTCTTTATGCTCAATAATTTTAGTTTAAAATAAGAAACCTCAAAGGTTTTAGATCATGCTTATCCCATACGTATTGCTTTTGAGCATAGCAACTCACCTGTATCAAACTTTGATTCAAATTCTTCACACAGTATCACAGAAGAGATCATCTCTGACCTTCAGAGATCATCTAGTCCAACTCCTTTGCCAAGCAAGGAACACATCCAGGTAGATTTTTTAATATCTCCAGAGAAGGAGACTCCACAGCCTCTCTGGGCAGCCTGTTCCAGTGTTCTGGCACCCTCAAAATAAAGAAGTTTTTCTGCATGTTCAGATGGAACTTCCTGTGTTCCAGCCTTGTGTCTTTTGCCACTTGTCCTGTCACCAGGCACCACTGAGAAGAGCCTGACTCCCAGTGATGCTAATGAATGGTGTGGAAATACTGGAGATTTTGTAAGAATACATTAGCAAACCACAACAAATATAATGTGTGCAGACCATAAAATACATGGGTAAATTTATAGAGGAGAAATTTTGTGTCAATAATGTTTCACTCTAAAGTAGTAAAAACTTGCAGAATGTGTTTAGTAGAAAAACCTTCAATGTACCAGCAAGCCTGGTACAGTAAATGGCTAGGAATAGCTTGCAAATTCCTTGTTTTATTATTGGAATCTACCAAAAGAGGGTGGAATTATGGAAAAATGCTTCTAATGCATAATAAGTTATTAAGAGTTGAAACCTCTCTTGTTCTTTGTACTAGCATTTGCATTACTTTATTGTAGCTGAAATATGTGTAGCAACAAATACAAAGAAAAAAATCAAAGAATTAAAGTATTGAATGCTAGGTAAAACACCACTAATGTCTGATATTGGCATGTTTGTATGCTAAGTTCTTTCAAGAGCAACCACAGGAATAGTTAAGATAGCAAGAACCATCTGTGGTTTTCCTGCTGTCTGGACTTAAGGCATCAACTCTTGTGAGGATAAAAACATAGTGTTCTAACACTGGTGATATCTGAAGACAGTTCTTCCAGTGCATGTGGAGCATGCTCCGTGCCTCCTCCTCGTAGCCCTGTTACTAAATGTAAGTGATCTTCATCAAAGTGATAAATGCAATATTAGTAAAGGACATCCGCTTTTACTGCCAAGGACTCTAGAGCTTCTAAAAACAATTTGCCAGATTAAAAGGCAAGCTTTGTTTTCTAGGCCAGTGTGAATTGAGAGTTTTTACTGAGGATGCTTTCCACATCCCTTTGGAATGCTCTTTCTAGAAACAAATGCGATGTGAGTAGTAAAGGAATTGTCCTGGTTTCAGCTGGGATAGAGTTAATTTTCTTCCTCTGTCCTTGTGAGTATGCCTCAGGCTTCCTCATGAGAGCAGGCCTAGCAGGATCTGACCTGCCAGTTCTTTCAGATTCACTAGATTTTATTTATTGCCTAGTATTTATTGTCTTAATCCAGAGAGGTGTCACTTCTTTCCAAAACCAATGAATTAAAAAATTAACTTTAAAATGTCACTATAAAAGATTATGTAGTGTGGTTAAGGTATACGTGTGGTGGGATACAGCACAGATTTAAACTTTGATCACCTTAGAAAATCGGCACAGGGTGCCAGTGATCACTGCTGCTGCTTCCTCCGTGTGAGAAGAGTCACATCCTAGGCAGATGGGAAGTTAACTGCAAGTTCATTTCAAGTTGCATTTGTTAGAGCAGAGCGAGTGATGTGAGAGGGCAGACACAGGTAAGGCACAGGCAAAACCAAAGAACTAGTTTTGCTGTTTCAGATCATTCTGTAAGGAAAAACAATAGTTGTCCAGAGATAAAGTTCATAAGCGAGGGTGGGCGTGATCCAAAAAGCTGATACCCAATGACCTGGAAGGCTCCCAGGAGTTTTGGCCTAGACAGATGATATTCTGGTCATTACATTCCCTTGATTTAGGATGGTGAACCCAAAAATCCCCCCCTGTGTTTATTCTGGAGAGAGGACTTGTTGGAGTAACTCCTGGAGTGAACTGTAATGATAGATACTGGGAGAGAAAGAAAGGCGAGCAGGAAGGAAGGAAAGAAATCAGTTGCTTCCACAAAGTAACCACAGCTCTTGAAAGTGTTGTTGGTGTGGATAAAGCTAACTGTTCATTATCACTGCTTGTCACTCTCCTTCCCTTTAAGCTGTGAGAGAACCCAAGCACACATACCCATTGAGAGGTCTGTGCCTTGGCACAAGGACACAAGAAAGCTTGGAGCTTTTGTGGATTCAGACAAATAATACTGTAAAATGTATTCTGCTCTCTTTCCCATGAGGTGCAGAAATATTAATATCTAGCAGAGCCAGGGTGTCTGTAAGATAAGGAACGTCTTTTTAGGAGGATGTCAAAGCTCTGTGCGGTTTCGTGTGTATGCCGGACTTCATTGGCATATTTTGTGACAGTTTATTCACAGTTTAGTAATATATAATAATGCATGGAAACAATACATATGTATAAATACATATATCTAAACACGTACATGGATGTTTAGGAAATACTTAAATTTTTTTCAATAACGTTCTTTGATTTCCCTTTGTCTCCATCGTTAGCTTTTAAAAATATTTTAAGAAGAAACAGCTATATTCAAATTCAAATATTGAAGTGATATTTTAAAGAAACCAATAAATCTGGTATCAGAAGCCCTTGGTAGTGTTTTAGATAGATAGGTTTCATTTTCACAAGGGACTGCTGCATGTCTGAGACACAGCCATCAACTCAGGTTGCTTAGTTTGCTTTTTCTATAGATAATTTTTCTACCTGAAGCTTTTGTCAGACATTTTGACCGTGTTAAATATTTTAAATTTGAAAATCTTTGTTTGTCATGCATTTTATCAGACTCCAAGAATGCAAAATTTCCTCTAGGATCTGTCATCTGAGGATCCAGCATGGTTGCAGATAGATATGAAGTCTTTTGCATGTTTCACAATAGTGCTAGAAAAAGGATTTTATCTCATTTTAGGGCTTAATTAGGAACAAGTCTATATGAGATTACCACAGATGGGATATGTGCACTGATTGTCTGCAGTGCATCCCTCCCCCTGGCCCCCTTCCCTCAGCAATAGGTCTTCTAGGCCAAGTTTAAGCACTAAATTTACACTTCATCAACAGTAAGAAATCATGGAGCACTTAGCAGTACTTACTTGCCATCTTTATTTTTTGTTTTTAGATGGATGATTCTGGATTGTTTGAGATTCTGAATGTTCATGGTGGACACTATAATGAAGTGTTACAAAGATTTCAGGCCTGCACTTTGTGCTATGGTAAGACCAATACAGTATTTTGAATTGTCATTAAAGGAGAAATACAGTATTGTGTAGAGTTGCCTAGTGAAGAGCAGTGTGATAAGGAAAAGGGCTGAGGCATTCCTCTGGCCATACATATCCCTAGCAAAATTATTTGATCTTGTTTCTTATTGATGTGTTGAATTCCAAAAGTATAATCTGTTTCCAGTGAACATCATTTGCTGGCAAGCTGTCACCTGCATTGTCATAACTGCTAAAACCATTTCAAAGGAAAGACTTATATTGGAAGAATGTGTTTGTCCAGCTTAAGCTGCTTCAAATGTGATATTAAACGTCTAGAGCCATTTCCTTACTCCTGTCCCTGTAGAAGGGGCCTTCTAACTTGAATGAGCACATGCTTTTCTTTCAGGGTATTTGAATCCTTGTTTCGCCAGAATTCCTGGTTGAAAAGGATGCTTGAAAAGTTTACTTGAATTGCATCCTAAAAGCAAGTGTTAATTAAATGTAACAGACAAAGGCCACCAAGGTCCTTCAGCTTTAAAACCCTGCATGACCACGTTTACTAGCTGTAACAGTGATAACAGCTGTAACAGTGATAATCAATGCCGCCTTCTGTGAAACCAATATCTTCCTGGTGAAGACAGGTAATAGAGCTAGAGCCTACATCCTTATCTCCTTTCCTTATTCTTCAGAAGATCATTTCTGGTCTTTCCATCACTCTGTAAAGCTGGGGAGTATCCCTATGTATTCCTACTGGGACACACAGTGATCAGGAAGACAGGTGAAGTATTAGCAAGGAATATCTCACTTTGTGACTCAGCCAATGGTCTGGCATTCATGGCTTGTGAGGTCTCTTGACTTTGTGATGAATCTGTGCAGTCCAGCAGCTATTAGCACACCTAACAGCTTGAGAGAAAGACTGGTTATTCTGCTGGAATCTGGACATCAACTTGTATGCTCTGAGTCTGAGTTGGAGTTACTTTTCATAGAAAGGAGTTTGAAAGATTAGCAAATATTTTAAAATTCTGACTGCAGTCATTTTGTATTTTTTGGAATATTGATGAACTTTGACTCCTTACCAGAGTCCTCAGTAATTTGGTGAAGGTCACCAATATCACAAAGACTTTCTTCTGTGAAGAACATAATTGTTCTTCACATGTTCATGAAGATTGATCATTGTCCTTTCTAAAATACTGGGGAAAATTGCAGTTCTGCACATGCCAATTTCTTTTCTTGACCCAAAGTGCTTTTTCAAAAAGCGTCAATTTCTCCTTTTAGTGCCATAATATTTAAGGTTTTCTCAAAAGGCTTCCAGAAATTGTATTAGTTAGGAATAAAACTTTTATTTAAATAGCTACATAAATACATTCTTACATGTTTCCCAAACAATAAAAATTTGCTGTGGTTGGTGTGTGTAGTGACCTCTGTCCCGATTAAAAAAAACCCAACAAAAACCTTATCAAATACATAACTGAAGTAAACAGGAGAGTTTGGGGGTTTCATTGATTTTTTCAATGGGAAGTAAGGACCTGGTTTCACATGTTTTGTAAACCTGTCCAAAAGTAAACAATTACAATGTAATCAACTCTATTCCTGTGATCTTTTTTTATCTCGGTGGGAAACAGAGCATCAATTGTCTTGTAGAACCCGGTGCAGAATTATGTGTTTTGAGTCAGCCTTTATTTTCCTAACCTGCATTGAGGCCTTTCTAGTGTTTTTTTCTGTTTTTCTTTTTTTAAATGACCATTCTGACACGTTAGGTCTGTGATCACATTCATTGTTACATATTTACTTTTTGATTTATCTAAAAAAATGCTAATTAATTTTACATTCTTTTGTAGACTTATGTAAACCAGATGCTTTTTGTGAACGTCCCAGGCCCAGTTTACCAAGAGAATATATAGACGCTGCCTTCATTCTGGATAGTTCACAGAAAATAAGTGGTGCTGAATTTGAGCAAATCAAAGACTTCATGAGCAAAGCAGTCACTGCATTCAGCATTTCCTTGGATCCAAAATCATCTGTTGTAGGGGACAGAATTGCTTTGGTGAGCCATGCACTACCAGATTTCAAAGTGAAGAGGCCAGTAAAGAAAGAATTTGACTTTGTTACCTACAGGAGTAAAGACCGAATAAGAAGACACATTGAAGAGTCTCTTCAACAGCTGAATGGAGAGGCTGCCGTGGGCTCTGCCATACAATGGACAATTGCTAACATTTTCTCAGCAGCTCCCAATCCGAGGCCACGCAAAGTTATCATCATTATATCTGCTGGAAAAACAAGTCAACAGGACAAAGGAATATTAAAAAAAATTTCCCTGCAAGCTAAGTGCCAAGGCTATGCACTTTTTGTAATTTCAGTAGGAAAGTCCTATGACAGAAATGAACTGGAAGAGCTTGCAAGCACTCCTCTGAAAGAGCATTTGGTTCAGCTTGGCAGAATCCACAAGCCCGAACTTGACTATGTAGTGAGGTTTCTGAAGCCATTCATACGTTTCCTCAGGAGTAAGTTATCACAGCACAGATCATGTTTTTTTTATTTCCCTTGAATTTTCAATATTCTGCAAAAGCACTAGATAGATAAGGTTGGGGTGTACTCATGATGTGCATTGCTAGGCAGGTTATGCTAATTCTCCCTTCACAAAGATCTTCAGCCTCCTTCTTTGGGTAAAATCATGGATTATAGCCATTGTCCTTCATTCCAGGAGTCTTTATTTTGGTGACAGACACCTACAGGGCCTGTTGTTTGCCATCAATTTCACAAAAAGTTTAGACAGGAACAACAGATGGAATGGGTATGGCTTTGATGCCGAAAGAAGCACTGCTAAAATTCCCCTTGCCGTGGAGGACAGCTACTTTTTCTTTGCCTAGAAATATCCCTGATTTTAAGAAATAAATATTTGGTTATAAAAATGTTCTTTTCAAAAGCACAAACACCACCAGCTTTCTCACACAGAGCACTTTCACCAACAGATAGTTAAGGTTTCCCATTCCCTTTAGATTCTAACATCACCAAGACCTGTGGCTTCTAATAGGATAAAAACTCCTCAGTGCAGTTCTTTGTGCGACTTTGTCCTGGTTATATATTGTATATTCAGCAGGAGAAATGTATAGCTAGAGAGGAAAATCAGCCATCATCAGGGTTGTTTAAATACAGGCCAATGGAGAATGCAAATGGGAGTTGAGATCAGAATTCGTTTTATAACATGTATATGGAAATCATGCTACACTGCTGCAAGTTAGAAGAAAAAAATTTACTGTGGTGTTAAATGCTCTTTATTGGAGTGAAATATTGACAAGTGCCCTGCTCCCATTAAAGATCAACTCCAGCCAACCCTCAGTGGGATCTGCCCACTTCTGCCTTATCACTCAGCTTTGGAAGTCCAAGACCTTACTTTTTTTGCTACGGTAAAAATATAAAATTTGTCTGTCAAATGAAAATGAGAACAGACTAATGATTGCCTGTATCTTATGCAAAGTGTGTTAAATTGTGAATATAGACCACTTAAAAAGACATGGGCCGTTACGTTATTCATAAACTTTGTTAGTGGCTTTTAGCTAAAATTCAGACTTACTAAGGACATAAATAAATAAATAATATCATATACGTATAATCCTCACATTCATATAAATGTAGGTTTCTTTAGGTCCTTCATTTTTTCATTCAAGGTAATTGCGCTTTTTACTATTGATGGCTGCAGAATCAGACTACCTTAGCATTCATCTCTTTATAATATAGTCTTTATGATCTCTGTATAAAATTTTTGAAGTCACTTGGTTTGCAGCTGTTCTTGGATAAAAGGCTAAACTTTGCCAAAATCTTCCAAATCCCACAAAACTAATGAATTTTGTTACTGTCTTCTGAACAGGTGAGAACAACTACCCACCAGAAGAGCTCAAGGCAAAGTGTCGCAGACTCCACTTTTGGAGCTAAAGACCTGTGTAAGTCTATTACATGATTATTTGAATATCGGGGGGTTAATGGTGAATAGGATTGGTTTTCGCAGCACTCTCCTTGTTGGGTGTTTTCAACAAGGTTTTTGTTTGATTGGTTGAAAGTCTGCTGGATTAGCAAAGATAAAGAGTGGAACTGGGCTGTAATAAACACATTAGAAATCAACAGCATACCACGTTATGTTTTAAAACAAGTCTAATATTGTTGTGCAAAATGAATGATACCCCTCGTATTATTTTTGTGTTTTAAACCTGCCTTCATAGTCACCCAAAACTGTACATACACTTTAATATTAAAATACTACTTTTTTGTTACATGAAGGCTTCAATATGATAAGAAAAGAGAAATCAAAAATGGAGAAAATCAGTCACTTGACGGCAGCAAGTTTTGTGGCTCTGTCTGCCAAAGGCATTGGTTGGTTCTGGACCTGAATCATAGTGCAAAGGGCTCATCTTCAACGCAGAGATGCACTAGGGAACTGCCCGGTACTTCACACGCTGGGGAAAGCCCTGCAAAAGGACTGTGATGCCAGTGTTCAGGTCAGCAAAGGAAACATAAAGGCAATATGAAACATGAAGACTCCGAGCCATTGTCTTCAGGGTCACTTCCTTGAAGCACAGCTAAGAACAAAGTGAAAGTTCCTGAAATTTTCCTGCCTGATTTGCGTTATTACTATGTTAGACCGTAAGAATCTCTGTTGTGCAGGCAGATACATTGTCAGCTTATATCTACCTGTTATGCAGCTTTAGCATGAGCCTGGGGAAGAATCCGAATTGTTGGATTTGGAAAAAATGGGGACAATAATCAGCAAAATCAAATCCTCTCCTCTTGCTCTTGGAGGAAAATAACCAGTCTAGACAGACAACATCCACAACCTTTCCCTTATCAATTAAGTGGGTCACCTTGTCATAGAAGGAACTTAGGTTAGTCAAGCAGGGCCTGCCTTTCATAAACCCGTGCCAACTGTGCCTGGTTGTCCTGTATGTGCTGCGTGATGGCACTCAGGATGATCTGCTTCATAACCTTCCCTGGCACTGAGGTCAGACAGGACTGTAGTTCCCTGGATCATCCTGCCAACTCTTCTTGTGGGTGGGCGTGACATTTGCTAGACGACAGTCAGCTGGGACCACCCCAGTTTGCCAGGACTGCTGGTAAATGATGGAAAGTGGCTTGGTGAGCACTTCCACCAGCTCCCACAGTACCCTTGGGTGGATCCCATCCGGTCCCATAGACTTGTGTGTGTCCAAGTGGTGTCTTGTTTCTGTTTTCTTATGTTTAGAAACCATCTCTTATTTGCAGTCACCCTGTTCTGAGTTTTCTCTAGCAGCAGTTCAAATATACATTACCTCGGATCATGGCTGATAATAGCAGTATCATTGACTTGTAACAATCAACTTTGTTTCTTATTCTCACTAAAGTCTGTGTTTTCTTGAGAACTGTGTACACGTTCTTCTGCACTTCCATGCACCGTGCAGAAGCATTTCTAATCTTCAGTCACATTTTTTTAGACTATATATAGATCAGTTTTTAAGAGAAGTGACTGCAAGCAGTCAGGAGAGAGAACATTGTTCCAATACTGAGAGAAAACATGTATTTTCTTGTTCTGTGTATAAAGAGGTTGCAGTTCTCTTAAATGGCATCTTTCAAGGGGGGAGGGAGGGGAAGCTGAAAGTCTATTATTTTTTTTTCAGCCTATGAAATTGTAATTTCTGCCTGTTTGTATTTCTGTTACAATTAGGCATTCAATTCTGTCAACTGGCTTGAGCAATTTTCTCAAGAAATTCCCTTCCCTTCTGTTTTAGAGGGAGCTACCTGTGAATGCTTTATCACCACACATCCTGATTGTGTCCTGTGTTTATCTCCAGCTTTGAAACAGTAGAGATGTCTGCAGACCATGTCACCATAGAGGCTACTTCATTCAATCCTCCCTAGTACTTAAGAGGATTGTTGCAGGCTGACAGAAAATATACTGCTTTAAGAAAAAGAGTTTTCACCAAGAAGAAAGAAAGCTAGAGTAACTAGAAATTTATGGCACAGTTTTCAGAAACATGAAGCTTTTCAGCCCAGCTGTAGACATTGGGGACTGTGGGTGAAAGTAGAATCCGTATTTGAAAGAAACAAACAAGAAGGGAAAATAGTAACATCATTGCATCAACCAGCCCTAGATGGATCCTAACTCATCCTTACAATACCCCGTAGAAGAAGGGGGATCTCTTCCCCCTTCTCCAACCTTGCTCCAGCTTCAAGCTGATGTTTTCATTGCTTTTCTCCTTCTCTACTGGCAAGTGAATGATTCACATAAACCTCTGTCCTTTTCCTGACAAAACCCTCTCTAAAGGGTGCATCTCTAAGCCTGATGCTTTCTCTATTCACCTGCTGTCTCTTCCCAGATAGCCTTTTAAAGCTTTCTCTCAGCTCCATGCTGTTCCCAAGATTTAAGTGAATACAAACTGAACTGCTGAGTTAGTATCAGAATAGTTTAGAGGAGCTTAGCTAAAAGGAGCAGACCTTGTTCTGGAAAAAATCCTGCAAATAATTCTTAACTTTTTCTAGAATTGAGTTTCCTGAGAATGGGTTTTGGGTTTTTGCAATCAAATGTTGAATCAAATCAAATGCTTCGTAACTTTTTCCTGAATTCTTTCTAGCTTTCATGCCCTTCCTGAGGTGTGAATACCAGGCACAGATACAACGTTCTAAGAAGAAAATCGTCAGTACCACGAAGAGACAAAATGGCTTTCCCATGCGATTTTCTGCTATTCATCATCTTTATGAAACCATGATCTGATGATGGCTCTTTTGAAAAGTGCTAAAAGAAAAGTTATTTTTAGTAGTATCTGCTATGAAAAATTAGGATAAATGCAGAAAGACCATAAATGGTCAGTGGGAGGCCAGAAGCAGGGATTTCAGGGGGGGTTCAGAACGTGTTTAGAGAGAATATATCAGACTGTATCAGATTAATTGCAGACAGAGTTCATGGATTCTCCGTTTTCCACATGCTTAGCTTTTTCATTTTTCCTTTTCTCCTGCATCCTTAAGAGGGGAAGGTGGATTGTGTTTCACGGTTAGGGAGTACAATGCTCCACAGTGATGAGAGGTGTTTTATTCCTGTCTGTTTCCATCACAGAGTCCTACAAGAGCACTCATTATGTCTCTGGGCTCAATCAAGCATGTGAATTGGGAAGAGGTTTCCTCAACGAAATACTTGTTATCTTAATTACAAAGAGCATGCAGAATATGGGGAGAAATAAATGAAGAAATAAATTTCTGTCTTCATAAGGAGATGTTTTAGTTTGCTTTTCTTCTCAGATGTCTGTGAAGGGGAAAAGGAATGTGCTCCCCTTAAAAGGCACAGAGTAGCCTGAAGGCAGGCAGAAGCAGTTCATGATTTTACTCTGGAAGTACACTGCATCCCAGAGAGACGTCTCTTTCTCTTCAGTGTTTCAGAGAACAAGATCACTAGAAAGGTGCTTGTTTTGAAATTACTGTACCTGTCTCTCATGCCTCAGGGAATTAAAAGATCTCCATTGCTTTCAGAAACTGATGTTAACATGTAGCCTCTGTACTGCACAGATGGGGCTATAGAGAGGCTGCGTTCTACCAGTGTTCAACTCATCTGGGCTCTTTACTGGTGCTAATTCACAAGGTGCCATGAACTTTGTGTTCTACTTCTTCTGTTATTATTAAGCTGCATTGCAGGATTTCCGTTTATCTCAGTGGCTTTGCTGTAACATGTATATACTTCCTTATTAAAATGTTCTGGACAAAAAGCATTCATACAGCGATTTATTTCAGATAAAAGAGAACTGCGAAGTAAGTTTGCTTGAGTACATCAACATTTGAAGAAATGCTTTCTCCTGTGCGTAGTTCCTTGGTTTTGTTCTTTGTTCATTTAAATGGAAAACAAAAAAGGGAAAAAAAAAAAAAAAAGAGTTAATACTTTAATTGGAAACAGTTGCATCCTTGGCCAGGCTGGGTGGGTAAGGAGGAAAAGGCTGGAAAGGGGGTTTCTCCCACTCTGCTTTGTGCCATCAGCCCAGCTGTCCTGCTTCTGCCCATAAGCATATTCTCAGCATCCTTTCCTTGTCTCTCTCCCCATTGTTTCATAGCACAGTTGAACACTGAAATCTGTTTAATTTAGAATTCTACCTTGTAGTTCTATCTTATTCTTTCAAACCCTTCTCTTTGCTCTACCACCATCAAAGGAAATAATTATAAATGACTGATCATTTATAATAAGAAATTTGCATCTATTTTAACTAATTTGCAACAACAACAAAAAAAAACCTCAACAAACTATTTGGAGACATATTAATACATATTAATTGTGTGCCACAGCTGATGTTATGTTGTTCAATCCCTCTGCTCCTATCTTTGTGAAGCTTGCCATTGACTCTTGCTTCACATGTCTTAACATCTCTAGCATAGAAGCACTTGGCTGAGATAGACAGACAGACACTGGGACAATATTAACCTTATTTTAATTTGAAAGAAGGCTTTTTAGCCTTCTTTTAAACAGTAGAAAAACAGGATCAGTGCACTCCGCCCTCCCTTCTCAAAATGGCCAAATTTTCATTGTACACATGGGGAAACTTTCTTTTTAAAACTGACCCAGTTCATCAGATTCTGAAGAACTTTACGGGACATCATATTTTTAAACTAAAAATGAAACTTGGTTTGAAGCAGAAAAGGAATTTCCAGCTAATTTTTTCTGACCTAACTGTCCACTAAAAGCTGGCCCAGAAATTTATTTCATAATTGACATCGTACATTACATTGTGGTTCTAGATCTTTGCTGCACTTCTCCTGTGGGAGCACTGTCAAGCAGCCCAGTGCTGTCTTCCACATTAGTCACCTCATTACTGTAGCATTAAAAAAAATAGTTTTGTGATAAGAAGCCCGGGAAGAAATGAATGCAGATAAAAGAACAATGTATCACATCATTTTGAAGCAAAAATAAAAATAAAAATTGGCATGGTCTTTCTGAGCAGCTCACAAGCTCCCTAGATCTGTGAGTTGTAGGAATACCTAATGCTGTTCATGCTTTAAGCTGTGAATTTCCCAAGTCCTTTGTGCTTGCTGGGAAGGTCACCGCAGCACTACTTGTGAATTTATTATTTCCTGTGGCTGTTTTGTAGTGACTGCCTCACTCTGGCATAATTTTTGAGAACACATTCACAAAACACAATGCAGTATAAAATGCTCATTTGCTCCAAACTATATGGAAGAACCAGTAGGTGTGTCCCAGCATCGTTGTTCTTGCACTGTGATACACTGATAAGCACGGGCTTTTGTAGCACCTTACTTTTCAGTGCGAGGAGGGAAGTGGATTTGTGTGTGATGAAAAGTGTCACTGAGTGCCAGGGACTTTTTCTTTCTCTCAATCTTTTTATGGCTGAAGACATAATGGCCTTTTCCTGCTTCAGTCTTAGATTAAACTTCTGCCTTTTGCTAGTTAATACAAAGCTCTACATTTACACTTTACCTTTTTATTGTAAGATAACAATACATGATTTTGAAAAGTGTTCTGTCTCCCTAGGTAATCCCCTTTTCTTTCTGCCCTTTACGTTTCACTCAGCTGACATTTAGAAATAAGTTCTTTTCAAAATTCACTTTTACAAACCATCCAGGAGAGTTTCCTGATTTTACACATTATCTTTGTTTCTGTTTTCACCTCTGCTGTGCATTTTTTCTTGGTTTTATTTCGTTTTCAGATACTATTTTCAATTTTAGTGTGAGACGTCATTCTTTTAAAACTATGCACAAGCAAGATATCAAAAGAAGGAATTTTTCAATGTTGTTTGATATAGATGTCTTTGCTCATGTATCCCAAAATTGTAAGAAGTAGTAAGAAAGACTGGTTCGTCCAAAGGCTAGTTAGTAATAAACTCAAGAGAGTGAAAAAGAAATGACTGAACTGCATTCTGGTGGCTGCTCCTGGCAATGAAACAAACACCCGACTTTCATTTCCAACCTTTTTCTACTCATTCTGCCCTCTGGCACAAGCGCAGCTTCCACTGAGATCATATAAGCCATGTCAGAAGTGGACCCTCTGTACTGCCTCTCGCTGGCAGATCTGATACTTACACAGAAGTGCCAAGGTAAATATGTTGAAGAGATTGGTGGGAAGCCCAAGCTCTATTTTGAATAAAAACTTTTGACATTCTGAAGACAATGAAAGACAATTGGGCCCTTGCCATCACCACTCCTGAATATGGTTAAGTTCTACAATTTACTGTAACTCATGGTGATCTTTGTATTTATGAATTCATTTCAGATTCAGTGGTTGGTATTTTAATGAGGTAAATCATTAAATGTGTTGTTTGGATGAAGTGCATTTCATTTGCAGTTTGGTCCATCTGACCCAATTGCCTTCAAAGATGTAATATTCTCCTTATGATCATCTGCAGCAGTAACATCAACCATCCTTGATTTGGGGGCTGAGAGCAAAATAATGTCTGTAACTCAGCTTGCTTGCATCATTCTCAGTTCTTTGTTTCCCCTGTGATTTTTAGCCATATTCTTCCTTGTCCTCTTTTCATGAATCTTTGAAAGACTACTTTCCTTGGCAGTCCCTTTCTTTTCTACGTACTTAAGAATATTGAGTTCTTTCTTAATTATGCTAGCAAAGTCCCTGGTGATACAGTCTCTTCCCAAAAGACTACACTTGGTCTCCCTTATCTAATAACTTCTAGGTGACACCCATGGGATACATTGTAATAACATTCCATTTCGGTTTCTTCTAATCTCTGATTCTTTCCTTCAAAACCCAGTTTTTACAGCTATGTGTAGATGATGGTTTTACTCATGAATATCTCCTTTGAAGCTGGCCCTTTAAAGAAATGAATGGGCAATGGAAATCAGGTGAGGAGACAGGTTTCATTTCAATCATTACCCCCACCCTGCAATTTAGAGTACGAGTGCCATAATGGCGTCAGCTGAAATAGAAGAGTTTCTTGGAGACTGCAGCCAGTACAACTTCGTCACAGTGGAGGATGAAAACCAGTGATTTTTAACACTTTAGTTTTCCCCTTCCTTTGTGGAGAAGAAAATCTGGACCATTATTTCCACAGGTAGAAATAGAACTTTTGCTTCTGCTCTCAGAGTTGTTGCCAGCTTTGCTTTACTCACAGTGCTAATGGTTTCCCTCTCTTCCAGACTTGATGTCACCTGCCAGCCTTATGGCAGCTGCTCCAATTTTGACAATAAGTAACTTACCTGAGCAAAGCTACCTCTTTGCTTTCTCTATGGTCCGGATGAGAGTTTAAAGTTGGAAGGCAAAGGGATTTGTGATCCCAGCTGCATTTTTAAAATCTCGGAATAGTCTGGTAATTAGTAACAGTCTTGTTAACATTAAAACACTTCTGTTTTGGTCGAAGACTAAATTCCATTCAGGAAGCTGTTTAAATAAAAATATAATTTTCTTCTTCCATTGTACAGAAATCTGTGCACACAAATAAAATTACTTTTTTCCACAGGCCATGCCTGTCAGAAAATACATGCCGGAGTTTTTGCAAAATCACAGCTTTAATTTTCAACATGCCATTTTTGTATATAGCCGTTTTGAGATTAATAGCCCTTAATGGATTCTTTTTTTGCTCTGAATTTATTTAAGCATAATTTGAATAGCCCAAAGTAATGAGCTCCATCACTTAGTTGCATGAAATAGGACCTTCCTTTGTACATGTTTACCTCAGCTTTTATTTAATACTCTATAGTTCTCTCATTATCAGAGCCAGCCAATAGTTATTGCCTATTCAGTTTTGCCTGTGTCATTACTTATTTACAGATCTCTGGCATCTCTTTGGGTTTCTATTTTCCAGATGCAGACTCCTAGTCCAGTTAATATGGAAACCATTCTTTACCCATAATAGACTTTCTTTGTGCCTCACATGGTTGTATCATACGTATTTTCACTCCTAGGGGGAAGTGCTGCACACATTATTCACAGTAAGAGGGCACCATGGATTTGTTCATTGGTGTATTATTTGATTCTCTCCCTGATAATTCCTAACAGTCATTTGAACTTGTGGATCAATACCAAGCACTGAGTTAATGTTTTTTATAGGACTGTCTGTTATAACACCAACATTTTTTTCCCTGAACAGGCCTAAGCTATTCAGGACTGCTCATTATAAACACAAAGTTAAGACCAGGCTGTGTTTACCAAATGTACCACTTTTACCTGCAAAGGATTTAATTTGACATTGATCATTCAGTCATCCACTATCATCAAATCCTTCTGGAACATTTTTGCAGTTTTCATTCCCCAAGTAACTTACTGTCTTCAGCAACTTTAGGCACATCACCATTCCCTTCACAAATCCACCTGTCTCTACTGATAGCTTTCCTCCACTGGGAAAACTGATTTCTCCCTAATATCACTTACTGTATTTTAACTAGCATTAAATAATACTTAATAACCATATTGACCAATGTTAATCTGTGAGATTTTAGTATCAGATGATAACACTATTTTTGGAAGGCTTTCAATGGGGAACTTGTCAAAATCCTTCTGGAAATCAAAGAAAATCAGCCAGACCCGTACTGTTCACATGGCTAACGATTCTTTCCAAGATAGGTTTATAATAAAAGACTTCACCTTGTTGTCGCCTGGTTTTAAGGGTAAATAACCTTCTGTCTCTGTAAAGCAGAACCTGGAAATGCAAGTAAGGAATAAGTTACCTCATGGAAAAAAGCTTAAGACAGGGACACTGAAAAGGATTTGGAAATCTGAATATCTGGATCAGACAACGGAAGAGAGGTGAGAAAGTTTACTGCCCCCGTCCAACTTCCAGAACTGTCTCTCACATGAACATTGCATGAGGAAAAAATGCTTCCTGATGAAAGCCCGTGTTTTGGCTATTTCTGATAGCCATACCCCATGACAGAGAACACCATCCCGGTGGCACTGCTTTAGGTCCCCAAGACAGCAGAGCTTGGCCTGAAACTCCAGTTCAAAGCAAGCTGGATGCACAGCACAAAGTACAGCTGAGCATCTGACACAAAGTTAAGCCAATCTCAAACAACAGTTAGCCCAATGGCTCCCGCAGCTGAGGCTACAGAATCACTGCAGAGCAACAAAGGATATAAAGAAACTCAAGTAGCAAAGAGGGAAGCTCAAGTGGACTTTATTATAGTTATTAGAACGTACAGGGACATTAGTGCAGTGATTCTTATTTCACTTCTCAGACTCAACACGGGAGCGGTCAGACACTGAAGAACATGTACCAGCTCTTTGATTTTTGCACATTTAGAATGTGTAACGTGGGATGCCTTTAAATCATTTTCTGAAAGATCCTTGAAGAACAATGTAGTCAAAACCAGGCTAAATGATTTCTTCATAGACTGCTGGGTATTTCAAGGAAATGCTATAGATAGCAAGCATCTTTAACAAAAGAAGTGATTAAGAAGCGCTAACAGGGTGGTAGGATACAGATAACTGATTTTATCATCGCCGTTATAGTATTTAAAGTCCATTCTATTCCATGATCTGGAAACAGTCCTTGAAAAATTCATTATAACACTATTTCTTTATTACAAATATTTACACACTATATATTAGTACAGCTTTTATTTCCACACTTTAACGATTCCATCCCTTGATGCGGTTACTATAAACCCTTGCGTGGTCTGGAAAGTTGCAATATCTGTGATAATATCATGATGACCGACAGGAAGAGACTCTGGACCCTTCCGAGGGGTCTCATCAGTGGGCCCAAGTTTTTGCTTGTTTTGAATTTCCTGTACAAAAACAAAGTGAGAAATACCATTTACAGAAATGTGAGCATTTGCAAAGGGGAACTGTCACACATATTAGATGTCAGTATAAAAAGACCAAAAAATCTCTTCAAACAAACCAACCCCACCCAAACACAAGACCTCTCATCCTTTGATAGTTTTCTTAGGATTACTCCTTGGTTCACTCCTTGTCATCATACACAACCTGAGTCTTAATCTGAACTGACATTACAGCTCTCTGATTAGGGAAAGAATTTTTTTTTTTTCCCAACACATACATCTTAGCCCCCCAAGTGTTTTATAAATACTGGTTCAATAGCATGAATGTAATTGTTTAAGAACTTCAGGTGAAACACTAAAATATCATAGTGCTTAGGTAGACCCTCACGGAATTTTTTTTCCGGCACCTCTGAGGTAGCATTCATTCAGTTGAGTGAAACAAAACATTGTGCTACTCAGCAACGAGCAACACTGCCAGTTCCAAAAGCCACTCTGAAGGATGTCATAAAAACTGCAGAGTTCTTCTACCGTGTTATTCTGGTACCAATACATTGCACGTTGCCTGGCTAAGATCCTACACAAAAGACCTTGCAAAGACTGATCAAAGCCAAGAGCGTTAAAACACTAGATTTCAATATCCCAAAAGTAACATCCCAGTCTGGCTTCTGATATTTTTTCTTTTAAAATAACTTCTTCCTAACTGCCTGAAAATGCAACGCTGACAACATCCATAAAAGGTAAGAGAGACACAGTTATAATTAAAGCTATGTAATTAATATATAATTAAAGCACATAATTAATACAACTCATGGGGCCATCTGACAGGCAAGCAGAATAGGTGTCTATCAAACAAAGCAAAATACCTGAACCACCTCCGTGCCCTCAATTATCTTCCTATAGTAGGAAACAGATGGGCAATTAGAACTTCCAGCAACAACATATGATCTCTCAGGGTAGGCTAGATCCCAAAACCTAAAGACAAAGAAACAAAATCAAGTTGAGATGTTCAATTTTATCAGCTTAATACAAGCTGTCTTGCTGTTATGATGAAAACGAGTGAGCCCAAACGCTACATGCTTTCTACACTTGGTGGAAGAGTGTGATGCTGAGAAATCAACATTCATATCAAGCTTACACATGAGTTATTGTTTTATTTCTCATCATGCACCGTATCAAGAATTTAAAGAAGGGTACACATTGTGTTTCAGAGAAGCAAGGAGTTTTGCACTCCTTTTGCTAAGAACCATTCTCTCAGCTCACTGATGCTTACTAATAAACACATTGTCAGCATTATTGTTTTGACTTCTTGGAGCTTACTTAGGCACTGCTTGGCAAAATTCAGTGCACCAGCAGGGGTGAAGGAGAGAGCATCAAATAAAAAAGTTCTCGGTTTTATTACCTTATTTTCATGTCTGAGCCTGCTGTCAGTAATATGGGATTACCCGATGCTGGACTACAATATATTCCATGGATGCTGTTAGGAGAAGGCTAGCAGGGAGAAGGGATATACAAAAATAAGTTATCACCACTGGCTGTTGCCATGCTTCACACAGAGAAAGCATTCTTTACCACATTCATCCATTCAGTTTCCAAACCTTTCTGACAAATGCCAAATTACTTTAATCTCAGTATATTATTAAGCTAAATTGCTTCCTTACATTTCACAGAGCAATGCAACAGATTTAACCCTCCGTAATGCTTTTTTGGAATCTTGGAAATGACGTTCTCAATGATGGCAAATGAGAGAGATTATTTCTAAAAGAATTATGCAAGCAAATCATGCTTTTCAGCATGATTTATGCTATGAAGCCATTAAGGGGCAGACATACAACAGAAAACTAGCTTGAATCCTTGCATGCAAAGTGCATCACCAAAATCAACTTGACCTGCAGCCTTTCTGACACGTACAAGTTCAAGTTTAGATAGATTCCAGATCTGCATCAACAACATTTATCGAAGTAGCTGTGGTTATTTTTGTGCATGTGTTTGTGTTTTAAGATTGCTCCTTCCCCAACTAACTCTCTGGAGAAGCGCAACTTCATGCTTTAAACTAGCAGTTAAGTGTAGTAGTGGCACTATATCAGAGAAACAATGTGCAAAAGAGCAGATGCTTACAGGAGTATACACAATCCCAGAAACAGCAAGTAAAAGTAACTACAAGATGCCACACCATGAATTTTGCCTTTGCCCTAATCTTTACGGGCTTGACCAGCTCACTGGTTTTCCAAGAACGTGACTGGATATAGCAAGTGAGTGTTACAACTACATTCCACAGATAGTGGAAGATACCAATGAAGATTCAGGTTACACTGCTGTTCTACACAATGGATTTCATTTTGACAGCAAAACAATTACGGTGCCAAAATAAATCCCAGGGGAAGCTCTTGGTGCCAAACTGGCATGGCCATGGAGATGGGTAACTGTACTGATGCACAGCACGGAGTCCGAGGTCGTTGTAGCCCCCGCCACACAGCAGAAACTGGAAAAGAAAGAGACCAGACCTGCAGTTCTGAAAGAGGCGGTGCACTGCTGGCCCACAAAGTGAAGCGTCGATCGCCAGTTTCCATATCCCACATGGAGACTTCATTATTGCCTTGAACAGCTACAGGAAAGACATTGCCAATGCAAAAAATATGAAATTGGTTGGTTGGCTTTTTGCTACCTGTTCTACTGACGTGACATAGAGGGTATGACATAGAGACACTTTCCACTTGCTCTCTGCAGTGTCTGTGTTAGTCTTGCTTTAGCAGCAAAGCCATGCACGTGTTTGGTTTGGTTTACTGCTTGGAAGCAGCTTCACTATAGTTAAAAGTGTCTAATTTAAGAGAGTTTAAATGAAACCTGCTTTAATCTCCAACCCTTTTAAAAAGGTATTAAAACCTCACTTTCCTCACTAGATAACTTCTCCTCCTTCTTTGAGAAGGATGGATGGCCTGTTCAGCAGGGACTTTGGAGATCACCCCCGGGCAGGTAAGGCAGCAATCCCAAGTCCCAGAGTTCAGTAGCTACAGTGATGTTCTGCCCCATTTGTAGTGTGGACTGGCAAAGAATTCTGTTCAAGGGATTGCCTGGCAGCAACCTAGCAGGTAAGGACTTTTTTATAATATTCCAGAGTGATTCACTTTGTCACTCATTTTATTCTTTAGCAGGGAGGAAAAAAACTAGAAAGCACAGAGAAGCTTGCTTTATTTGTATGGTTTTTCAAGAAATTTGTTTTTTCTCCCAGGGTGGTTAATAACTAAAATAAGAAGTGATGCCTAAGTAGCAAGTAAAATATGAAACTCAAATTACTCTCATTTGAGAGCAACTTTATCAATTTTACTGTTGTAGGATTAGTTTAAGCTACTCATCCATTTCCAAATGTGTTCCTGACACAAACACTTAAAAGTATATGACAGCGCTACACACAGTGAGGAAGAAGCAGATGTGAGCATACCAGATGAAGAATCTTGGGGAGATTTTCAAAAGCTCTAACCCATGCCACAGCTGTGTTAGATTCAAGTGGGAATTGGGACGGGACAACCTTTCAGTTTCTGCCCTACAGAGGCACTGAAGGCAGTGGCAGGATTCCCATCAACTTCAATGTATGTCATGAGTTTGGGTTATATCTTTTATAATATTTTGTCCTTAAAAACTGATGTGGTAGACAGCACACAGGGAGGGATCCCTATGAGAGTTGTAATATTCAGAAGATGAGAACTGTAAAGGCTGTCAGTCGTTTTCATAATAGCTTAACTCTACTTCTCCCCCCCTCTTTAATTTCAGAAAGAGACAAGAAGAGCACAGTGGCAGAAGACAAGTATGAACCTTCCCTTTTTCCTCTCTGCAAGCAAAGCATAAGAAAAACTGCAAGGAAGAAAAACAAAACAAAACAAAAACTCCCCCCAGGGCTTGAAGCAGAAGCTGAAACTCCTTTAATCACAACCTCTGGCCACTCTTTTACCTGCAATTACCCAGGACTGATAGACAGGATGCATGAGCAGGCGTCTGATTCGGGCCTTGGAAGGATGAGAATGGCTGGAGATGGGTAACTGAAACCTCATGTCCCAGCACGCCATGGTACCATTGCTTGTTCCTGGTGAGAGAAAGCTCCCCATAGTCAGAGGAATAAAATGTGAGGTTTTGCCCATATCCCTGTGCTCTGTTCCTAGGGAGATGGACTTCAGCCTCAAGTACTTAGAGGGCAGAAGAACTTCCACAAATAAATCAGGAGATGTTTCTCTCCTCTTGTTTGAGAAAGGCATGTTCTAATCAAGTTAGATCAAGCAAAAGCTTGAGCTATAGTTACTGTAAAGGAAAACCAGAAGTAGTGGGAGGAGAAGGTAAGAAGAAACACGGGCTTACCAATACACAGCCAGCACTGGTGTATGTCCACAGCAAATGAAGTTATGAGGCCTAACTTCAAGTCATGTTTCAGTGTCCAAGCGTTGCTGCTAGATCGCAAATCCCATCCAACCAGAGATCCATTAACTGTAGCGTAAGCCAGTACTGACTGGGCTCCTGAATTGAAGTGATGCATATCTACCACACAGCCATCATCCTTCAGATCCAAGGACCTGGGTTAAAAGAATAAACTAATTTAGAAGCAGATATGACTCCCTCCAAGTTTAAGACTCCTTCCAATAGCTAAAGCTGAGCAGCATTTTCTTCATGTCACTTCTCAACGCACGTGCTAGAAAGATCTTTCCAATTTTAGTGTAACAGATGCTTATGCTTTCTCAAATCTCTCTGCCAACAAGACCTGCAAATCTTCTACAGCCTAGTAAAACGCTGTCAGCAGCAATGTGCAAACAAACATACTTCTGTGCCCTGGGTCTCTCAGTGTGCTTGGTATTTCTCTCCCATTCATGCTCCATGTTTATCAGATATTCATCTACCCAGAGTGTATGGGCGGGAACACCTCTCTCCATGTTATACTGCCAGCACTTACTGCATGGACACCTCCTTCAGGCACAAATGCAGAGTATGCCAAAAGGGAAAATCTGCTTTGTAGTTTCCATCTCCATTAGATTTGGCTTATTTAATTTCTGAACTTAATCCCAAATAAGAGAGGACATTTATACCGATACCTTACTTTTACTTTGGACAGAAAAGAGGTCTTTGAGATGGCTGCTAGATTTGCTGGGGCCTGGACACATCCCTCACTCAAGCTGGAAGAATAAGCTGTTGAATCAGTGCCAAATATTAAAAAACTGCTTATATGGAGAAAGAGCTAAACCATCCCCAATTACTCCCCTACAGAATATCCCATCCCCCATATCTTTGCCACCTTACTCACATTAAAAGCCTGGGAGTAAAAATTGCAGGCCTGAGGCCAAATGATATGTAGATTTGTAAATGTTTATCTAACGACCTGTAAAAGAACCTCCAAAATTATAAGTATTAACATCATAACAGAGATAGTAAGAAACTACCAATCCCAGCACATAAATAAAAAAACCTCAAGAACTGGTCAGACTGACTCTTTCAAGTGCAGTGACAGAGGAGGCACCATTAACCAAGAGCCATGAATTCTCAGCCCTGCACGGTGCCTTTCAACCCTTCTTTATGAAGCAGCATAAGATCATGGATTACAGCCTTCCAGTACAGCCTGGGCACAGCCAGCAGGAAGCCTAGAGCAAATCAAGGGATCTAATCGAGGAACATACTAAGAGCTTGAGCTCTGCCGTGAGATTTAACTGCTCTAAGTACATACCTGCTTTGTATCGGATGAATTTTAGGAGATTTAGGGAGCTTTGAAGCTTCAATACCAAGAAGCTGGATGGCACCATTATCCGAAGCTATAGCCAAGTAATGTGAGCCTTGGCAGAATGTAAGTGTCTTTACATGTCCTCCAATCCGAGAGTATGTCAAAATTGATCTAAAGAGTAGAGAGAGGAGTAGAGGAAGAAAAAAGAGGAATTTTTTTTTTTTATGGCAAGTTAAAAAAAAAATTATTTCTCTCAAACACCTACTTAAAAACAATGACTCTTGAGAGAGCTCTCAAAATAACATTTTCTAACTGTTCCAAAATCAGAAAGAAACATAGCCTAAGATGCCTCTGCAAGCTTAACTCCTCACCTTTGGGCCTCTAGGTTATGAAGTCTCCAACTGCAGATGCACACGTTTGTCTACCAATAATCTAACCTAGATCTGTATGATAGTAGCATACTCCAGTCACTGTTATTTAACTGACACTGCAGTCCACAATACTTTTTTTGAAGTATTTTGAGACAGACATCCTTGTGTCCCAAAGCTCTCTCTCACAGGACCATACCACCCATGTTTCAAGCAACAATACAGCTTTCCTGCATCAAGTATCAGTGGATGAGACAGTTAAACATGAAGCTAATTTGTTCCAAAAACCTCAGATGGCTTTAAACAGCAGCACCAGAATTTATTTATGTCTGTATAGAAATGAAATCAAAAAGGCTGTAATTACTACAACTGCTAAGCAGTCCCTTTGCATTTGCAAGCAATATTTTTTCTTTTATTAACTAATTGAAACAGCAATCTCATATTGTTGCACGCAAAGAGGAACACCAGTATATTTAACTATTGAAATCTCTAGCACACCCACAAGTGATTCATATTTTGCTCCCTGCTCTAATTTATTTTGCACTCTAAAACAGCAGCCCCAAAACTCCTATGAGTTTTAAATCTACCTGGTTGTAGTAGTCTTTCCTTCCATTTTTTGGCTGTTCCAGATTTTCACCGTACCATCATTTGAGCAAGTGGCAAAAATGGAGTGTTCATCAGAGACGCGGATGCGGTTCACCGCAGACTTGTGTTCATGAAGGTGAGCTACCAACAATCCCTTGGGCCGCCATCCTGCAGGGAAAGAAAAACCCATAAAGTCTGGTGTTGATTTCATAACTTAATAGGAACATGAAGATCCCCCGATCCCATCCACCAACAGCTGTATTGGGATATAATCATTACAGCTGCAAAGCACAAAAGGCACTGAGAACACAGAGCTAACATATTTTAAAGACAAAAGCCTGTTTGCCCAATTCCAAACTAAACCCTATTGGCAGATCTGGGTAAGAGTTTTCTTTTAGATGGGTTCCACGTACATTCAATGAAATGACAAAGAGCTTTTCTTAGACTTTGTAGAAATACTAGTGTACAGTTCTCCTGATAGCAGCCTTTGCAGACTGCTGTGCTGCAAATGCCAATCCCATAAAGGCCCAAAATGCACGTAACAAGCGTCTTTTGAACAGACTTAAGTTCCTGGGTTGTCTGCAGAGGGCAAGCGAGAGGCTCAGTGGTGTGCTACATTCTAATTTGCAAGCCTTATGTACCTAATGACATGAAATAACAGCTCTTCTAAATCCCATAGAAAATTTATTCCAGAACTTCAAAAATAAATTGAGGAGTTGAGCTGCCACACAGTAACTCTTGCCAAGAAATTGCCAACATTTGTGTTATGTTTCCTCCTCTGAAACAAGCAATGCAGAAATATCTGGCTGCACTTCTAACATGCATCTACTATAGTGAAGGATTAACAGCAGATAAGGATAATGAAAGACAGACCACAGCAAATCTCAGAATAAGACAAACTTAAAATATGAACATTTTGCTGGCACTCACTCGTGTGGCAGAGCACGTCAGCTGGGACATGTATTTGGGGACATGTTATTTCATAGGTTGTAAAACTCTTTAGAAGTCATACACATGGCTTAGCCAAGCTCAGTCCAAGTTAGCTATGTACAAATGTTGTCTGGTTGGACTACTTTCCTGATGATTTTCTAGTACTTTCCTTAAATTGACAGGGTAGCTGTATAAGACCAGGCGTGTGCATTGATGCTAGATTTACCAAAAGATTTAGCATCACCGTGTTGATTACTGTAAGCCTAGCTGGTACAGATCCTGCTTCCAACACCTGGAGTTTAAGTATGTGAACAGCCATTAGTAAAGGACAGTCAGGAATCTCCATACGAGATGACCAGCAACATGTCCATGGTGTGGAGAACACCAGCAGAAAACACTGAGAACTAGTCTGTGTAAATCCCAATCTCAGTCTGGAGCTTCAAAATTTAAATTGGGGCCGTAGGAAGGTGACTGCAATTCAATACCATGTGTTTTCTCCCAGAACGGCTGCCAGAGCCCTAATTATCAAAACCTGGGTGTTGGTCCTTTCTGGTAAAGAAAAGGGAACAAGAGGTAAAAATGTCTCTCCTTTCCCTCTGAAAATATGGGAACACACACCTTCTCTTTGTGGCTGGGCACTGTGTTGCTGTCACTACTGCTGGGGGGGCAGGCTCCTTTGTAAACAAGGGCAGATTGCGTGCCACTGGGTCAGAAAACCTGGCCAACAGAGGTTACAACGCTCACAGGATGGTTGAAAATCTGGAGCCACCCCAGGCAAAATACCCAATCTCTTACCTCCCAGCGCAGCGTTTCTCCCCTTGCCCAAAGCAAGCTACAGGCTGTTACAGGATGGCAAGTCGTGTGCCATACACTGGAACAAGGCACAAGGCCTGGACTTCACACCAGTGGTTTGGGTCTGTTATTGCGAAGGTAAAGAACTTCCTTCTTTTCTAAGTCATGCAGATATTTTGCCAAATAGGTGTTCTACGTAGTAAGCGTATTTCCTAAACCAATAATTTCCTCTTTTCTTCATCTTTTGCATTTTTCCTTGAGATGATGATGTTTTGCCTCAAGTTATATGTATGTTTTTTTGCACAATAACCCCGGTGGCCTGTGATTTACCTGGAGGTGGGGGCTTGCTCTCCCACTCGGCATTCTCCATCATCTGTTTGGCCAGTCTCTCTGCATTACACTGCTCTCGCTTCTGCTGGATCAGCTGCTGAAGTTCAGTTTTGCAAGTGGTGATGCGTAACTGGTGTGCAGATGGGGATGCTGAACTGCTCAGTACCTGTATGGTGGGTTTCCTGGGCTGAACGACCATTCCATCAGATGTCTGTAAGAGGTAAGCACTTAAAAATATATGCCTTACGTTCTATACACAGATAAATCCTGCTCTTAGGATTACTGGGTTCACACTGAAAAGTGGAAAAATCTTTTTTATTGAATTAATTAGCAATGAATTAGCATTCAAAAAAAATCATGCTTGCATGAAAACAATTAAAAATAGTGAAAATTATTATTTATAGAAAAGCTAACCATTCACTTATTCTACCCTGCTTGCCTAGTCTGTTCTGTATTCTATTTGTAGAAACTGTAATGTGCCGTGCACACGTTTCTTAATGGGATTGTTACAGCAGCAGTTATTGCTCTCAAGACTGAATGAATTACAGGTTAGCTCTTGAATGATTATTTGTTTACATTGGGCTTTAAAATAAAAGCCTAAAGTGTTTCCCTCTTTCTTCAGAGTGGACACATTTAAAGCTAGCAGAAGTTAACCGCCCACTAGAAACAGAATAGAAAGAAGTGTTCAGAGTCAAGAGGTGCCTGCACAGCCTGCAGGGCTCCCACCCATCCCTCTGTAGCTGGTACTAAGTATTACAGGTGTGGGGTGTCTAAATGCAGCTATGACATGATACACCAGTTCCACATTGGCATCATGACATCTCTTCTCTTCCTCACAACACATATCAGGGCATGCAATTTGAGGAAAAGTCTCCCCTGCCAGAACAGCTTATCTAATAATTGGCTAATCCATAAAGCCCCATCTCTTCATGCAGATCAGCTATTTGTTAGTGAAGCTCTTCTGTTCAAGAGACTAAACTCACTTCCATCCTCTCTCAATCCCTAGTTTAAAAATAAGAACTTCAAAGTCAGCTACTCTGCTGGAGAAGGCACCGGGGAATAGCACCAGTGTAAAATAACCTCCAAACAAAACAAGAACGCCACATCCCTATGGTCCCACTTGGCTTGAAAACAATCAAATAATTTCAGTTTAAGATGCAAAGATAGTATTTTTCAGCAATACCTGTGGGGAGGATGACAGAGTGGCACAAATGCCAGCTGAGGACTCTGAACGAAGAGGTTTCCCAGCCTGGATAGCTTCAGGATCATTCGTTTGCCCATGTCCTTTGGGTATTGGCTGGGAGATGTTAGTTGGTTCCAGGGACCCAAACATGCTTTTCCACTCTTCATTTACATTTGAATCTTGCTTTACATGTTTTCTAGCTATAAGTGATCAGGAGGGAGGAGGGAGAGGGAGAGAAAAAAAACAAAACACCCATAGTCATGACAAGGTTCCCTCAGGCTGGTCGTTATTTTCAGACAACATGGAGCCCAATGTTTACATGCCAATTTATAATTCATATAGTTAATAGAGAAAACCCTACTGCTAGGTTGTTTGAGCCAGCTGACAGGGATTGATGAGGCAAACAGAACACAGGTGGCCGGTGCTCTGTTCACCCTACTTAATCCTACAGTTGACTCATGCAATAAATCATTCCAGCATAGGAAGGTTTTGCATCTAGAAGTTTGGAGGATTAAACTGCACATGATATTTTTTTCTTATGCAAGTTACTCTATTACTGGCATAAGACAGAGATAAACTTGTAATAGCACAGTGTGCAAATCACGGTCGGTGTCAAATACAATCAGTTTTCCATCCCAATTGCCACATCACCTGTGGATTCAAGAATGTTATCTGTAAATAGGAAATGTATTTATTTTCAGCAAGTGAAATAAAACATGGGACAAATTACATGTGGACAAAGTCAGTGAAGAAGTTTAAGGCTTGAAGACTGTGCAGGTGACAGTTCTGGGTGAAGTCAAACAGTTCAAATACAGACTTCATATACTAACTTTTAAATCCTGTCCGCTCCTGACTCCACAGGATGCAAAAAACTGAAAAGTCCTGTACTTATGTACTTTCCTTTAAAATGATATGCAAAATATTTTCAGTCTAGCATCCGATAAGATAGATCGATATTCTGATAGATATTCTGATAGATAGTAGAAATGTAGCCTTCATAATTTACACTGTTACCCTGGGTCACTAGAGTCCTCTTTAACAACCTGTGCGTATTACTACGGCAGATGCAGTCAAACTGATTTAAATACTCTCAGGGGTAAAATAGCCCCATCTTTCACTGATCCAGAGAGCATTCCAGAACCTCACATTTCAAATAGTAGCAGTAATTGTCTTATTGCAAACTCAGTGAGGTGGTGATAGTTATGTAGCCTGAATTACTGAGAACACTGGCTAAGTAAATTAAAGACTTAATTCTCTGACCCTGAAAGAAAGGCTATACTTTATCTATACAGACGACAAAATATACCAACCACGTTTGTCATCAGGCTCCTGCTTTGTTTTAACAAGATCCACTTGTCTCCCAGTTATTCCCAGAGCTGACAAGTCAATCACCCCCTTCTGACTGCTGTCATGTAGGTGGCTTTGATCCACTATATTGGCTTTAGCTTTATTAGATTTTAACATAAAGTCCTTCAGTGCTAACAGCTTATCTTCTTCTTCCTCAGTCATCCCCTATAGAATAAAAGAAAAGATATTATTATTTACTTTTGACCAAGAACATGCATCACGGCATGAAAACGTAAGAAGCAGTGAGATTAGTGACCGGCTCGGAAGCAGAAGGATAGCACACATCCCCAGAACTCAAGACATCAATCTATCACTCATACGAGACTTTGGGTAAGCTGCTGTAGTATAAGAATATTCTTCCTCCTCAGGAACAGGGTAGGAATACTGAAAGGGCAGAATAGCATTTTAACACTGGATCACTGTCTGGTGCAATCTGTTTTGTTGCCACTTAGGCCATGCCTATAGGAAAACAAAGGAGAAAAAAAACAAACAAACTTGAAACCCCCCACATACTCAGCTGCAGTCCTGCCTCTTCCCAGTTCTCACTACTTTTGTGTGGGTGATTCTTAGTGTTCCCCTCTTCACACACAAGCCTCAACACTTTCCAGCTCCCTTTGGCTTCTGCACTATTACTTGCATGTCTATCCTTCAACAAATGCATACTCTTCTCTCCAACACAATATACAACACGTACAGTGATACCAGCACAGACGTGTCAGAAATCTGAGACATACAACTGAAGTCTTTAAAATGGGGACATATTTGGGAAATCCAAACGTAAGGTTGCCCTATTTCTGGCAGATCTTTTCAGAATCTTCCTTAACTTCTGAACTCTTTGTCCTACAAGCATATACTGAAAACAAGTTAATGGTTTGCAGGATGAGAACCTCAGACTGGGAGTCCCTCAGAGCAGCCACTGCAAGGTTAGGGTCTGTGGAGACACACGGAGCCCAAGAGTCTCAAGCCTGACTTTCAAAGTACAAATAAAAACCAATCACTTGTGAAAGTAGCTTCTTCAACAGCTGTGCAATGGCAGGGTCCTCGGGGGGCGGGCAGTCAGGGAGAACACCATTCCTCTTCTTCTGACGCATCTGAAGGTGTCGGAAGAGGCTTGTGATATCCTTTGATCTTAAGACATAATCAAAAATGGAACGGCTGACAGGCTCTTTAAGTACACTTAGCAGGACTATTTCTTTATCTATCTGCAATTCAGAAAGAGAGATCAGTCAACACAGAGGAGGATGATATCCATATAAACATGGGAAAATCTAGCGGTAAATGCAGTTATCTCATGTCTACAATGTTTGCACTTTTTTCCTAAGCTGGAAGTCAGTAATTGGACAACTGCAAATATTAATACAAAAATCAATCTCTTCCTCTGAAGGCAAGCTCTAAAAAACAGTTTCCAGCTCAGTCCTGAAGAGTTGCTTTCAAACTTACAATAGCAAAAAACCATGTAGGACTTCAAAATTATTGCATGATTATGCCAATAAACTAGATTCAACTTCTCTCCTTTCGTAAAAATAGTATCTTTCCTGTGTTGGTCACACCCAATTCTCTCCGTTTCTCTTTCTCTGTTCTCCCAGCAGTATCACAACATCTACTTGGCATTGCTAGATGGGATTAAAAATTATACATTGACATTGCAAACTTTGTCTGTCTTTGTCCTACATTTACCCTGTAAAAATACCAACTAAAAGAGCTCTTCCCTTGTGTCAGTCAGATAAACGAGTTTCCTCCTACGTATACAAGAGAATTAAGGATGTACAAGCATGTAATTAAGTAGTATTCAAAAGCATATTGGGACATTAGTAAACAGTCATAAGAAACTGATGAGTTAAGGCATAATTTAGATTCATTAACTGGGGCAATCCTTATAAAGATTGCTCATTTCTACTAAAACAGAAAAAATCCAAACAAGTTTCTGTTCTCCCAGGTGGTGGTTCAATGTCTGTGTTAGCAGGGCAGGGCTGGAATACTTGGTCTTGCAGATGAAAGCATAAAACATAGAAACATTTGTTTCACAGCCAACTTTTTATGCCTTTTATGTTCCTATAAACTAGCAAAAGGTCGCATGAGTTTGGTTGTAAACAAGGCAGAGAAGGGTTTGTTGATTTAAGGCTTTGTAAAATGTTCTGCAATTTGCAACAAACTTGAGACAACAGTGTTTCAAACATGGAAAGCAAGAGCCATTCTGTCAATGTCTGACAGACTTTGCTGCCTCTGTACTGCCTCTAAACTTAATTGGAAAAAAAATAATCTAATATTCTTGTAGGAAGGACCATGGCCAAGGCAGACTTAAGAATTATGACCAGTCAAGATATATTCATATGGATATCATTTGAAGTATTACCTGTATTATTGGTTGTGTGATAAAAGGATGGAGGTATGGCATTAGCTTGCAGTAGACATCAGCAATATTCAAATATTGTGCTACCACTGTGATAAATCCAACTGCACCATAACGTATCCAAAGATTAGGATGGCACAGGAAAGGTGCTGAAAGAAAAGTAGGCTGTTAAAATATATCATTCATATTAAAGAGAGGGGATCATCCTCTATATGGCAGCCTGTAGCGTCATTTCCTTCCCCTAGAATCACCCCCAAACTGAGCCTTCCCTCCTGCAGAGGACCAAGGTTAAAACACTCATACTGAGAAAATTATTTCATGGACTTCACTGTGCTGCTCAGCTTCCTTGCTGTTGCCAAAAGCGTATTTTTCCTATTTATTCATTTCAATCCTTAATTTTGGACTCTAAATTTGCAAAGGAGACTAATCCAAAAAATACTCAAAATCTCAACCTTATTACGGAGAATCCTCGTAACAGTGATTTATTGTTCTCTTTTTAAGTAAATACTTTATTCCTCCCTTCTTCCCCTCTCTTCCTTAAACAATCACTACTTATATTGTAAGATTACCAGGCTCAGAATTCCATCTCAATTATGTGGGTTTTAAGAAGTTGTAATCAAAGGACTATCTAGTCATAAGATATAACCACAGATCATCTGCCCTAAATTCTGAGTGCATTTGAAAAGCCATACCATCAGGAAGAAGCAGAACTACCTCTCAAAGATCAGCTGGTATTTTCTTTCCCATAAATAGCTGGTAAATCTTGGGCGTGTCTAAATTAAACTGATATGCCTGATGAGGAAGGAGAGACCAACTCTGTATTCAAGGTTCTATCAAGCTAAATGGTGTTTTATGGTGTTAGAAATAGGATGAGAAAGGATCATGTATTGTCCAGAGGACTGGATTCCCCCCTTCCTCAAAGGCTGATGGGTAAAAGTTATGTGCCTGATCACCTTCTAGGAGTAACCAGGCATTCTTCATGCCAACCTCCCATAAAGGAAGTTGGCATGAAGAACAAGGAAAGATCTTAAAGCAGAAAGTTTTTGGACTAAGTGTTGTTTGATGCTGTCCCATGCAAAATCAGAGAAGATGCTTCCAGTTTGTTCCACCAAAATTATTAGAGCTCTGAGCACTAACACAGTCCAACCAGCAATAGTTCACGAACACAATTTTGTGCAGATTCTAAAACAGAGGGTTGCATATTGGACAGATGACAGTGGGGTTTTACGTAGTATTGAGATTTCTTTTGTTATCTAGGAAAATAAGGTATCCTGCAGTATTCCAACTTACCGATATCACAAGCAAACTCATAAATATGGGGCTTTTGCAAGAGCCCCAACTGGCACATACAAGTGAGAGCATTGAGGGCTTTATAAATGACAAATTCTTCAGCATCACTGAGACCTTGCTGAAGCAGAGGCTTCAGTATTGATGAGCTTTGCCAGCCGACGTAAGCAGCAACACCTGAAACAATAAAAGAACACATAAAAAGCCAAAGTAGCACTTCCTTGCCTTTCCTCACCAAAGTTTAAAATTGCTGTCCCACAAAGACATCTCAAAACAGATTATTAGTCATTAGAAAAAAAGGAAGCTGCTTTCCATTCAAAGTTAGACCAATATTCTGAAAACTGTTTGATAAAAGCAGATCCCTGTATCCTGGTGCCTGCAGAGGTCCTTCCAGATGCCAGGCATAGATGTCAGCACACAGCTGGCCAGCAGAAGTCTGGAACAGCAAGGCAAAACCAGGAGCGCTCCGAGGGGTGGGGATGCAGTGCCTGCATTTGTACACAGAAAGGACAACCAAGCAATAACCACAGAATAGTTAAGAGTTACGAGGAACCTTAAAGATCATCTAGTTCAACCCCCCTGCCATGGGCAGGGACACCTCCCTCTAGGCCAGGTTGCTCAAAGCCCCATCCAACCTGGCCTTGAACACTTTGAGGCATGTTCCAGACTCCTGAAAAGACTGAACTGGATACTGGACTAATTATCAGCAGGGAAAGTCTGTAACATACATTCATTTAGCCATAAAAGAAAGAATCACTACTCAAAAAGGAACTTTTAGAACTGCCTTCTAAAACTCTTCCAGCCTGAAATGGCTGCAAAATTTGCCATTTAATTAACTAGTCTCAAATTATTTGCCATCATGAAGCCAACTTGACCGTAGTTTCAAAAATAAATCCAATTTGAAAATATATTTCAAAATCTTAGAGAAAGAAGCCAACATCAAAAGCAAAACAAAAGTAATTGCCTTGAAGCTGGACAAAAATGTATCAACGGCATCACAGTAAAAGAAACTGCTTCCTTTTCTTCTTCCTTTCCCACATGAAAACCAGCCACTGGCCACATGAAACTGTCATCTGGAATTGCTTGTTTGGATTACATAACCCAATCTACAGTAATTAATCTCTGGCAACGGTCAGGGAGATGGACCTTGTTGGATTTCTGATCTTTACCTTTACATCCATCAAGCTGGCATTCCCTCTCACAAACTGAGCAAGTCCTCTGATCATTCTCAAGAGAAAAAGATGTGGTTTTCCATTGAATAGCTCAGGCTTCTTGTCGCTATTGTCGTATGTGGTACACAGCATAGACTGTAACTGGCTCTGCTTCTAACCCAGTTACTTGGGATTGATAAATACCAGAAAATTCAATGTCTTCTCATCAGAATCAAGATTAGACGTAAAATTACTTCATCACTTTTACTCTATTAGGTTAACAATCAATATACTTGTTCATGGATTAATGCTGTGCTTTGCAACCAGTTGCTAAATGGAAGAGAGGAAGAAGGGAGAAATAGCCCCGGTAAGAGAGATCCCCTCGGTGCCGCTGTTACAGAAGGGCATCTGCGCGCAGCCACAGGCAGCAGGGCCTGCACATAGTTAAAGATGAGATAGAGAGCAAAGTTTTAAAGACAGCAAACAGCTTTAAGTAAAATAGTATAAAATAGTGCAAAATAAAAATATAAATTTTGAACTTTATCTGAATTCTTATGTGGAGGTTTTGAACAAATACTGGGGGAGGAGGAGGAGGAGTTAAAAATACAGGTGACACATCTTGACCTTTACATTTAATTGCCTCATGTATCTCTACGTGCCAGGACACTGTGACCATGCTTTAGCTACCCCATTGCTCCTTCTAACAAATTCTGACAAGCTATTAGCATCTCATCTTTTCAGGGTTTGCCAGCATAGCATTTTGTGGCTTCTAGTCATAATGGAACATGTGCCTACCATCATGGCCCTGCTGGACATTTGGTCACGCTCTTTTTTATTTGCCATACACCTGAAGTACCATTTTTCTCCCCAGGTGCTGCAATGGGAAAGTTTTCTTGAGCGCCCACTCTCAGCAATAGTCATGTGCAATAATTTCCAACATACGGGGAACATTAGCTATACTTAACAGCTGATGTCATCAATGGTAAGATTTTTTTAAATTGTTATTACGTTTTCTGAGCTGACAGGAATCTTTAAGTGAGGTTTAAGGCACTAAAAATTTTTTTCAAATTACAATTTTTGCCTATATCGATGCATAGTTTTCATCACATGAACAGGTTGACTGAAATTAAGGGGACCATGCACAGATGTGAAGTGATGCATCTACTGGAGAGCTTGCAGAAATCTTACCATTTACTTGTCACAATTTAGTTTTTTGAGTTAGTGGCTTTAGCAAAGACACACAAAAAAAAGGTATTTAAAGTTTATTTTTTATCTTAATCTAACCTAGACTTAAATGCCTCAGTCTCATTTGTATTCAATATTTAGACTGAAAGAAAAATATATTTGTATTTACATTGTTTCGTCTTCCCTCCCTAAAGAAACATTTACACCCAATAACTCAGCAAAGTCTTTTCCTATAAATTATAGAAAACTTTATAAGAAAGGACTTTTATATGACAGTTAACTGTTTCCAGGATATGCAAAAATGAATTTATTTACATTATCTCTCTACTCTGTTTGGCTGAAACCAAACACTTACCAACAATGCTGTCAAAGAAAGCTCCTCGGAGATGCCAATCATTCTTATCATTTAAGAAAGTGATCATATGAGACAGAAGAACGTCGTTGGCTTTCTGACGTCCAAAAAAGACACAGAGACGTGTTATTCCATTTTCCATCAGCGTTTGTTTCACGATATTCTCCGGGTCACTTAGCAAAGTCACAACTTTCTGCTGGACCATTTCATGCAAGGCTTGCAACTCTGCAAAAGACAGCAGGATGAGCATTTGGGTTGGAGAGAAACAGAATGTGCAGGTGTAGTATCTGCTGCTAAAGGAGTTACGCTGATAGGTCATCCTGAAGAACAACCAACTCAATATGATGGGCAACACAACAGAACTTCAACAGTTCCAACAACTGGTTTACCAAAGACTTCAGACTACGCCTGAGGTGGTGGCAAAGCCAAGGAGTATAGAAATATAAGACATTCTTCCCAGATCGATATATTCTAAAATTGTCATAACTTCAACTAAGATGATCCAGCTCATGTAATTTTTATATATATGTGTGTGTATATATTTATATGTGCTCACTGAATATCAGCAGTTACCCTAACAACACCAACAAAAAATCTGAAGGCGATCTTGCCCATGGCTTCTACTCCATGATGCAACTAAAAAAAAATATTTCTGTTAAATGGAAATAACAGAATTGTTAATGTGCTGGCTATTATTGAAAGCTGTAGAAGGGAGGTTCTCAAACAAGTAGTACAAAAATTTCAGCTATTGCTGTCCCAGCTTTGGCAGGGCTGATTACCATTTCCCTGCAGCCAAAAGACCAGCTAATTTGCTTTCTATCGTGACTCTGTCAGTCACATGAAAAAGTTGCCTTCTGGGTTCAAACTTCTCTTGCTTGGTTTCTGAAAAGGTAAAAGAATAGAACTATTCAAACTTCTTTTTTCCTTGTGTTAATTCTTTCATCTCCAAGCTACTTTGAGGGGACAGTATATCTTAGAAATACAGCCCGTACAATGGGGCTTCCTCTCTCACTCCTCAGCAATTCTGAGCACCCTATGCCTTATGTGAAGGAATCTGAAAGTGATTTTTTTTTATGTTTGGTTTTTGTAAGGTGTGTTGTTTTTTTTTTTCAAGTATCATCCTGCAACTAGTTAAGAGATAACTGAAACATGCCTTTTTCCCTACCAAAGGGCATATGTGTGGGATGTTTACCAATTATGATTAGTCATAGAGCAATCTATTTAGCCCAAATGAGAAATCACCATTTTTAACTACAAAGTCTTCAAGACTTGCCTGGCATCATTCTGGAAACCTATGCATCACTAAAAGGCACTGGGCTTGGCACACAGGTCACTTCTAACCATCCCTTCTTCCCAAGGGGAAGAAAGAGAAAAGACATTCTTAGGGTGTTATATCATTGCCTGTGCTACAGTTACAGTAGCACAGATAACGGCATCCATACATTCAGCATCTTCAGGCAAAAAGATAGACAAGAATTGCCAGGCATAGGAACTGAAAAGGAAGAACAACTGAAAAATACAGTATGATGACTATGACAGAATTTGACTGTTTTTCACAGCTAATGCTGCCTGCCACCTCAATGGAAGTGGTGTTCAGAATACAGCGATGTTTTCACTGCTGACTTGTTTAGGGGAGTCTTGAGTGAAGCCAGCATCACAGTCAAATACCTTGAAAACTTTTGGAGAAGAAAAGCATGCTCATTGATACACTTTTTTTGTCTTTTTTAATGTTCAGAACAGGCACCTATTTCTGCATGAAGCTGTAACGCACAGGCTTTGATACTGGTTGAGACAAAGCATTCTTCCCATTTAATAAAGGAAAGGAAGGCTAAACTTCTAAGAGATGAGGAAGATCAGAGCTAAGTAGGAGTTTTGGCCCATGATTTGCTATTATAAACAGGCAAGGTAAGTAGAAGTGACATTACCTGTGTCATAGTTATCACTAGGGTGAGATGTTTCATCCATTTCTTCACCATTTGGTTCATTTTCCATATTCAGATTTTTCAGCTGTACTAACTCCAGAAACCTCAGAGCTGTTTCTGCCAACAACGCTATGTTTTCTGCAAAGGAAAACATTTTGATTAAGAATTGTTCTACTTTGCCAATTTACATCAGTCTGATGATTCCCTGATGAGATACTATAACTACGGACAGTACCAGTCACAATGGGCAAATGAGGTTGAAATTACACAACGTGCTCTGGTCAGACCCCTTCTATTGACCCTGACCCCAGCAAAGCTACCAAATACAGCAAATCATAGGGTACTTTTGTCATATAAACAAGTGGAAAAATCGTAAGGATATCAAGTGTAGCAAGGACTAATTTCAGTCTTCTAGAACTAGCCCTAAATACCAACTAATCTCAGACTAATGACTAAATAACTTGATAGAACTTAAAGGCCAGTTGACCTGAATTAACTAACATGTCCACGTGGCAGACTGCAACAAAACAACCATGACAAACCACCAGGCCAGGATATGTATCCTAGGGAATAACAACAGGGTTACCCTTGAGGGCTGGATTCCACTTTTAGAACATTAGCCCCTGTATCTATCCACGCGATTTGGCACCGTCCTGCACTGTTTGGAAACTGCTGAAGCAACTCAGGCTACATTATATGGGTCAGGCCACTGCTGGCACTGGAATAATCCCGTCGAGGCAGAAGTCCCACTTAAGTGGCCATTCTGAGCGTCATCCAAGACAAGAGCAGCGTGCCAACAGAGCCTGTCCACATCTCACATCAAAAAAGTGGTGACAAAAAAGGCACCAGTCTGCCCACTTCCAAAAAGTGTGCTATAGTAACACAAGTTCACTCAGGTGTCAGACTGCCCTTCATTATATATCCTTATTTACTTGAATTTTAAATTGCTTTCTTAAAAGAAAAGCTACTTGAAATTAGGGTGACTTAATCAGATTTAACCATCTATAGTTCGAATAACTTTTTTAAGTTTCAGAAAATGTTAGCTCTACTCAGTTTGAAAATAAACCACCGAACACAGAGAGCACCTCTGCATAAGCAGATGCAACTGGACTCTCGGGGTACTCAGACCATTGCCTTTTTGCACCTGCAGAACAGGAGAAATGTGGAAGATCAAGGTGACCAAAAGCAATTGGTTCTATTCATTAACTGTACATTACCTTCAATAATTAGTTCTAACAGTTTACTCAGTAAACAAAAGAAAAACATAATCTGAGACATTTTCAACCAAATTCTGCATTTATAACTTAAAAAAAAAAACCAACCCGAAATGACACACTTAAAAATATCCTAATCATAGGAAATAAGGGTACATAGTAAATAGCAAATATGGGCACAAATACAAAGCTTATTCCTGAACCAGGCAGAACTCGTATATCTGAATAACGTATGAAGAAAATGCCTGCTATGGTCTAAGCCAGTCTATTACATAGCAAATAAAGTCATTTCAGGCCCTGAATAGCAACTTCCATTTTGTGGGAAAATAACTGAAGCGTAGCAACACACCGATGCTTTAAGTTAGTTTCACATTTATTCAGTTCAGTCAGGCCACTCTAAGCAAACAGTCTGAGCTAATGAAATGTCAATTAAGATAAATTAATAAAAGCAGCAAGGGGTGGGGGCACTCTCAGAAAGCTCTGTTCACACACTTCAGTACACAAAGATGTACTGAAGTTTTCTTTGTTCTGCCCTTGCTTATGCAGGGAATAAAGCCAGGGCTGCTTCCCTGAGCGTGGGGCTCTGCATCCTGACCCCTGACCTTAGCTGTGGGCAGAGCTGCTGTGTGCTACGGCCAGACCCCAGCCCAGAGCACGCGTACGCTTTCTGCAAGTTGCTTTTACATGCAGAACTACAGAGAAGAATTAATGTTTGGTTTTTTTTAAAGAGTTAATTCATCTAGCAGAGAGTAAACATGTTTTGTCAACTATTAAAAATGCAATTATTTACTTTGAGTACATACCTACACTGGAAACTCATCTGTTAGTGTAAGTCAACTCATTAATTATTAAGTTGCTGCCACTACCTGCACCAGTTAGCTTAAGTGAATACAGGTGTCTTTACCTGCAGTCATTTCTGAGACTTCTGGGGAGATTTACTGAAACAGCAAGCTACGTGATGATTTTAAGCAGAGGAAAAAACAATTAAGGAAATACAGAAAAGCCCAAGACTAGGAGTTTTGACTGGATTTCCTCTTACCAGCATACGCAAGTCTGACGATGGTGGCTTCATCCTGGGCCAAGTGCGCAATGCCTGGCAGAATGTATTCTGGGTAAATGTTAATATCATTGCGTGGCACCTCTTTGACGAGAGCAAGAACTTTAGTTAGTGTCCTCACAGATTCTGCCCTCACCCTGGGCACAGAGTCGTTGCTGAAATGTAACAGATAAGGAGTAATACGATCCAGAAGAATCTCTACACTTAATCTTGGTGCTAAATGAAGAATCAGTTCCAAAGCGGCCAGTTTTGAATCACAGTATTTGAGAGTCTGTAAACAGGAAGTTATCACAGACACTAGAATAACCAGCCCATTCTCTTTTGTCTCTCCCTCGGCCTTCTCTGTGCGATCATGCCCACAGAGATTGTGAATGATGTTGTCCAGATCTTTACGTATGACCAATATACGCTCATCTGCCGATACAAACGTTTCCTTGGCAAACTGGGCCATGTAAGGCTGAAGGAAAGTGTAAAATATTTCAGGAAATGCATTGTTACGTTGCTGTTTCAAATAATCTTCAGCTGCTAAACGTTTATCTGGCTCGCGATGGACCATCTGAGTGACCTTGAGAAAGGCAGAAGTAGGAGGGAGCGGGAGAGAAAGATTAAAGGTTTAGACATTTGCAATACAAAAAAAAAAAACCCACCCCAAATCCAAACAATAAGCAATTCGTCACCAAAGTAGGTGAAAAAAACTACAAACAGACCACACAAATGGTTCTAATGCTGCAGTCCATCCTTACCAGTTCTCTGATACTGCGGTCTTCAATTTTGTTTAGGACTTGATCAGGGGAAAAGAGGCCATTTCTGTAAGCCAAAAGCTGAGATAGATCAAACAAGGGTACGCCTTCTGTGAAGAGCTCTGCTATTACACAGCCTGGGGAACAAAAACAACCACAAGGAAAAAATAGTCAAACATGTCAGAGGATTATAAACAGATACTTTAACTTTGCTTCCTATATGCAGAAAAGAACAAACTCTGTGCAACTCTTAGCTCGATTAAAAATAAGGCAAATGAGTTGCCAAATTAACTCATGGAAAGGAGATAGCATCCCGAGCGCCAAAAACTGGGTTTTACACTTGTTCCCTGAAGTATCTCCCAGTATTTTATGTCAAACATGCCAACAGCAGAGGAGTTTGGAATTAGGAAACATGAGGCAGTGACTTCGGCCACCTGCCAGCTGGAAAATACACCACCAGAAAAGGAACCCACACCACAGTCACGTGGAAGAAAAGTGCCACTAAGTCTGCATGGATCAGGCAGTGGGTCAAAACTAAGCACCCCTTTTACAGAAAGTAAAGAAATCACCTCTACTTCCACAGTGATGCTGCGAGACAGCATATATTCAGTCACACAAGCTCATAAGCACAGTGAGAAATAATCACTGCTAAGCACAGCCCCCCCCGTGTTGTGTACATGACACACATTCTCTTCAAAGGTCCCACTCCTGCAGTTTGCTCCCAAGGGTGAGCATCTTGCTTTATCAGTGGAGCGTCCTGCAAGTTTGGCCATAAGAGCAGCTTGTAAAATGAAGTAACCATTACCTTTAAATTCAGATTTTCAATCACTTTAAGAAAAAAAAAAAAAAAAAAAAAGGCCAGACTTATGGTTTTCAAACTGCTCAAGATAAGCCCAAGACTCAAGACAGGCTCCCACAGTCGGACTCCATCAAGTATTTGTGAGTGGGACTACAACAGGCACTCAGTTAGTTATCCAACTTCCTGCTTGTGGGGAAAATTAATTAAGAAGGGGCTTCTAAGGCCAATATTGCCAAATTGTCCTAAAAGATGGCTCAGTTGCCAGGCAGCTGGACCTTAGGTGAAGCACTGACTGGTTCCTCCTCTTGGGTCCCACAAGACATATGCTACACATCCCCAGCACCTCAGCCACGAGAAGATGATGGTCTGTGGCTTGCAGAACAATCTCTTTCCCAGGCCAAAGTTGAGCCATAACAGAACCGTTTGTAATTTCCCTCCTCAGATAACATGGTGATACACTTAAGTTATATAGCTTACTGTACTGTGTCTGTACTTCTTCTGTGGGTACTTTTTTGGGGGTTGGGTCTTATGCTTAAAATAAGAAAGATTTTCCAATGCTGTTCTCTAAGCCCACTGTAAAAAAAAAAAAGGAACACAACCCCCCCCCATAAAGGTTTCTGCACCCCAACACACACTCATAAACACCACACTGGTCTCTCCTGATGGCTCCAAGTACCTGCAGAAAAGATATCCATTGCACGTTTTAACTCCCCTCTCGTTCGCTGATTGCTGTTTGCCAAGTCTACCAAAGGAGTCGAAGGGTCCCGCATGTTCTCCAGCTCCGTAGCGAACATGCTGCCATCCACAAAGCGCTCGGGAGCGATGTAACATGTTCTCCTCCGGGACGTGTCAAAGAAATAGTTGAAATCAGCGGGATTGTCTTCCGGAAGATAAGTTGGTTTAAAACTGGCAAAGTCGGTCAGAAGAACCCAGTTCCAGCTGGTGACCATGATGTTCTCCGTTTTGATGTCCCCGTGGCGGACTCCAGATTTGTGCGCTTGGTCCACCGCCGTGAGGATCTGGAAAGCGATCCACCTTTTTTCAATGTTGTTTAGGAATGGCCTGGTACTAATGCGATCGTAAAGGTTGTCCCGCACGTACTGCCTGAAAAGCATGGCAGCCTTCTCGGAGAGGGTGGCCTTCTGGAAGGGGAGGCAGTTCTGGGCCGAGTGCAGCCTTATCTTCAGTTCCTCCAGCTCCTGCTTGTAGCTGGTCAGGGGTAAGGTGGGGTCCTGAATGGCGAACACCTTCACGACCACCAGTCCCTCCCGGTGCTTGGCCCGGGCCACCTTGAAGAAGCGGGTGCTCCCCAGGCTCTTGTCGTACTCGAAGTCGTGGATGTCGGAGAAGTAGCTGTCCACCGAGAGGATCTGCGAGGGGGCGATGCCAGCCAGCTGGTTCCCCATGGCGGCACCCCCTCCCGCCCGCCGGCGGCGCACCGGGGCCCTCCCGCCTCAGCCTGGGGGGAACAAAAAACAACCACCACAAAACACCAGGTGGGTTTCACACCGGCCGCGGCTTCGCTTCGTTTCGCTCCGCTCCCCACCCCCGGGCCCGGCCCCGCGCAGCCCCCGCTCAACCGGGCCCCGAGCGGGCCCCGCCGCCGCTCCCGCCCTTCCCCAGGCCCCGCCGCCGGGGCAGCGGGTCCCCCCTTCCCTCCTCCGCAGCACTCACCGGCGCGGCACCGCCCGGCCCAAGGCAGAGCCGGGCC